>MU839828.1:834482-1324215 GCA_030411725.1 Echria macrotheca
GCGCCGCCCCGCCCCCGCCGCCCCCCCCCCCCCCCCCCCCCCCCCCCCCCCCCCCCGCAAAGGATAGACATTGAGGCGGTAGTTGGACATGGAGATTGTGGTGGTGACGGTGGTTTCTTTGATTGTAACGGGCTTGTGGAACGGTATGTTGCTAAGAGACGCACTCTTACGTACCTACTGGTCCAGTCCCTGAAAGAGACCAGCAAACCTGGTAGAATTGGTAATCGCATTAAGATTGCTGAGTTTCGGATTATTTTCTATTTTGTCGAGAGAGGTCTTCAGATCGGTATCAATACAGTCGTATTTCATACCTGTAGTCCTCCTACTGAATCATGACGACAAGCGGAAGGGAACACAAATCGATCCGGATCATTCATTCCCTCCTCGTAGGTTATCTGTATCCACTCAATGGAACTGTGGAAGCAACCGATCCCCAGTATTCAATGTCTTCCTCCATGCAGTAACCCAGCTCACGGTGCCTCCCGCGTCATCGACAAAGTCTCCAGATCGGAATAGTTGAATATAGACAACCATGGCCTGGGGGTTGGATGTTCGGCCTGCTTCTGGAACACTGTGACATCATATGGTTTCTGGTGACGAGCTTCGACATAGCCGTAGGGTACAGAGTTGCTGTGGCTGCTGAAGTCGCAAGCATGCATCGACAGTATTGAGACTCCAAAGAAGCCGCTGTCGCGAGGTGATGGCTGCGTCCACTTCTTCATTCCCGAGGAAATTGGTGGCAACGCCTTGGCGCGCCACCGATCCTGAAAATTCTCTTCACAATATACTACGACGCTTGAAGATGTAGAAAATGGTGAAACCTGTGATCGGGAGAAGTTTAAGTTGAGTTTCCTCTAAAACCCCAAGCCGGAAACCCCGGAACATGAAACCTGAGAATACGACTTTTGCCGATGTCCATTGTCATACCAGGCTGTTTTGATGGTCCAACCCCGGTGCTAGTATATCCAGAAATAACTTTGTAAAATGTTAGTCTGACCCAGCCTCAAAAGCTGAAGTCTGATGATGCCGCCCAACAACCATTAAAGTCAGTTTCCAAACCTCGGCTAACAAGCAGTACAAGCTCGCAGTGTTCGCATGCGACAATGGTCTAGTGGTTAGGATTCAACCCTTCCAAGGTTGAGGGGGGGGTTCGATTCCCTCTTGTCGCACTATTATTTCGAGGCTCTTCGGACTTTTCCTTTTTGTGGTTCCGTTTCTCCGAGTCTGCCGGAAAACTAGCCGTAAACCGTGTTCAGAGTCCGGCGACCGGTCAAACCTAAAATCGTGACTGCAGGAAGCGTGGTAACCGGGAGGAAACCTGCATGCTCAGGAGAACGAAAAGGAAGAGCGACGATAAGCAAACCAGGAGGAGTCGACGGAGGTGGATGCAGGGAAGATTCGTCGATACCTGGGCATAGAAAGGCATCTTGCCGAAATTTTTCATGCTGAGAGAAATGAGAAGATGGATTCGAAATCCCTCCTCTTCTTTCCGAGAAATTCAAAATAGCATGAAGTGAGACATATCTATCTACCTTAGACTTCCTAGAATTATGAAAAGAAAACGGGTTCGGAATATCAGTCGTAGACAGCAAAGCTCTGGAATTCCTTCGATGTATTCAAGCCGGCCGGGAGGACCAAACCCGAAGTTCATTGTCCCTGAGTTTGAACTGGGCTTGCTGGCATCCTCTTGCCTAGTCAAGGAGATTACCGCCCTAATGCTTGGTCGGCGGAGTATGTTGACATAGAGTTTTCCGCTGAAACGTGCCCCTGCATATCATGGATCTGTGAAAGAGGGATTGTCGTGGCAATATGAATGTCTTTGGATAGGCTATGACGCGTCTCTCAAACCCCTTTTCGAGGCCGGTAGTTTTCTTGCTGATGACACATCCAAGCACAACTTGGAAGTTGATGATGATGATATCCCGAGTGTCAAGGAGAAACCCGGCCATGGACAGCTACCTGATACCACACTAGCGCGGACCGTTGCGTAATGTGCCTGAGCTAAGCTGTGTTTTGGGTACCGCATCTTTTCAATCGCCGGACACCCCGGGGGAAATGTCGTCATCATCCCAAATCGAGTACACTTAAACCTGGAGAGTAGCATTCTCACTTAAGCAGATGACCTTCTCGTCATAACCCCGCAATACCAACGTAAATCCCCTGACTTTGAGAAACCTAGTGAAACGCCGTCGCGACGGGTAGTTCTGTCACTCTTATTCACGCCTCGGATGAGTGCATCGCGAAGTCGCGTCTGCTGCTCCAAACGACTCGCCAATCAGAAGCACATTCTCGGCACGTTCCAACATGGAAACCCGGAACGGTGTCCCCAGGTGAACACCACCACCACAAGCATGCTCCACCATACCTCACGCCGGCATGTAGAGTAGAGTACGGAAAACAGCCAGTGCGGTTCGCTATCCGCGAACGCGTGCTGCCAATCCATGATTTCATCGGACCGTGCCCCTTTCTGCCATCCAAGTTTCCGATCCTAGGAATGATGGATGCATGGGCAGAGAAACCCGAACCCATGCCGGACGCAGCGGAACCGGATCGGACCCTGAAGGAAGGTACCTTGGTACCTGACCGATGACGGATCTGACCCACCCGCTCGCAGCGCCGGCCAACCAACCCCGCTCTCTCAAACGACTTCTACCGTTTGCACTGTGTGGGTGTTGGGCTTCTAGATCATGATCGAATCCTCAAATATATCTATCCATTGGGACAAATTGGGCATTTCTAATCCCGAACAACTCAGTAACCAACAAATCCAAGCTCCAATTCTTTCACTCCCACAAATCCAATACACATTGTCCACGGAGGACCATGGAATTGTTGTTCGGGCATTCCAATAGGTGTCAGTTATTACCTGTCACGTCTCGCGGCCGGCCAAGTGGGCGGCTAGCAAGTACTCGAGTAGGTAGCAACTGCTGTGCGACTCCACCATGACGAATGAGAACCCCCACGTGGGACCTGCAGAATAAGGGACCTCAGCACTCCAACGCAAACTTCAGCCAAAAGCCAGAGAGCGAGAGGTCAACAATACCCCCTCTTTTGGGCGAGCTGCTTGCAGATCCGGCCACAGTGCATGCGTCTTGACACGAGATTAGGATGCATCTGATCGGATGCCGAACAGCTTGAGAGATGTGTTTCCCCTCTTTGCAAAACCGTTGAGAGCGTGGGTTAGCCGACGCAAGCGGCCTGGCATGTTGCAGTCGGGTCGACATGGATGCCAAGACATTCCAGCAACATCGGCGGGGTCGGAACTCAAAAGGACCCACGGGGCCCTACTGTTTACAGATATAATACCTCCCCCGTGCCTCCCGATGATCCCGCCGCCAGCGAGCTATCACCACTGACTGACAGTTCCTGTGCATCGATACTTTCAACATGTCGCTCCTCGCCGCATCAACAACATCCACGCCCAGCGTCACGCTGCACCAACACTCCAATGTCATCTCCAGCCTCGGTCCCCTGGTCGACCTCGCCGTCCGGTTTCAAAGGATACTCGGCTCCGTAGCCTGTCTTGCCGCAATTCGTCTATATCTCGCCGCAGGACGGCTCCTACAAGCCCTCTGGTTCGCAAGCTACCTCGCAGCCTTCAAGGCCATACTCTGGTTCCGGTTCCTGTCGTACAACACGGCGGCGGTGACAAGAAGGCTGCTATGGGCTGCATGGGACTCTAAACAATCGAGACGGATCAGGAGAAAACTCGAGTTCGAATTCTTCGTCTTGATCCTCGGACCCGGAAATGCCCTACTCTTGCTGCTATTTTGGCCCGGGTGGCTACTCGTGGCTACCGCAGCATGGGCGTTCTGGCCGGCGCCTAGGTGAGAGGGTAAGTCACTTGTGCGCACGTATGAGCAAATCTGAAGAATACTGACGGTTCTGCTGACCAGATTCCTATCTATGCCAAGGCTAGATGCCATGCATTAAAATCCACGCGCCGAGTCGCCAACGACATCACTTCGTCATGAAGAAGATGTTGCCGTTCGGATCCCGAGGAACCTCTTTCCGGTAGTCCTTGTCGGGGTCGAATTCCTGCCACATACTGGCGGGGAAGATGTGCTTATTCCGCTGATACCATCTTCGATCGACGACCTTGGTGAACGCCGGGTCGTCTGAAGCGCCCTCGAGGGTGCTTATGTCGGGGCCGCCCTTCGACAGGGCATCTACCGGCGCAGCCGCCCCACCACCACTTGCCGTGTCCTTCGCGGTAGCCTCGGCGCTATATGCAAAGAGGGGTTTGCCGTCTGGCCCCACGGTTTTGTTTATAATGAAGTAGTATATCTCGCAATGCTAGAGTCTTGTTAGCATTCGGTCGTTTCTTGTGATGTGCCCAGAACTTACATGTGGAATGATGATGGTACCCCGGACGAGCATCAAATCGTCCACGGAAACTCGTGCCCAGTCGCGTCTAGCGGTTGCGCTCCGGTCGCTCCCTACTCCCAGCTCGGCGCCGACTTTGCGGCTCTTGTCGAGAAACAGCCAGATGTGATCGCCCTTCTTCACCCTGACCGTGCCGCCGGGGATATTCGTGCCATCGTAGAAAACAAACGGTATCGCAATCTCCGTGGCCTTGACGGTCTTCTGCAGCTCAAGGAATTCTTTGCGCAGCGCCTCCTTTTCTGCCTCCTCCCGTTGGATGGTTTTGGGCGTTCGGAATTTCGGGACGAATGCCACCGAGGGATTGACGATCTTTTTCTTCTCCACCGTCTTTCCTTCCTCTCCTGTGTTGTTCTCACTGCCACCGCCGTCGGTTTCTTGGGCCCTGGATGCCTTCTTCGTTTTCGCAGCCTTGAGGCGTACCGGCCCGGTTTCCTCTTCGTCGTCCTCAAGATCGCCGTGGAAAGAAACAAGCGGCTTGGTGCGCTTCCTCTTCTTCTTCTGCCGCTCAGCCTCGCTCGTGTCGCTGCCGTTTCCGGGCGTCGCTGTCAGCGCGCGATCCGGGGTCGAGACATTGGTACGTGTCGCCGAGGCGGCCTCGCGTGCCTCGCGCTCCTGCTGCTCGAGGACCTGGGCGCGTTTCTTGCGGAAATCGGAGAGCGCGACGAGGCCGACTGTGTGTGTCGAGAGCCGTTCGTGGGTGGTCTGGTTCTGCGGCGTGAATCGTGAGGTCGGCTGTTCCGACATTTTGGATCTCCCGGTTCTGTTGGAGGGTGGAAGATGCTGGGCTGGCAACCGAAGAAGTGGGCAATGTGGGAAGCAAGCCGGGGCTGAGGTCAAAAGTAAAACCGCCGATTGGCGGGGCCCACCTTTTTTCTCTGGGCTTGTCAACGTCGCCCCACCATTATCCAACCCCTCGATCACCAGACAGTTCAGTAGGGGGGGTTCTTAACTTCCTCATGTTTTGGCTCCCAAGTCTTTAAGTTTACCCTGTAGGAACCCACCAAAGCTTTCGAAGATGGCTTGGTCGTGGCCCTCCACCCAGCGCAGCGATGCTGTTGTTTGCTGTTTTCCCACCTCGATCGAAATCAGGAAGCCGAACTGGCAGTGCTCTGCCCCTTGAGCGGATGTAGCTTCCATGGCGCCGTGCTCCTTGGCCTCCCGGAGTCTTTTGCGCCTCCAAGCCCTGCTCCACACATTCCCACTCGCCCTTCCAGTTCCTCTGGACATATCCATCTCCCAGTTCCACGACATAAGCTCCAGCGACCCAACCGTGTCGACTATTGTCTTGACCAGCTGTCCGGCAATGGTTTCCGATTGCGACGTAAACAGACCGATGGTGGAAGGAACGGGGAGAAGTTTTCGCCAGTGGCTCGCCTTGATTCCCCGTGCAACACTCTCGGCAGGCCGCATTGGCCGGAAACTCCACGCCAACGCCCATCGTCGGGTCTTGTTACCTTGAATGAACTCTGTTACTGCAAAGTTATCGATGTTGTTTTGACGGAGTTGCTCAACAAGAACCTCCAGGCTGGTAGCTTTCCCGAGCATCGCCGTATACCACTGGACTTGATCACGCAGCTGGAGGGACTCCTGGACCATTCGACCAACATACGCTACCTCACCGCCGTCGCAAACCATCTCGACTGGGGCACCCGTACAAACAGAAGAAGGCGGTGCAGCCTTGTCTTTCGCAGACGAGAGCATTTCGTCCTCCGAGCTGTAGAACGGCGGGTTCATCATGACGAAGTCGAGTTGCTGTGTACCCAGCCCTTCCAGGGGTATGAGCGGGTCAGTTTTCTTCCGTGGCATAACTGTGATCCTGTCTTCCAGTCCATTGATCTGTACATTTCTCTTCGCGTACTCGAGGCTTTTAGAGTCAATGTCTGGGATGTGTCAGCCTTGTTGTCCACCCAGGGCTTCTCGCACGCAGACCTACCTGTTGCAACGAAACACCATTGCCGCTGTACGACCCCGAGAAGGGGATAGATGCAACTGGCTCCCGTCCCGATATCCACGCCGTGAAGTTTTCGTCCAGGAGCCTCATATGATGTTGTATCCAGGAGATCCTTGAGCCAAAGAATGTAGTTATGTCGATTTGGAATCTAGACCACTCGTCAACAAAACATACGGATAGTAAAGCTGGGTATCCTTACCGGGGGACATAATCTGTCTTCCGGGAGCTCAACTTTTAGTCCAAAATCCTGCATCAACAGGGTCTTGGTGAGCTGCATGACAGCAGCTGGATCCGTAAAGTCCAGCTGGCCATTGTCCTTGAGACTAACCACATCAGTTACACGGGAACCCACTTGAAGAAGCATAAACATACACAGAAGCAAAAGCTGGATCCTTTTTGGCAAGCTCTCGGAAACTTGGCTCCGACGAGTACAGGTTACGAAAGTAGGAATCTGCTTCAGTCGTGGTAGACTTCCGACTGGAGGGTGGCGCTCCGACGGTGGATGCGATATTCTGCCCTGGAGCTGCCAGCGCTGCAACCGGAGCAATCCCCGTTTCGTCGGCGGGTAGCTTCCTCTTTCTGCTGCTCATTGTGTCGTCCGGTCGAGATATCAGCTGGTGAAGCCGGCATGTTATTGGGTCAACTAATGCAGTGCGTGTGGATTGCAGTGGGGGGAGCAAGGGGTGGTGTGGTCATCGGTCACGTGTAAAATGCAGGGATCGCGCTGACAGCTGGGTGTTTGCTTGCTGAAACTTCAGCACCTCTCAAGTCTCGACACATCCACGAACAGGATATGGTCCGGAAGCACCGCAACACACCTGCTCGCTGTTCGACATATTTTCTGATGACACGCTTCAAGCACCAAATTTCATCCAGAAATCCTATTCGTTGCGGGCAATTGCATCCATGCGCAGCGGTCAGAGCTGCGAGGACTCTGGCAGCTACCAAGTAGCTGCAGCCGAGATGCAGGTCAATGTCTGCCACGCATTCCAGGTTGCTTTGGCATGCCTTCCATGGAAGTGCAGACCCTGGAAAAATCTCATCCACCACTCGCAACCTCCTGAGCAGGCCAACGCACACTTACCTATCGAGAACGGGAAACACCATTCGACACAGATGTTGACGAGGGCCGTGAGCGGCACCCCTTCCCTTCGTGCTGCGTTTGTGCAGATGTCTAGGGTTCCATCGCATCGAAGAAACAGCTTCGTGGAGAAGTATTGATCAGACTGTCATGAATATCCACACCGACAACCTGGATTCCAGGAATACCCTTTCCTCCGCCGCCTTGCAGCTGCAAGCGAGGCGTGATTGACAGCTCGCAAATACATATGCTGCGTCTAAGGGTTGCACACCTGCTTGATGGATGCCTCTGGCCCGTCCGTACCGGGAATAGTCAGCCCAGGTAACCTCGAGGCGGTCAAGCTCAAGATTGGATAGCTTCCAGCATTTTTCAACTGTGTCTTCAACCAAAATGTTCCCTGGAAGATGAAAAGGGCTAACGAAAATTGCATGACGCCTGCAGAGTCCGGTCTGGTAAGACAGCGGTGAGACTGCTGGTAAAGAGCGACAGTGGTGGCGCCGAAAGGCTCGGTTGTCTAATGATTGGATGGTGAGGGTGGGCTCAGCCTTGTTTCTCCTCCTTGACAGATGGGCATGTGCCTCGGTACACCTCGCTGGGATCGAGACACATCTGGTGCTCCTGCCATCCGCTCAAGGGACCAGAAGGCCGCCTTGCCGAGAAGACAGGCAGACCTCTGTGAGAGTGGAATCCACCAACAGGAGGCAGTGGATTTACTTTCCCCTGGCTACTGATGGTGTACACCTGACACCGGTTGAAGCACCAAAGTTCGTTGAGGAACCTTGTTCTTGCCGGTGGGAAGCGAGGCGTGGTGGTTCTCCCCCGCAAGCCAAGCTGTGGAGCTGTGGCCTTGTGGGAGCTTTTGGTGTCGAGAGAGCACCGATGATCCCTGTCGGCGGAAAACCAACGACACCAGATCTGCGGGTGGCCGGCCAGGAAACCACCAGGCTCACCATGCCGCCCGCTTGTGAGATGGAAAGGCGCGACGTACTCTAGTCAGAGCAGGTAAGACTTTGAAATGGGGCTGCGAGGCAAACGCTGTGCAACTCGTCTTCCTCATCCGGCGACTGGGTCAGTTGCCTGGTGCCGAGTTCAGACGAAAACCTCCGAGGGGTGAGGAAGGGTGCGAAGCTTAAAAGATGGCCAATCCCGCTGCTGAATTTAATCGACTGGACTCCCCATCGCCACACCTGGCATCCACGCCGCCTGCATACATATTGTCTTGCCTCTCTTTGGCCTGCTTTTCGCACAACATCAAGCCAGTGGCCTTTGCGGCAGATTTCCACAACCGAGATACCTCCTCCGATCGCGGGCCCCGCTGGCATTCCCGGCAACATCACTACCAGACCGCCGTTCGCAAGGTTCTCCGTGCCGAGTCCAGGGTCTCATCGACAAGAAATCAGCACTCGCTTCCGGGGCAGCTCGCTCCCCACCAGGGCTCCTTCGCCTACCGTGCCGTGCGCGCCTTGTGCCCCGCCAAGCCTGGGTCCATCGCCGGGCTCCGGCGTCGACGTCCCGGTTCCTCGCAGGTTCGCTCAACGTCTCACCGACTTGCAAACTGCTGCAGTCGGGGGCTGCTGAACACTTCACCCTGCATCGCTGCTCGCCTGCAACTGCCAGTGGGGGCTACAGCGACGAGCAAGCACTGCAGGCCCGAGTTCCGCACAGCAGAAGCGAACAACACTTTTGTCTTGCGAGATTTGTCTTGTTCTTGGGCCCCGAAGCTAGAGTTGCAACTTCCAGGCCCGCCCGTCTGCTGCTCCGTTGATCGCTTGCCCTACCCTCCATCATCCCATCATCCCTCCGTCTCTTCCTGGCGCAGCGCATTCCCGTCCCGCTCCCACCCTCGCTCTCGTTGCCCCTCGGCGAGACCCATTGGCTCTCCTCGTCTGACGCCGTCGCCGGTGTCCCACGCGCAAAGCAGCCCGTCAATCGCACCAAAGGTGCCTTCCTGTCTGCTACAGGGTCGTTCGCAGGGCAGGCCGATAGCCCTGCTGACCTCTCTGCTAGAGCTTTGCATTTTCTCTTCTCTGCGCCATCCCGCAGCTGCTGTCCACGTCGCGGCGACTGTCGCACAAGCTGCTCTAGTTTGACTTTCCGTGTTCCCACCGGCACGGCATATAGATTCGACTCGCCCGCGATTGTCTTGAGCCATCTTCTCACCGGCAATCGTTCCTCCCGGCAGACACGGACCAGCTGCTCGTGCCCAAAACCCGGCCAGCAATCCTCTGTGGACCAATAACCGCAATCCTCAGCCGTGGCATCCTTCGTTTCCCGCAATGGATTCCCACGATAAGACCACGTCGGAGCGTGAGCAGACACCATCACTGCCGACCAAGAAGGATGACAAGAAAGCACCTGTCGACGCTACCACGGTCAAGTCCGCGGAAGACATCAAATCAGTCGATAGAACCGATGCAAGCAAGAAGTCGACCAAAAGCAAGCGTACTAAGCATGCCAAGTCCGAATCGAAAAAGGGCAAGAAGCAGCCGTCCACGACTGCTTCATCGACCGGCTCCGATTCCGAAGACGAAGCGGAGCAGCCATCCTCGTCGTCGTCGTCTTCTTCTTCTGACGATGAATCCGAGGTCGACGAAGAGCCCAAGAAGAAGCGCGTGGCCAAGAAGCGACAGGACTCGCACAAGTCTAAGAGAAAGGCTCGGTTGAGGAAGCCCAAGAAGGCGGCGAAGACGTCATCTCCCTCAGAATCAGACACTGACTTGTCAGAGAGCGAAGAGGATCGCAGCACCGAGGAGGACACCAACCGGCGTACCCAGAACGCCTTGGCGCAGCAGCTCCAACTGCTCCAGCTCCAGCAACTCCAGCAGCTCCAGCAAAACGGAGGCTCATTTCAGCCCCCTAATCAGTATGGTAACCAATATGGCTATCAGTATGGTAACAGCGCACACCGGTATTCGAACGGGGGGCTCCAGTTCGGCACGACGGCTGAACTCGGCGGTGGCCTTGGTGGTTCTGAGACTCTGCGCTGGGCCTTGTCTAGAGCTCAAGGACAACCGCCACCATCTGGTAGGAGCAGTACTGGAAATGGAATCGATCCAAACTCGAGCCCGGACGGCAAGCAACTCCGAGATAAGAAGAAGAAGCACAAAGGCACCAAGATGGATTACAAGCGCGTCGACCAGGTCTGGGACAACACCATCCACAACTTCAAGCTCCAAGATACGGCCGAGGGAGTGGTCGATGCTCAATATGACCAATTTCTCTTCCACGTCCGCCGAACCTTCGATTGGGAGGGCAAATACAAGACCACCGTAGTCGACATCAAGAGCAAGTTTCTTCGCGAATGCCTGCAAGATGTCATGGGTAATATCAAGGGTGTCAGTCTTGTAGAGGACACCCCTAAGCTGGATCCCAACATGCTCTTCTTGTACGCTTGTTTGCCCTGTTCGTAGAAGACGATGCTGATGAGTATTAGGTATCTCGAAGATCTCCGTCAGCACTTGAAGGAACTTAAGAAGACAAAACCAAAGGGCGATAAGCACGCGCGACGGAAGGAGCAGAAGCGGATCGAGCAGAAGCGTCAACACCTCAAGATACTGGTCCAGTACATCGACAAGGACTACGCCGAAGTCAAGAAGAGGTAAGCGTGGAGTGGTGAAAGATGGATGCCCGGGTCACTTACCAGTGCCTAGTCTGTATCCGATGCTAGAAAACGGCCTCATCAGCTTCGATCTCCTCTGGGCGCTCTGGAAACCAAACACGCTGGTGTTCACGACGACGTACGGATCGCAAGACGAGCCCCGCATCTTCAAGGTAGAGATGGCGGAGAAGCACAGCACGCTAATGAAAGGTTCCTTCTATTATATCGAGGGCAAGTACTTTGAGTACGACGGGAAACAATTTGGCTTCGGCAGCATGTCGGAGGAAATTGGCGATTTCCGTGGAGCGCGTCGCATCACCAGCCTCCGGTGCTACCCGCTCAAGTACCACAAGAACGAGACGCAACTCCGGAAGGACCTCATCGAGCGAGGAAAGAAGTTCGTATCCCTTAATGGGGTGCACTACAAGAGCCACCAGGGAATGGCGTACTACAAGAAAAAGAAGTCGGTGATCAAGGTCAACATCAACGGGCGCATCATGGTGGACCCCAGCATCCACCGCCGGATCAACCCCAACTACCCGATCTCGCCTGTTAGACCCAAAGATCACGACATCATTACGGATGATGAAGACTCGGATGACTCGGGCTTTTGTGATCATGGCTCAGGCTCGGGGAACGAGGAGCAGGCGCTGGAGAGCGATGAGAAGTCGGGCTATGTCACCAAAGTGATACAGGATGACAAGGGGAACGTGCAGATTATCCAGATGCTCAAGAGCGACGCCGAGGAGGGCAGGAAGGAGGAGCTCGACAGGGTCGCCAGCAAAGACGACGGGGCGCAAGTCAACGGCGACGACTCGACCAGCCAAGCGGGTGGGAAGGCCGAGAAGAAGTTGCCCGAGTTCACCGACGAGGAGTATCTGATTGCTTCTCCCGTCGTTCTCGGTTTTGCCTTTGCCGAGAAGCTGTGGCTCGAGTTCACGGTGTCGGGGGTCAAGGAGATACAATGGAACGAGAGCGCCTACGAGTCATTGGTGCTCGAAGATAAAACCAAGGACATCGTCAAGGTGTGTATCGGGATGTCGATGCAGAGGACATGAAACTGACAAGAATGGCAGGCACTGGTGGAGTCTCACAAGTACCATGCAGCTGAAAGCATTGACGATGTCATCCAGGGCAAGGGCAAGGGCCTTGTGGGTAGGTTATTGGCGCGCCCCGGTTATCAATACAAGATAGGCGGATGCTGACATGGCGGTAGCGGTTCTACACGGCCCGCCGGGCACTGGAAAGACTCTGACGGCCGAAGGCATCTCGGAGCTCCTCAAGTGTCCTCTCTACATGGTGTCGGCCGGTGAGCTGGGAACGGACTCGCGCTATCTGGAGAGCGAGCTGCAGAAGATCCTGGACATCTGTCACGCCTGGGGCGCTATTCTGCTCCTGGACGAGGCGGACGTGTTCCTGGAGAAGCGGAACATGCAAGATGTCCACCGGAATGCCCTCGTCAGCATATTCCTGCGACAGCTCGAATACTTCCAAGGCATCTTGTTCCTCACCACCAACCGGGTCCAGGTAAGGACCACGATGGCACCTCTTGTGGGACTGAGACTAACAGGAGGTTTAGACGTTCGACGACGCCTTCCAGTCCCGTATCCACATTGCTCTGCGCTACGATAGTCTCGATCAGCGAGCCAAGAAGGCTATTTTCAAGATCTTTATCGAGCGGGTGCGCATGCTGGAGAAGATGGACCTGATGCCGTTTACGGAGAACGACTACAACACACTCGCTCGCCATGATCTGAACGGGCGGCAGATCAAGAACACGGTGCGTACGGCGCAAGCGTTGGCGGTCAATAAGGGCGAGCCATTGGCGATGAGCCACATCCGCCAGGTTCTCGAGGTGCAGACCAACTTTGAGCGGGACCTGAAGGGGGGGGCCGGATACCAGGAGGCCATGAGAAGCTACTTCTAAAAGTTCTCGACGGTGCGGTTCATGGTTTCGGCCGGGAAGCAACTCGTGCTCGGGGTCCATGTGCTTTTGGAGGGCGGCCCAGTCTTTTCGGGGTATTTTCGTTTTGCCTTGTCTTTTCATCGACACAGCGGAGTGATCTGGCGTGCTGGCTTCGTGGAAACAGGGATGTTGTAACCATGGTCATGGATCGGGATTCAGATAATTACTAGCGGCTGGAATGCAATCTGTGTCTTGAAGACCAGTGCTCGTTCGTTGAAACGTTTTGGCCGGAAAACATTCACGGGATAAATGATGGTTGACCGTTGGTGATGGCAATCCGACGGCTCGGGTCATCCCCTGGCGGTTAGTTACCCCGCTTGCCCGCTTGTCGAATCGCGATGGAGTCTTCGATGTTAGCTTGATGAGCATTCTCACACGCCCCGAACCGCCATGTGGGGGGTTAGATGATACCAAGTTGCTGGAAGAGCTTCAAGGTATTTCAATTAACACATGTAGGATCGCTAATACAATTAAGATGCTTGGATGCACCGAATCTCCTGCCCAAGGCTGCCAATGCACTATCATCTGATACCTGACAGCTGAGTGCGGAGAACCTGGCGTCCAGCAATCCATCCAAGCTGAAACCTAGCAAATCGACGTCATCGGCCACAGCTCTTGCAGCACTGCCAAGGCGGTCTGGCCAACCGCCATCGTCGTGCACCCCGGCCGAGCTAGGAAGAAGAGGCAGAAAACCGGGCGAGCGCTACTTTGGAAACGTACGACGAAGAGGCGGGGGGGAGAGAACTTCTTTTTCCCGATTGTGTGGGACAAAGATTCTTCTCTTTTCAACATTATCCCTCCCCCCTCCTCTTCTGTCCCTCTTGAGGCGAGTCTCCTCCCCGGACGCGTAACTTTCCAAACGCCGGACCTCTCGAGACGCCGCGATGGGCCCCAGGTTCAATTGGCGCCGCCTCCTCGGCTGGGACCAACACCCGTCTCACCGACACCACGAACACTGGTGGACGGAGCGGCGACGGCTCCTCCTGCCCAGCTATCACGACGACTCGATCGTGTCGGCGATAGCCCCGCCGACCGTGACGGAAGTCGCGCTGCGGCTGCGGCACCTGGTCGAGCAGTGCGTGCCTTGTGAGCTAGACGAGGCCCAGATCACTTGCGCCAACAGCAAGGTCATCACGAAAAAGGTGGTTAAGGCGGCCAAAGAGGCGGGCGGGCGCGAGAACAGGGCCTGTGTGGTCTTCTGTCTGCTCGTCAACAAGCGGTGGTGGAAGCACCAGGCGCTTGTCGAGCTGTGGGATGCCGATCTGCACAGCGTACGGGCTGTGGCGTGTGAGGTGATTGCGAAGCAGATGTAAGTGTTACCCAGATAAAGTTGGCGAAGGTGGTGACTAACGTTGTCGGTGACAGCATCGAGACCGAGGATGACATGGACTACCTGCTGCACTCGGTCCTGCTCAAGCGGTACTCCATTATCATCGATGGGCAGCCCACGCCTCCTACAAACGTGGTCGAGAAGGCGGTTGACTTGCATGCGCTGCGCGTCATCGGATCCTCGGGCTACCAGCGGTGCATTAACTTTTTGTGGAGGGGCTGGCTGGTCCAGGACGAGAACGACCCGGCGACCTTCGTCGACTACAAGGACAAGGACAACCCGTCGTTCGTGGCGCATCTCGACCCGGACCGCATGCGCGCGCCCATGTACCAAAACATTACGCAGGTGCTGATCTCGTTTGTTTATCTGGGGCTGTACTCGTCGGCCATCAACACGGTCAACCCCGGCGGCGACATTGACTTTATCGAGGCGCTGCTGTACATCTTTACGTTTGGCTTCATCTGCGAGGAGTTGACCAAGTTCTGGAAGGCCGGCTATCACATCCTTGGCTTCTGGAATGCGTTGAATAGCTTGCTGTACGGGCTGCTGACGACGAGCCTGGTGCTGCGCTTCATTGCGCTGAGCCACGGGCTGGACGACCCGGATGGGATGCGACACCACTACAATACGCTGAGCTACAACTTCCTAGCCGTGAGCGCGCCCATGTTCTGGATCCGTCTGCTGCTGTACCTCGACACCTTCCGCTTCTTCGGCGCCATGCTGGTGGTGTTGAAGGTGATGATGAAAGAGTCCATCATCTTTTTCGCGCTGCTGGCTGTCATTGTTGTCGGCTTCCTGCAGGCGTTTGTCGGTTTGGACTATGCGGACGACCAGGTTGCGGGGGACACCATGTTTATCATACAGGCGATGGCCAACGCACTGATGCAGAGTCCGGACTTCAGCGGGTTCGAAAAGTTCCAGCATCCGTTCGGCCTGATTCTGTACTACTGCTTTACGTTTGTTGTTATGGTTAGTCATCTTCTTTCTTTGACCCAGTCCAAGAGCTAATCCCCCGGCAGGTCATCCTCCTCAATATCCTCATCGCGCTTTACAACTCGGCGTATGAGGACATCTATGACAACGCGACCGACGAGTATCTGGCCATGACTGCGCACAAGACCATGATGTTTGTGCGTGCGCCCGACGAGAACGTGTTTATCGCGCCGTTTAATCTCATTGAGATTTTCCTGCTGGCGCTGCCGCTCGAGTGGTGGATGAACAAGAAAGCGTACGGGCGGCTCAACGATATCGTGATGGCGGCGATCTACTCGCCGCTGCTGCTCGTGTCAGCCTACTTTGAGGTCCGTATGGCCCGCGACATCCGTGCGAATAGGAGACGCGGCGACGAGGATGACGACACGATCGAGGAGTGGGAGCAGATGGCAGGCCAGGTTGACTTTGAGGCCGACGGATGGAACAAAAAAGTTGAGGGGGCCAAGAGTAATCTTGAGGAGGACCCGGCTGTCGTGGAGGTCAAGAAGCTGAGGGAGGAAGTCCAGAAGCTCAAGGATATGATTGAGGGGCTGCACAAGGTGCTTGCGGGTAGTTCGGGTAATGGCGAGGAGGCGTCTTCATGAGTTATGAGCGAGCGATGAACGATCTTATGGCAGCTGTTAACGATTGGGAGTTGATTCGTAGTGACAGCAGGCGATTGGGAGCCATACAGTTTGTTAATGAGAGAGTTTTGAGGGAATAATATTTAATTCCTACAATATCGACTGGTATCATTATGTCATCCAAAGTATTCCATCGCTTTGCTCATAACATGAACGGCATCCAGACTCAAAAGAACGACCAAAATGAAACGAAGCCAAGGTGGTATCAAGGCTGGTGCGCCACAACTGGCTTCTCCTTCTCGGCCTGGCCCTCAACATCCCGATCGCGCGACTCAACGTCCCTGTCCGAGGCCGAGGCATCCACAATGGCGGCATCGCCCACAGCCTCGCGCGCATCCGCATCATGCGACACGTCAAACTTGCGCCGCAGATGCTCGGGCCCAATCAAGGTCAGCACAATGACATAGACATAGACGCACCCCATGAAGATACAAATAACCTTGCCGTAGTCGTAGCGCGTCTCCTTGCCGCGCGGCGGCAGCGGGAACCGCTCCCCAATGGTACTCTCGATGGTCGACGACGCCGACGACACCAGGTTGCCGAGCTGGTACGACGTGCCGACGACAAAGGTGCGGAACGCGCCGGGCGATAGCTCCATCAGGTGGATCGGGATGACGCCCCAGGCGCCCTGGACGCAGAACTGCTCGAAGAAGGCGGCGGCCATGATGGCGTTGGACGAGACGAAGGTGTAGGGGTACAGCAGCGCGCCGCCGACCACGCACATGACCATGATGCTCAGCCGGCGGCCGAAGACCTGGCTCGCGAAGCCGACGACCGTCCCGCCCAGCATCGCGCCGAGGTTCGCGACGACCTGCGTGATGGTCACGCCGTTGGCGCTGAAGTTGAACTGGTTCTGCAGCATGGTCGGGTACAGGTCCTGCGAGCCGTGCGACATGAAGTTGAAGCCGGCCATGAGCAGGACGAGGTAGACGAGCAGCAGCCAGTGGTGGCGCAGCGCGACCTTGCCTTCTCGTAGGAAAGTGCGCGAGACGTCGTCGCCGCGCGCCTTGGCGTTGCGCCGCATCTGCTCGCGCTGCCGGTACACGCCCGTCTCGGGCAGGACGAGGCGCCAGAGGATTATGAGGACCGGCGGGCACGCGCCGAACCAGAAGAGCGGCCGCCAGCCGTGTGGTGTCGTGTCGACCAGGCCGCGGGCGAAGGCCGCCGCCAGCAGGTAGCCGAAGGCGTAGCCCTGCTGCAGGATGCCCGACATGAGCCCGCGCGTGTCCTCGGGCAGGTCCTCGAGGGCCGTGGCCGCCGCGTTGCCGTATAGGCCGCCCATGGCGATGCCGAAGAGGGCCCGGCAGGCGAGGAACTGGCTGTAGGTTTGGCAGAAGCCGGTGCCCTGGCGTTTGTTAGTGCCAAGTTCGACTGGACAGACAAGCCTTTCGCATGCGCCAAGACGGCCGTTGCCTATGCCGGCTTGGCGAGTGCTTGTTTCTTCCTTTTTTGATGCGAGAAGACGTCACCACCCCCCTTTTTTTCCCTCATCACCACATCCACCGAAAAAAAAAGAGAAGAGAAAAGAGTACTTACCAACTCCAAGATAATAAACAACACATTATTCAAAATAAAAGGCCACTTCCTCCCATACCGATCCGCCGCAATCCCAAAGATAATCGACCCAACAGACCTGAACATCAGCACGAGCGTAATACCCCAGGTGATATCCGTCTTGGTCCGCCCAAAGTCGGCCGCGAGGTCGGTGACCGTCAGCGACACGGTGAAGAAGTCGAAGGCGTCCCAGGTCCAGGCGGCGAAGGCGACGAAGAAGAACATCCATTGTTGGGACGTGAGCGAGCGTAGGAGTCTGAAAGGGTTGGGGGCGGATGCCATGGGCGGTTTTAGTGAGGATATGCGCGTGCGTAGGTAGGTTGTTGTGGACATGCCGTGGTGCGGGGGGTGGTCTTCGGGGATTGCTGGACGGGGGTTGTGGGCACCGGGAGCGGCGGCGGCCCCGGGGCGGGGGTCTTCGTCTGTGTTCATTTTTGAGTGTCTTCTCTCTCTCTCTGTTCTGTGTGTCTTGGTAGTATCCGTAGGTGTGTGTGTGTGTGTGTGTGTGTGTGTGTGTGTGTGCGATGAGTTGGAGGTGTTGTTGCGCTTCGACCGTCGGGCGGGGGTTGTGTAAACAACCGTTCACTTCTTTTTTTTTTCTTTCCCCAAAAAGTCGGGGTGAGAATATCCGGGTGACAGTAAAATTTCCGGACCGGGTCGTGAACAATCGCTGGATGGTGCGCGACAAACTCCCTTACGAAATCCAAATCTTGGACGCCCAATTCTCAGACAGCAACGGGAGCCAAAGGCGCAAAGAAAAGAGAATTGAGAGAAGAAGAAAAAACCAAGGTTACGCAAAAAGAGTCGATCCCTCCCTGCATTCTTATATACTACCACGCCTTCCCCGCATCTTACATCCGTACCGGGCATTCACGACAAGTGATCGACCACCCGAAGAGAGACATCTCATCTGCACTGCGCTGCGGGCAAGCAAGTCGGTGACACCCTGCCAAATCCACCTTGAGTACCTCCCACAGCTCCTCCCAACCATGGATATGCCCCTCCTCCTCCTCCTCCTCCCATCCTTGATTCCCACCACTGGCATCCCCGCAATCTTTCGAGTTTAAGCTCTGACAAGAAAGGGGAGGGAGAAGAAGAAGTGAGGAAATAAAAGATGCGGGGTTCGAACGTGTGACCCTCCATGTCCATGGCCGGTATTGGGCACGATCGGCATTGGCTACCTTAAGGTAACTAAATACGGTTTAACCACGCACCAGCGCAGCGCAGCGGGAAAAGCTTGAACCAGTCGGTCGGGCGGCGATGACGATTTGGCTTTCTTCTACCTTATTCACGGGTCATCGTCGCCGTCGTCGGTGGCCGTTTGTGTATGCCGTGTACCCCTCACCCCCTTCCCTTCCCTCCCTCCGGTGCGTGACCGGGATTGTTTGGGACATGCCGGGTACGGGTACGGGTATTGGCCGGTTTTTGTGGACACCTCCGAACAAGCTTGTTCATCTCTGTCCAGTTGAAGATTTCGCGAGGGTTGAACAAGTTGATGACTGGTCTGGTTGGACGCCTCTTGACTCCGCCGCTTGGTCTGTCTGCAACCGCGTCTTCTGACCGGTCCGGCGCTGGAAATTGACACACTTTGGTGGTGAGCCGTGATCAAACGGCCCCCGTTTGTATCTGCTCGGTGCGACGTTTGCGGGGTGGCCGGCGGGTGGTTGGTGGTTACACGGCATCCCCCGAGCTTCGTCGGGATTTTGTCTCGACACGGTTTGGCGCGTTTGCCGTATACCTGTTTCCCCTCACATGTCAAGGCTTGTCCACCGGGGCTCCATCTCGGAACTCCACCGAGATCTCACCAGAGCTTCACCAGGGGCTCAGAAAACTTATGGTGGATGAGTCAATTTTAGACCATAACTCATCGCTATTGACCAGGTCCCTGCCTGGTTTCCACCATACTCTGATCTACCAACACAAGCCGCAAACGACAAGATGACAAAGACAAACCCAAGGTATCATGATTAGCCCTAGCACCCTACCGCCATGGAGGTCAAACACATGCGCCAAGAACCCAAACTCAAAAACCTCCGTCCCATACTCCCCCCTTATCCCCAGACAACGCTGTCCATGGTCTTACACTGATACCCCGCGGTGCCTTTTTCTCCTCCTTAGTGTCCCCGCCCACGCAAACCGTCTTACCAGACCCAAACTCCGGGGTCCGCCCAAAAAGAGAAACACACCTTAATCGTACAAATCGAGAAAACTACCGTGGCTACTATCGTATTTCTTAGTCGGATCGCTTAGATGGGGGCACTGCCAGGATAGAGTCAGCACAGCTATGGGCGTCGCGGCGTGGGTACTCACACACCGCCACCCATAAAAGCTGCCAGATCATCCAGCTCAAGAAGTTGCCGCTCAAACGCCGAGCACAGCTCGCTCGCTGTCATATCGACCTCGGAATGGGCGGCCGGCTGCTCTGCCACCGACGTCTCAGGCGACTTGGCCACCGGCGGTGGGCTCGTCGTGGCGGGCGTCGACGCCCCGGCCGAACCTCCGTTGATAGTCGTGAAGCCGGTGCGTCTCGGGACAGGGGGCTCACTCTCGCGGCCTTCGGTGCGGGCCGTCGCATCGGTCGCCGTCGTTTGGTCGTAGTCCATGGCGTCTGGATTAGTATCCTGCGGGCTGCCGACATCTTCTTTGATCGACGGCGATGGCTGTTGATTCGGCTTGCTGCCCTCCCGCAAGTCGCGCGACGTCGAATTGACATCTCGGAGAACCTTGTTCATCACGGAGAGATGGCGGTACCACGGACCGACGAGGGGCCATGAGTTCGCACCCTCCTGGCAGAAACGCATACTATCGCTTACGATACCGGCGGCCGACTCTGTGACATTCGCAGGGGCAAGGCCTTTGAGCGCCAGGTACGCCATAGTGGATCCGGCAGTGAAAGCGGCGAAGAGCATGAAGATGGGGAAGCATAGTATGCTTTCCTTATCGGCGCCCATCTCGAGCGCAATGAGACTGCCGATCACGCTGTGAGACGCGCCTAGAATACGGCTAACCCAGTGCGCATGCGTCGACGACATGTTCCAGCTCTCGATACTGAAGTTCTCGTCCGTCGTCACCTGGAGAATGCGCTGCCGGTTCACAAAGATGGTACCGCAGTTGAGGAGACAGTGAATCATAGCATAGGTGTAGCCGCTGCCCATCGTGATGTGAACGTTGATCTGGCCATGTTTGTCGGCAAAGTGCGGGGGCAGAGATTGTCGGATGTCGTCGATTTCCGATTCCAGCTCGGCGCAGCGAGCCTCCGAGAAGGTCTCCAGTGTGGTCGTTGTCATCATCTCCACCACGTTGCGCCATGCCTTGGTTGCCAGCACAATATGACCAAACTCACCAACTTCTCCGAGGGGGCCAGCGGTCTCGGGCATGCGGCGTGGTGGCGCGCCGCCCAGGGTGCGAACGTAGACCGGGCTGCCGAAGTGGTAGTGCATATCCAGACAGGGGAGCGATACGTCGCTAATGTCATGCGCCGTGAGCGCGGGGTGACGGCCAGGGCTGCTAGTCAGGAAACAGTCGAGGATGTAGATGAGCCACAGCGCGCGTCGGAAAGACTCCTCGTTAAGGAACTGCTCGCTGTCTGGCGGTTGGTTGTTGTACTGGTGCACAATGTGGTACATTTGCGCCATGCGTGCGGCTTGGCCGAGGTAAATGTAGGCCCGGACGGCGTTGCGAGAACCCCACTCGTGAATGACGAGCAGGCAAAGAGCTTGAATGTCGGCAAGGCTGGGCTGGTCAAGTTGCTGCTGGATCAGTGCGATCGTCTTAGAAGCGAAATGCTCAGCTGCGACGGTGGCTCCGTTGTGGTGATGACTACCGTAGCGACGGATGATGCCGGGTGAGTGACTGTTGAGATACGTTAGAAGATACTCCAAATGTCGGGGATGGGCAGCTTACCGGGCGGCAGTCGTGAGCAAAGCATGGACAATTGTGGGTTCCAGCGTCTGGTTCTTGATATGCTGAATGAAGGAGGGTTTGTGGAAAGCGACGCATGCCGGCAGAGTCTTGGAGACGACACGCTCGCAGTCCGCAATCAGCTCCGGAGTCATCCTGTAGCCATCGTGTGTTAGTTATCAACCCGGAGACACAGCAAGACTGATAACCGCAGGCATCCATCGTGGCAGCAAAAAAGTGTTGGTGCTGCGCGAAGCCGAGCCGGACCGGCATCCCGGAAGTCGCTCAGTCCGCTCCTCAAATTGGGTGGGGTGGCCAGGCAGACTCGGGATTGGGGCGGGAGCGTGCACGGAGCCATGGCAAAATTTGAGTGGTGATTTCGCTGAGGGGCCGGGCGGAGGAATGGGGCTTGGCGTTTGCTCCGAGTCGAGTAGCGCTAGAATATGCAGTCGGCGGGTGGAGGAGGGAGCCGGGAACGGACTGCGGCTTGCCACTGGCGAGCCGAAGGGTGCAGGCAACAGCAGTGGAGAGGCCGGAGCAGGATCTGCGCCGGACTGTCTCTAGGTGTGCAACGCGACAAGGGAAACAAGCAAAGCAGAGACGGAAGAGAGGGATACGTACTTCTCAGCAGTGGCCGACGAGACGTGACGCGACACCGAGGTCGCGGGCGGGCCTTGGCGGTCGCCGGCTGCTCCAGAGACGCTGCGCTCGCTCGGGAGGGATTCACGCGCCCGCTGTTGGACCCGCGCCGGTGATACTCCATGGCCGCCGTGACTCATGGACTCCGAGGGCAGATAGCATTCGTGCAAGCCCTTTGCACAGTTCCGACATGGTGCTCTGCCGTTTTCGTACACGCACTTGGTTTTGCCCTTGCGACAACGCACACAGGCGCCGCCAGCACGGAGGGCCGTCGCTCGTACTGCTGTTGTCGCCATGTGTGGACCGTTGGTGTGGACGATGTAGCTGTTCCTGGACATGAGTTTGGTGACGAAAGGTGGTGATCCGGGCAAACGTCAAAGGCCCGGAAGAAAAAGGTGGGAGGCCGACCGGAGAGCGTCCGGATTGGGCCGTGGATTTTCCAAAGCTGCGCGCGTGGGCCGGGAGATGCCAAATGGGCGGCGCTCGCACAATCAGCAGCAAAAAGAGAGAGGTGAAGACGTGAAATAGCTCGGTGCAGCGCACTGGACGGTCGGAGGACGAAAGAAAAGGAAGAATCGAGGGCGCGCCAGGACGAACGGGGGGCGATGGGGTAAAAAGGGCTCGGGCGGAGGAGCTTTGGGTAGGTACCTCAGGAAGAAGCGAGGGAAGTGGAAGGGCGGCGGCAGAGCCCTGGAGCCTTAAGTCGAGCGGGCGGATCGGCTGATGGTGCCGGGGTCCAAAGACGGTGGACGTGGGCCAAAAGTGGGGCTCTGGGAGGGAAAGGCGCAACCAAGCCCGCCCGTTGACCCCCAGGCAATTGCTCGCCAGCCGACCGCGCGCCCGTCAACCCGCTCGGCACTGTGCAAACAACTGGCAGCGCAGCAACACGAACGGCTTGTGACACGTCCCGGAAGCTCTCATAAACAATGCAACGCCCGCGACGTCTTCGCCATGTCCATCGCAGACGAAAACGAACGAGTGCGGGCTGTCGCCGCCGATCCGGAGCAACCTGTCGGCTCGACTGGCTGAGGACGGGGAGCGCCTTGGGTGGACGTGCCCGACACCGAGACACGGCGAAACTGCTGCGAGCGTGACCAAGCGAGCCCATCCGCCGATCGGCACCAGCAACACTTGCCGTCGTCGCCTTCGTCAGACCCGTCCGCACCTTCGCCATCGACGACGGCTAGCTCGGGACGAGCGAGGTAGCTAGCAGGAGCTCCTGAGATAGTTTGCAGATTACTACGGTGCGGGCTGGCTGGCCACCGTCACGCTGTTGCGCAGTCGCCCCTCCGTCGGGGTCGGCCTCCCTTTACCGGTCGGCCTCTGCAATGCACGCCAGCCGCCGTGTCAGGGGCAAGCAAGCGAACCGCCTCCGTGCAGACTCGACTGGCCGCGCCCGTGAACCTGCGACACCAGCAAAACCGCGTCTGTTGGTGCTGTGCTACAGACCCTTCCGTCCCTCCGTTGGCTCGAACGTGCACATGCATACGGACCCGGAGTCTCGCTCCTGTCGCGGGCGGGAAATGCCAGCTGGGAGATGGAAAGTGCATGCAACGGCGCCTTTTTTCTCTGTCCTTGGCTTCCGGCCTGCAGCCCGATTTCCCACCCCAGAGTAGACTCATCCCTCCGGCGCGGCCGCGTCCCCAGCCTGTCAGCGTGCGTCATTCTCCCGGCCTGGGAACGATGCCATTCCATTCGGCCGCCGAAGCCCGGTGGCTATGGCCGATTTAAAATCACAGCGCGCGACACCAAAATAAAAATAAGACTTAGGTCTGCGTTAGCCGTCTGGGCCAACGCCGGGCGCCGCAGCAGTTCTTTGGTCATGGCCGAGGACCTGGATGGACGGGCGGCAGCTAGTTACGAGTCGCGCCGTCCCCATCAGCGACGGACGCCTGGCCAACCACGAAAATGCCAGAGGGCGATCGGGCAAACGAGCCCTCTTTTCCGGTGGGCAGCTTTTCGTGCCGCCCGAACAACAAAGGGCATGTGTGCAGCCCGTGATGCATCGAGATGGCCGCTTGCAAATGCCAGCGGGGCACACACGAGGCACGGCACAGAAGAGGAGGGCTCAATTTCACGGCGACAGGCGAAAATACCGGCACGCTGCCGCCAAAAGTCCACGGCTCCACAATTCCCGGGCCAAGACCCATCCACTGCTTCCGGGGCAGCGGGCATTTCGCATTTCGCACCCCTCGACCTGCGCCGCAACAAAACTCGATCCTGCCAGGTTGCCACGGTTGCCTTTGCGAGTCTGCTTTGTAGCGGCTGCGGCCGAGAGCATTTGCGATGCGGAGATTGCGTCAGCCGACAGTAAAGAAGAGACGGGGAGCCGTAGCTCCTTCTCCAGTGGCAATTTTCGGGCGGCACTCGGCGGCACGGGCTAAAAATCTCGGGGCCAAAACGGCTCGCCCAAGGCCCGCTGGGGTCGAGGAGGGGCCCTCGCTCGGGGCCGGCGTGTGGTCAGCAAGCACCTTTTCTTGAACCATCCCACCAGCGTTGTCACAATTAGCATTTTTGTTTCGCTCTCTCGCCGCCGCCGGTGCAGCCAATCTGTGCGTGCAGTTGCACCATTTTCTCCGCCGCCGACGGTCAGTCGAGACCGGTGGAGGGCAGCGCCTCGTCTCGGTCTCATGTTGGACGCCTCTTACAGCACACACACACAGCCTGCCACAGAGAAAGAGAGAGGCTGCGCCCACACACGGCCGGCCAACATTTTTGTGCGCGACAGGCTAAATGATGAAAATGTTGGTATATAGTTGCGTGTTGGAGTTGTTTGGAGAAGATGGATTTAACCCGACCTCCGGCCTCCGTCCGCTTCGAACTACGACGGGGTGGAGCGTCAACTCTGGCTGATTCGGTCAGAAGAATGTTTGGTGGTGGTGCGGTCCTCGGCAAGACCAGGCAGGCGCACCACTCACGCCCGGTCGCCCGTCTTGTCGCCGAGAACCCCGCCCTCGTCCACCTTCAAACACGTCGTCTGGCGGCAGTGCCGACGGCCCCAGCGCTGTTCACGTCGGCACGACAATCTAAAATGCTGGGGCCAGGCTTTATCCTAAGTGCCGTCTGCTTTTTTCTGTGCAATATGGACATCTTCGACGTCGACGACATTTCCATGCTGTTTATTTGCGATGCACCGGCACAATGAGGTCGCAAATCGCTGATGCAAACAGCCCAGGTGAGGAGGTGGGAGCCAGAGATGAGAAGCGTTACCCGGACGCAACCCTTCTCTTGCATCGCCATCGACGGGCGGTCCTGCACCTCGCCGCGCCGGAGCCAGCGCTGGCTCGAAATAACTGGGAGACTGGGGTGGGTTGTGGCAGGCCCGTCTCTTCCGTCCCTTCCGTCTCTTCCGCCCCTTCCGTGTCGACTCTCCCTGAGGTGTGAGTCTCACGCGTCTCGAATTCCCTCCCGGCCTTCGACCGCCGCTTCACCACGCCCCCGCCAATCCCTTGGCGCCGCTCCCCAGGTGCGCTCCAGACGAGGCCGATCGTCCCTCGTGGCTCATGCACCCCTTCCCCGTGCCTCACAGCTGTGAGGGACGGATGCCCGAATGGAATGCGCTGGTGTCGACTGGACAAAAAGTGACACAACGTAGGCGCTGCTGAGGGAGTCGTCATTCGTCCGACGGAGGTGGCCTGCTGAAAATGCGGCTTCTGGTCCGCGATCGACCTCTCATCAGCATTCAGCGCCGAGGTTCCGAAGGGCTCAGGACGCACAAGGCCAACAGACGCAAAGCCGAGACGGACTCGGCGGCTGGGGCTTCCGCCCCTTGTGACTGGGCGGCCACCATGAGACCCTCCTTGTGCATCTCTCTCTTGTCTCTCTCCTCACCTCATCAGCGCCTCCGCCATCTGCGGCCTCTGCGGCTGGCTTCGCTCGCTTCAGAGAAAATGCGACGGAGGCGACGGAGATGCATGGCCGGCCGCTAAAAATGTCGCCAATCAAGGCTACGGACGGACAAGGTGAGCAGGCAAACTCAATCTCGGTGGGCCTGGCTGTCTATCCCGTCCGGTCCGGCAACTTTTGCTACCCACACGGGGGATGAAATGGGAGACTCCGAGCGAATTTCTCCATTTCGTCTAGACAGCCTCCGGACGAGAAATTCCCGTCGGGTTTCGGGGGCCAGAAGAGGGGCACACACAGAATGCACGGCCCCCAAAATGATTTGAGAGATTTCTCCTCGACCCAGATGATGTCGCTGCCGCGACAGGGAACCAGGGCCCAAACAGCCGACTCGCACCTGGTCTCCGGCCCGCAAGGGCGCTCGTTCCAACCATGTGGTCTCGGAGCGGTCGCCCCTCCGGCCAGCAGCCCAGTGTGACGGGTCTGGTCTGGTTCTTGCAAAACACGGACCACTCTTTCGGCCAACAAACTTTTGGTCGAGCTTAGTCTAGTGGTTTATTAGACTTTGGGCCGCTCGGAATGCCGGCTGCGGGCTAGACAAGCGTTGCAGAAAAGCAGGAGCCAGCCGGAGGCCCTGCCGAGACGTACCACCGACGTCAGCACCAAATTTCTGTGTGCGCCGGCCGGCGACGGACACACATCAGCCTGACGCCGTGCTGATGGCGGACAGGACAGTGACGCAAGAAAGCCACCACCGTGCAATGTGAATGAGTCATCATACTTGCCGATGCGGATTGGGCGAAGAGGCCGATTCCGACCGGAGATGGCATCCGGCTGACCACCGGAACCCGCCGGAGGTCATCAAGGTCACAAATTATTGGTTCCATTTTTTTCGGTCTTGTCTTTGTTTCCGCATCCCTTCCGTCTAAGCGTCTACGTAATGCCCAGTTTACCCGTTCCCGACACCCGGGAATAGCATTGCCCCCGGTGCGCAAGCTCTAGCTCGCCGCCGCCGCCGCCTTCCTGACCTCGACCGTGCCATCGGCCATGCCAAAGTACGCCGCCACGGGCTTCTGCGCGCCGCTCGCGACCTCGAGCCCATTCTTTCCGGAGAACAGGCCGATCTCGGCGACGCCAGGGATCTTGATGAGCCGGTCGGCGAGGGCATCCACCGTCCACTCTCCCTCGGCCGCCTCGCCTTCGTCCGACGGCAGCCTGAGCGGGGCAAACGGCGCGTCGATGATCCACATGCCATTGTCGGTGACGAGCGCGCCGGCCTTGCCCGGGAGCCCGGAGCGGATCTGGGGGTCGCGCGCCCCCATGGCCCGCAGCTCGCCGAGCACGCGCGGCGCCGCGATGGGGAGCACCTCGATCGGGATGCCCTTCTTCCAGGCCTTGCCGAGGCGGTCCGAGAGCTTGCGGAAGTCGGCGACGCAGACGAAGTTGCGCGCCGCCGTGGCGACGACTTTCTCCTGCCAGAGGCACGCGCCGCCGCCCTTGATCAGGTTGAGGTCGGCGTCGACCTCGTCGGCGCCGTCGAAGGCCACGTCGAGCTGGTCGGCGGGCGCGAGCTTGTTGATGTACTGCAGCCGCAGGTTCGCCGCTTCGATCAGGGCTTCCGACTGCGCGCCCGTGGGGTAGAAGGTCATGGAGTCCGTGACCGAGGGGCCGAGGGCGGCGATGGCTTCGACTACGTAGACTACCGTGCTGCCGGAGCCGACGCCGATGCGGGTGTACGAGGGTAGGAGGTGGTCGGCGACGGCCTGGAAGGCGGCTGCGCGTTTTGAGCTCTCGACCAGCGCGGCTTGGTCTTTGGTTGAGGATGATGATGACGACATGGTGCGAGCGGGGGAGTGAGTTCTGTGAGGAGGTCGGCCGATGTTACTGATACTCTTCCCGGTAAGACTGCTGTGGGAGGTGTTGCGATGGTGAGTCGCCGGTTGAGTCCAGCTCTGATGAGTGAGGGTGCGCGAGAAAAATCGCTTGCTCCCGGTGCTGCTTCCGCGGCCGCAGACGAGGTGGGGTCTGGTGAACGCGGGGCAGACGGAGCTCACGGAACTTGCGGAATATGCTGCTGGCCCTGTTGATGTTGCAAAACACCGTCGAGTCAAAGTCTGTAGAGGGTAGCGTGGTCTGGATGAGGCGCGTAGGATGAGAGGTGGTGGCTGAATCGAGGGCATGATGTGAGTGAGGTCTTGGTGGGGTGATGGGAACTTAGTAAGGAGTCGTTGATGGTCGCTTGGGATGCTTGGCACCGGCAGCATCCGAGATTGTCTCGGGTTGGGGTTAGCTGTGGATCTGGCCCGTTTGATCAAGTCGGAGTTAAAGTTCTGATGCAAACAGAAAAAGAAAGTTCAACAAGCCACGACAAGGTTGTCATCTCTTTCGCGGTGATTTGGAGCCCACCCCCTTGTCAGACCCACAAATACCTCTCGCTTACATAGTAAGTAAGTACCAGCCACATTGGATCCTGACGGTCCAATAGGTTGCCACTCATGCAGCAGGGGGGGTGGGCTCCAAATCACCGCGAAAGAGATCGGCACCGCGTCCACTTGATGCGTTTGGAGAGATGGGTAAGAAAATAGACAACCTCCCATCTCCAACTCGCGATTTCTTCACTGCAACTGTCGACTGAGCCATCATGGGGATCAACGGGTGGGCATACAGGCGCAACTTAAGGGGCATCTGACACTAACATCAACCAGACTATGGGAAGCTGTCAAGGAGACCAAGGCCTGCCGCACCGTGACGCTGGCCGACCTGGGGGCTGAATGCTTCCGCGAGAAGGGCAGGCCACTGCGAATCGCAGTCGACACGCCGACACTTCTTTTTCCAATCACAGCGGCCACGAAAAATTCCTTGGACAATGCCCGGGAAGAAGCCCAAATCAAGTCCCAGGCTGTGATGATGCACGGAATGAACCACAGCGTCAGAACCTTTTACCAGCACATCCTCGACGTCCTCGCCTCGGGTGTGCAACCCATCTTCGTGTTTGACGGGCCCGGTAAACCCCCCAAGAAGCGCGATGAGAAGCGCAACAAGAAGCGCGACGGTGACTCGGACTGCGACGTCTACACGCAGCCATGCAGCCATGTTGTTGGCCTCGTAGAGCGCGGGTTGATTACACAGCCCGGGCCTCCGGTTCCAAGACTTCAAAGCGACTCCGACTGCGAGTTCAAGCTCAGCCATGCCATCCCGCTGTGCCACAGCCTTCTCAAGCACCTCGGCCTACCCTATCGCGACGCACCCGGAGAGGCCGAGGCCGAGTGTGCCGCGCTAGAAAAAGCTGGTGTTGTGGACGCGGTCATGACATGCGATGGCGATGCCTTCGTCTTTGGCAGCCGCGTGGTCCTCAAGAAGCTGTCCAAGAAGGACAACAATGTTCAAGTTGGTGTTGTCGTTGAGCAGTACCGAATGCAAGACCTGGAAGCTGCCATGCCGCCGTTGCGACGGCCAGATATGTTTCTCCTCGCCATGATGGCAGGGGGGGATTATGATGGCGGTCTCCCCGGCTGTGGCCCCCCGGCTGCCCTCGCGGCGGCCCGGGGCTGGTTTGGGAAGCAGCTTGAAGCGCTTATCATAGGCATGCACTCGGATGAGAGCTTGGCCGGGTGGAAACAAAAACTGGCTGGTGAGCTGAAGACCAGGTGGCCGAGCGTTGCAGCGTCCATCTCCAGGGTCAAAATCGATACATTCCCAAGCAGGACGCTCGCAAACTACTATCTAAGACCACTAGTCTCCAAGATGGACGGTGGCCTGATAACTGTCGAGTGGGACCAGCCTATCCCCGTCTCCGAGCTCCGCCAGTTCACTGCCGAGTTCTTCGACTGGCGTTATAAAATGTTTGCCGGCAAGTTCGTCCGCACATTGGCCTTTCCGCTGCTAGTCCGGAACCTGCTCTCCCACGGCGCCAAAGGGACAGACGGGTCAGATATGATCCAGGACATCACTCTCCAAAAGGAGAACCAACTGCGCGTTATGTTTTTACCGTCCCGGGCTGTGCCGTACGACATGGATCAGGAGGAGTATCGCGCCGACTTCAAGCCGGCGAATATGAAGAAGGTTTTTAATCCTAAGGAGCCATATCTGGAATGGATCCCGGAGTGGATCGTGGAGTACGGCGCACCGGCTGCAGCGCGAAAGTGGAAGCAGCGGCTCTCGGATAAGGAGGCGCCGGCCAAGAAGCGCAAGTCGGGTGACCTTGACTCAGCTAATACACCAAAACGTACTCGCGGCCGACCGCGGAAGGATCAGAGTATCGCTGCTGCTACTTCGCCCGCAAACCCTGTTCCGGAGGCTCTCACGCCCATACAACAACCAAGGCGAATCCCGCAACCGAGGATCCCATCCTCAGCCAAAGGAGGAGTCGTAATCGACCTGACGGGTGATTAAGTATTTCAACATGGTTGGATGGATAGCTTGGAGATGCAGCTTGTAAGAAGAAAAACGGGATTTATGTAATGTCTCGCGATAGAAATTCTTGTCTCAAGGCAGAAACTATTGGGCAGGCGCTTGGATCAAAACTTTAGAGAGTAATATCAGATTTCAGCTCAACCGAACCCCAGGTCAATCAAGATGCAGTGAAATCTTCTCTGAATTTCTCGCGTTTGTGTGTTCTTCGACGAGGCAGAAAAACCCTGCCGACTTTTCACATCGAGTGCCCGTTTTCGTCCGGCCGTTAAGATACCGGCGACAAAAATGTACTTCCGTCCGCCTAAATGAGCTTTCCGACATCAGCAGCAAAAAGGATGTCGAATATCAACATCAAAGATGTGTGTTGAGGGCCCAAAGAATCGTATATCACATTGCCCACTATCAGAATCGAACTGATGACCTCATCATAAACCCAGTAACCTCTGAAACTCAGAGTTAAGGATGATTAAGATTTACTAGTGATGCGCTCTACCACTGAGCCAAGCGGGCTTGCATATACTACCCAGCGTAAAGATCTGTATTTATGCCCCGGACTCCGCTTCAGACACCCATATGTTTTCACTACCAGCATACAAATAGGAACCCAGAAATGTGCTAAACGCAAGAGTCTACAAATCCGTTGCGGTTAGAAACAGAATAATGCACTTTCATGAGTATCGTGAAAACATAGCAGGTGTTGAGTGTGCTAAACTTGGGAGACAGTCCTGGACGAATTGTCAGTTAGTAGAAGTTCTCGTCTCATGAGGTACAAAACAGCACAGAGCTTAAACTACCTACCCAGTCCGCAGCAAATCCCCATACACAGCCCTCTCCAGCTCATCATACAGCCGAACCACAACCGGATCCGGCAACGGCATCACACTCACAAACAACGTCGCAGCAATCCCCGTCTCCCGATCAACCCACCAGTGCCCATTAGCCATGCCCTGCCACATCATACTCCCCCTCCTCCTCTTCCCCGGTGCATCCCTTAGATTAATCACCCCAGCCATCCCATGATCAAGCGGCATATCCGCCTCAAACTCGGGAACCATCGCATCATGAAACGCGCCGGTGACGCTCTGCAGCACGGCCCTCTGCGCCTCGCTCAACTGCGGCCGGAACATCTCATCCACCGTCTCCTTTTTTAGCAGTCCACCACCACCCAGACCACCACTCGACCGCAACAGACCCCTTAGGACCTTGATATGGTCCGCGGCCGTGGTATACAACCCACTCCCCAGACTAAGAATCTCTGGATCAGAAGGGACCGGCGCCAGCTCGGGCAGCACACTACTCAACGCGCGAGTCTGTGGATCCCGAAGCGCGCACGGCGCCGTCCGACCGGCCACGCGTGATCGGATCTCCGGCGCGTCGCGGAAGAAGGTCGTATCGGCCATGTCGAGCGGGCCCAAGACGGCGTCAGCCATGACCTGGTCCAGTCTGCGGCCCGTGATGCGCTCCACCGCTGCGCCGGCGAATTCGGTGCCCCCGCCGTAGTACCAGCCCTGTCCGGGGGGGAAGCGGAGCGGGACGGACCAGCCTTCGAGGGTGTAGTCTGTGCAGGTGGCGGTGCGGCCGACCGCGCGGGACCAGCGCTGTAGGTCGGGGTCGGCGAGGTCGGTGCCGATGCCGGCGCCGTGGGTGAGGAGGTGGCTATTTTTGATTAGGTGCTGTTTTGTTGTGTGATAGTTAAGGGATCCGGGGATGGACGGTGGGCAATAGTTACCGGAGTGTGATGGGGTCTTTGTTTTCTTCCAGGATGGGTTGTCCGTCGTCGTCGAAGCCGCGCAGGATCGGGAGCTTGCCGAGTTCGGGGACAACGGGGCGCATGTCGGCGTCTAGATTCAGGATGCCCTGCTCGACGAGGGACATGACGCCCGTGATGGTTACGACTTTGGACATGGAGGCGGCCCAGGTCCATGTGTCGATCGTGAACGGGGGTGAGGACGGGGAGAGGTCGGTGCGGCCGGCGGAGCCTTGGTACAGGATTTTCTGGCTGTCGCAGACGATGAAGACAGCGCCGAGGAGTTTGTCGGTTGTGTCCTCGTCTGTGGCTACATACTTGGCCAGAATCGCATCGAGTTTCTCCATGGTTTAACGGATTCAGTTCTGATGAGGGACTGGAATGTGTAGGAAAGGGAATTAGTGGGAACGTTTTGTCGACGGGCTGTTTGGGACCAGGCAGTTTGTTGTTCGACCGGCTCATGAACAAGATTCCGTGACATCTTGCGGGTGACCTGATATACAAAGTACCGATGCGGGGCCCAGCACGGTAGGATCCCTTGGGGAAACACAGTATCGTGCTTGGCCGCATGCAGATCCTGGTGAGTCAAGCTAGAGAATTGGTCCGATGCTTACGCCGAGGACGGTATTCTCTTCTTCTCCGCGCATTGCGAATACCTCCACGCCAAGAACTGCAGAGACAAAGGAGACGCTTAACTGTCGTCACGCCGAACGAGTCATCATGATCTGGCAATTTCTCCGCTTGATTGCCGGTTTCATCACAACACTGGCGATTGTCACGGCTGCAGACCTCTTTCGACTCTACAATAGCGTCTCGAAACTTGTTACCACCGAGACCACCAAGCTCTTTACTCTCCAAGATATCCCTCCCGACGTCCGGAAACCAAAGAGTCTCCTATCCGAAGTTGCGACTCTGCCCGAGAATGGAAACTGGATCGTCGCCTACGAACGGGTCGCATCCCGTCCGGTACGGCGGTGCGAGCTGATATCGGGTCCATCGCCGGGCTGGCTGCTTACGAGGTATATCCGCGCCACTATGACGGCGTTCAGCGGCACGCCGCAGGTCTTCCTACTGAAGCGTATGCTCCCACGAGACGACGGGGATACCCGGCGGACATTTCAGCGTGAGTGGATCCAAACCCTCGATTTCAACGAGGGCGATCGGGTTAATGGGTTCTGGAGGGTCGCGCATCGGGGCAGGTGCGGGGGGGAGGAAGAACGTGTGGAGCTAGTGATGGACGCACCGGCTGGGTATCAAGGGCCGGTGGTGCAAGGCGTCGTGGTGGTGGGAATGGAGACCGCTGGTCGCGATGGGGTTGTGTTTGTAAATGAAACCTGGATGTGGAGAGAGAAAGATGAGAGGAAAGTCCTGTTGGAAAGCGCTGCTGGAAAATGGTTGCATGGGCTGTTGTCCTCCTGGTTGGTAACAAGGGGGCTCGATGCGTTGTTGAAGACGGATGAGAAGGAAGAATAGGTAGAGTTAGCAAGGTGGCCATCCTTCATATAGGCGGGCTACTTATGTACATTTCACCTAGTTTAAGATTTGCCTAGGTGCACTTGATGATTAGAACTAATTTCGTACTAGGCTATGAGAAGTTGGAGTGAGTCTGAGCTATACCGATAAGTGAGGACCAAGTCAAACTCACAGAAGCAGCCTGATAAACTTGGAAGAAATCTAAGTCCGAAGAACAAAAAACAATGTCTATCAAGCTATCACGAAAGCAATTACTTTGAGAATTCGTAATATAACTGTTATATTAACAGGAATAACTCATAATTACGGAAGAAGCACATTAGAGGCGGCCATAGCTGCGTTACGTACGGCGCAAGCTCGCTCTGTTCAGTGAAAAAAGTGGCGTTTTGATGAAAACAAGCCTGTTACCAAACTGTCACAGCGATCTGGTTACAAATCAGCTCCATCTCTTTCGGCCTAAATTGCCATATTGAAAGGCGAAGGGACGCAAAAAGGCCTGGTAAAGTGGCGGTTCAAGGTATCGACAGTGCCAAGAGTGCTTCTAGGCTTTTGCAAATTGTCCGAATGTACTTTCCAATGCGTGATTGTCTTCAAGATCATGACAGGCACATGCTGTGGCTGGCTTTTTGCCAACTGATGAATTCCAGATCCGCCCCGAAGCCAAGACAACGGCGCAGGTGGATCGCCGGTGTGTTAGGACCCGGTTCTCCACTCTTGTCCGTGAGTGGAGACGAATTGCCGACTGCCCCGCCTGCATTGAATCGGAGTTGGGCTTGGCACAGCCGAGTCGTCCACTGCTTCCATGCATGAGAGCCCGGCGTTGATTCGTCGGCGGAACTCGGCAGCATTGGCTTCTAAAACGAGGCGGCGACTGTCGAGCGTTCTCATCCGCTGGGCTCTGGTTTGCTGTCATCGAAGGCAGCAACAGGTCCGTCGTCCGGGTCGCTTGGTAAGGCGATGAGCCGCGCCCCGTGGCAGAGAGGCATATATGGCCCGGTGTCCCACCACAATTGCGAGGCAACCGTTCTCAGGGACTTGAGAAAGCCTCATTGCGATTGCCGACTTTGGGTATCCACAATGTCGAGTAACGGAAGCCCCCAATCCCCGGTAGATCCAAATCCCAGTCGATTTTCGCAACGGCGCACCCGGACTGCCGAGTCGGACAGATCAGCGCGGTCCCACACACGGAAGACCAAAACTTGGGCCTCGTTCCGATCGCAGTCATCTCAAGCCAGCAGCGCATCGGCTCCGCGGAAGGAACCATATAGCTTTCCAACCTATCTCCTGCCTTGGGAGAAGCTCCAGGCATACCTTGAGGAGAACTGGCCGGGCGAAACCTTCAAGCGACACGTGGTGAGTTGGGTCTCGTCGTTTTCCTTCTGCTAGGGAGCGGAACTCTTGTGCTGAGACAAGCTGGACATCAAGGAGGATGACAACTACGTGTTTGAACTGCCACATCCCGGCCTGACTTCGGTAAGTGCGAAAAGCCTGGCCCGGAAGAAACAAGGAATCGATCTGACTTGGAATTTTGGTTGCGGACAGGACCATGAGCGCGAGATTTCAAAACTGCGAAACAAGAAAGACGACCGCAGCCCCTCGCTGTCGCCTGAGAGGCCCCGACGGCGCGGGGTTGCCTAGCGTTGGGCTAACAGTGGAATGGGCAAGGCTCTGAGAGCCTTGCGGGACGGCACGAAGTTCGCAGGTGACAATGTGTAACCGGGCTCGGAACTGCGCCTGCACGTCGGCGCGGGGAACAGACTCGGTGAAAGGACTTGATAGCCAATAATCAACTGGGCGACAAGTTGTGTTCATCAAACATTCGAGCCACGCGCCCAATTGAGCCACATGAGACGTTGAAAATAATAAAAAGATCCGCAGCAAACGCACACGCTCTTTTTGGTTGGTACAGTACTTTCGGTACCCGTGTCCACGTTATGATGCGGACCTGGGAGAAATCCCTGCCCATTCGCGACGCGGATCCTGATACAGCCATGTGGCTTGGTGGCCGCCGAGGCCTTTTTGCTTGCGAGGGAGGAATCTTTTATCCCATCCTGCCTCCTCCGTCCTCCCAGTCGGTCCAACATCTGTCAGTTCCTCTGCGCAATGCCGCTCCCCGTGGACATTAGCAAATTGTACGATACGCGGGACGAGTATCCCAGCAACCTTGGGCCGGGAGGGACGGGGATGAACTTCAGTGCTCTCGACGGATATCAGAGCACCTTGAAAGCCACTGCGCCCGATCTATTTGTCCAAGACGGAGATGGGGTCGAAGTCAAATTTCGTGACGTGGAACTGGAGGGAGATTCGATAGGTGAGTTATTTGCTGTGTGGCACCGCCCGAGCGTCGCGATGGCGAACGTACTGGTGCTGACGAGGGTTGAAGTTCGCACAAAGTTCAACGCACACAGCGAAGCGAAGGTGGAGTCTTGGCTCGGGATCTTGCAGCACAGCGATCCTGTAAGCAATAACAAAATTGTAGCGGCGTCGAAAAAAGATCCAAAATCTCGGATGATGTGAGTGCTGATCGATGGGGGTGGGTCCCATCTCGAATTGGTTCACTGACACTGTGTACCTGGCAGATACATCTACGCTAACAACTCCCGGGACAAGCTACGCGTCCAGCGATCGACGGTCGCCTTGATATTTACCTACCATCAAGTTATGCCCGAGTATCTTGACTTCTTCACCTGCTTTGGGCTTCAGAGCACACCGCGGGACGTGCGATTCAGCGGCTTCCGAAAGCGCATCACACTTCCGAAGCGGGGGATTACGGTGGCTGAGGATCCGCTGGGGCGATCTGGCTACCAATATCAGATGGCATACAATCTCAAAGGGATATCCACGACAGAAGAAGGCGAGTGGTCCATCAGGAACGCAGCCTTCTACAACCGATTCGACATCATCTCGGGGAGGAGTCTGTGGGTTGTGACCAAGGGGAGGAAAGATGTATACCACCGCTATGAGGAGCTAACCAGTGAGGATGGGATGGAGGAAGACATACGGTTTGGAACAACTGACGAGAGTTTTGTCTCGTCCCTGGCGCCCCATCTATCGTTTGCCAGTTGGTCGAATGAGGATTGGCGGGGGTATGTGCGCCGCCTCGAGGAGGCTGTCAATAAGGAGAGCAAGATGGCGAAACTGGTCCCTCGAGACGAAGGCCACCAGGCGAAAAACTACCAGTCAAGCGATGTCCGGCGGATGCAGATTTGGGAGGAGCAGGCGAGCGAGGTAGTCATAGTTCTCGAGGGTAACGTTGACGTTCTCGTATCGCTCCAGCAGTTCTTCCGAGGGCTGCTGGCGGATGAAAGATTTCCGTTTCGAGACTCTTGCGCCGACGAGATCAACGATTTTGCGGCCAATCTGGACACTATCATGCGCGACATGAAGAACAACATCAGCCGGGCGAGGGCTTTGATGAGGACTACGGCCGATAGAAAAGAACTCGTGAGTGTGCTTCTCGACGGCCCCGAGGAAGGGACTGCTAACCTCCAACTTGTTGTAGATCAAGCAGTATCGCGCCGATGATGAGGCGGATCGAATGCGGAGGCTGACGAAAAACATGGAGCAGGAAGCCATCGTCGTGCGGATCATCACTCTTGTCACGCTTGTCTACCTCCCGGCCACGTTTGTTTCGACCTTGTTCAGCACCGATATTGTAAAGTACCAGGAGGATGGCTACCCCGATGGAAAGTATTCCCAGACAGCGATGGATCGCTGGCTACAGGTCACGGTCCCCCTGACCGTTGTCACTTTGTTTGCTGCGTGGTGCGCAAACCGGTGGGCAACGGCGAAAGCGTCGGATACGGTGAATGCTGTCGAGAGAAAGCTCGAAAGTATAGAAGACGAGAAGCTCGAGAGGGCGAAAGACGTGGGGTTCGGAGGGAGTCTTGAGCAGTTGCCGCCCGTTCGTGGGAGTCGGATCATGACCTGGCTGCGGGGCTCGGGAGGCAGATCCAGCTGGGATCATGTCGGGACTGCTGTTGCGTAGCGCGAATGGATGTAACCTGGAAAGATAGCCGAAAGTCAGCGTTGTCAGGTACCAGTTCCTGTAGGACGCGACCAGGCGCGGTACAGCTTGTCAATAAACAGTGCGCGACGCACTGGCGAGATCGAGTCGGGCCTTCTATAAACCATCCGGCGCGCCTTTTGTGAATGCGCGTCCTGATCTGAAGAGCGCTGACAAAATCGGTATTTTCGCGCAATGGGTTGTTGCTTTCCAGAGTTGCGTGGAGAGCCGAACCAAGATCTTCTCCAGGAGGAAACGGATCCTGGAAGATCATCCCCGGCCTTCCTTCCGGTTCGCTCACGGAATCTGGAAGCCCCCACGCACCGCTTTGACCAGGTGAAGCTGGGGGGGTCGCCAGCTTAGCGCCAAGTTCATCTCCTGACTTCCATCGAGATGGATGGCGAGGGCAATTTCGGAAAAGGGACGAGTTTTTCGGTTTCCAACATCATCTCTTCAGTTTTGGCGGCCCCGGCAGCATAAGGGTAAGGGGAGAAGCGTCCCCCGCACATCAGGACACCGCTAACCCGACGCAGCATGTCACCCTTGTTGTTCAGCCTTCCGGGCCACTCGGTGGAGGGGAAAACGAGGCACCTACTGCATTGCGGGAGGCGCCCATCCCCCGTCACTGGGAGGGGACGGTGGCAGCCCGACCTCGCGAAGCCTTGCGACAGCCTACTCCCCGCTCTAAAATGTCGCGCCAACGCTTCCCGACCGATCACACACTCTCCCTACCCTCTTCATCGCCTTTGAAGGGGTGGCTAGCAACAGCGCGCTTTGCCCAGCACCGGCGCTCCCTTCTTGTTGTCGTGCCCTCTAACCTGTGCGCGCAACCGCCTCCCGCCGGCTGGCGCGTTGTCCACGGCGTCGATTCGCATACCCGACCGCCGTCCGGATGTTGACGACCGGTCAACGAGCCACGATGTCAGCCATTCCGCCTGCGCCGGCGCCAGCGTCAGTTGTACCTGATGTTTTGGCCGACTTCAACGCCCTCGTGGACGGGTGCAAACGAGTCAACTATCAGGGCCACGCATTCTACCACCCGGTCTCCAAGATCAAGGAATGGATGCTGGCCGGAAACAACCTGGGCAAGCTATTGGCACGCGCCTATCCGAATGGATTCGCCACGACAACCGCGAAGGATATCCAGGAATCTGTCATCGTCTTTGCGATCCTTCTACGTCTCAGATGTGGCGATCAGATCCATATCTTCCAGCAATACTTCAAGGACAGCAACCTCGATGCGTCACTCCCCGAGTCCCTCCTCTCCCGTCTCAAAGGCTGCCAGGAAGTCCTCGAAGCGTTCGATAAGGAGAGATGGGCGTTCAATCCTGCGAAGATAGAAGATATGCTCAACCACTCCAAGGCGTACACCGGCGGCCGCTGGATTCTGCCGTTTTGTCGAAGGCACAGAGTTGGCGGTGGCGGCACGGCTACCGTTGACGGCGTAAACGTTCCTCATGACCTTGTTCCCGAGGAACTCAAGAGCACCTTGTTGGAGAGAGACCCAAAGCGGGGCTACGAGTTTGACGACAGAGACTTTGGCCTAGTAAGTTCCCAGTCGACTGTCCTCCCCACACCCCCACTCAAGTTGTGGTGCTGACATCATATCAAGTGCTATCAGTTTGCCGTCAAGTCCTACAGTGACGAGAACCACAGCGTGTTCGAAACCGAGATCAGCAACTTCAACGGAATCAGAGGCTTGGCCGGCGTTATTGCGTGCTTTGGTTGGTATACCGAAGAGACTCTGGTGGAAGGGGAGCGCCAAACAACGCACAATATCTTGCTGGAATACGGCGATCAAGATCTCGATGAGTACTTGGCCATAAACTCCCCGCCTATTTTGATGTCGGAGATCATCGACTTCTGGAAAAACATCTTTGAAGTTGCCGCCACACTCAACAAATTCCACACCTTGCCCTACGAACGCCCCGACGGAAGCGGGGTGAACTTCCACGGGTGGCATGGGGATGTCAAGCCCAGCAATATTCTCTTTGCCCAGGGAAAGTTCAAGCTGGCTGATTTCGGTTTCGCCAAGTTTGAGCCGAAGCTGCCAGGGAAAAAGCCGGAGACCTCTCTTGACGGAGTGACTCTCACGTACGGTATGTTGACTTCTTGTTTCATCCACGATCTACCCCGTCTTCGTTCGAGTGGCACGAATAGTACTCTCCCTTCCACCACCACAGTCCACTGTCTAACCCCAAGCTTCAGGCGCCCCAGAATGCGATCCCGGTCGAAGACGAGAGAAGACTACGACACATCAGACCCAAAAGATCGATACGTGGTCTTTTGGTTGTCTGCTCTCCAGCGTAGCGACTTGGGTTGTCTTTGGGTCTGATGCCTATGAGCGGCAATACCCCTTTTTCCGAAAATATGCAATGGAAAAGCTCATCCATGAGCGCAAATCAGATGGCGGGACATTTGAAGAACCAAAAGCCCTCGATGGCTTCCATGATGGTTGCAATGTTCTCCAGGCGGTGAAGACTTGGCATCAGTACATACTGGACTCAACTAGGAGGTCGGATACCGTCACCCGCAAGGTCGTTAAACTTATCGAGAGCCACATGCTTCGATCAGACCCGGAAGAGCGGTCATCATTTGAGAAGCTAACTGAACAGTTGCGAAGCATCATTCAGAATGCTAAAGACAAACAAAATCGACTCCTACCCAACGACCCTGAGCTGCTGAAGGCTCTGCTCATGCTCGATGACACCGCGCCGCCAGATGTCAACCTCCAAGCAAGGCTAACGGACAAGACTGTCGGCCATCAACCAACGGGTCCCGGCCTACAGACCAAACGGCCCAAGAAAACCGAGCGGATCGAGGAAATGGTAGTCACGACCAAGGTAGCAAGTCGTCGAAAGGCCTTGGAATCGGAGTTGCTGTCGCAAAACCAAACTTATACCCCGCCGTGTGTCATCTTCGAGCCCATCGATGGTCCTTCGAATAGCATGATCACGGAGGCTGGAGAGCATGAGCAGGATGCGCCCACCTCATCGACTTCCCCTCCGCCACGGGAATGGCCGCCAGAAATGACACCCCCTGCAACCGCGGTCGAAGAAAAGATTCCTGCGATGATGTATAGCCCAGAGGACCTCCACGAATCGAAATTTTCGTCGCCACGCCATGCTGAAAAGCTTCCGGTAGTCAACGAGCCACCCGAAGTCAGCGAAACTGACAAGTCGCTGTCCCCAAGCCAAGGCCGGCGTCTCCCTGCCACAACGCACCTTAGGTCGCCATCGCAAGGGCAACTTTCGACGAGCGATTACAACCGATCAAGATTCTCTCTACCCCCGGCGCTATCCACTTCAACGCTCGCTTCTAACATCGATGATTTTTCACAATATCGAATCGGTCAACTTCGCGCCGAGCTTGAGAGACAGTGGTCAGAACGCGGTATCTTCGATAAAATGCGCGGGAAGATCCCGGTTGATCATGTACAGGCAAACTTTGTACAGGGGCGTGATATTGTATGACTTACCCCCAGCCCCAATCTTTTTCTTTGGGGCTTTGAGTGCTGACACGCTCTTAGAAGTTCGTTGTCGATAATGGCTTTAGGATGCTTGAGCATTGGACCGAAGCCAAGTTTGTATTGGTGACTTTGGCAATGAAAATAGGTGCCTTGGACGACGATGGCCTTGACTTGCTCTTTACTCGGGGAGGTCACAAAGAGCAGGGGATAAAAGGATCACAAATTCGAAACAAGTTCGAGGCAGCAATGGACAAAGTGGCAACCCTCAACTCGACACAACCGTCCCGATCCAGCACGTTGCTTCCGACGCAAATGGCGGGCGCATTGCGTCAGGTCCTCAAAGAGTACAGAAAACATCCTTCCAAGAAACTCACCATGATCATTCTCACCACGGGAATGTGGGAAGCGGAAGAGGATGGTTCTGACGATGTCGAAGGACTCCTCGCAAAAGAGATCGGCCGCTTGGCCGAGGACCCATCATTTCGCAGAGAAAGGCGGCTGACTATCGAATTTGTGTCATTCGGCGAGTACCCAGACGGTCTGAAACGGCTGGGGAGCTTGGATGACCATCTCAGCTCAAAGTATGGGATCCCGTAAGTGTCACTGCTTCGTCAGACCCTCTAGCCCTTTGCTGATGTAACTTTTGCAGAGATGTCATCGACACCGAGCATTGGACGGGTGATCCCGACAAGATGCTTCTTGGAAGCATAAATCCTGCTTTGGATAGAGAGGTCACCTTTCCTGTCGACTACGGCGGACATGGCGAGGCTGCTGATTACTATGACGATTCACGGAGTTCAAGGCTCTACCGAGGCCCCTCGCCCGGCGCAGGCCCGAGAAACTCCACGACTTCATTATCCGGTCGTACATTCCGGCGAATGTTTAGAAGTGACACTCAAGGCTGAACGAGCAATTCTCGCACCCGGAGAGCGGGTCCCGACCCTGTATGGCGAGACCAGGGTGGTTCCCAAACGTTTGTTCGATTGGGTACCTGGCTTTTTCTTTGGTATATATCAGCATGTTTGCTCTTTTCTTTTGGATGAATAAAAGGCGCAAAAGCTATTGGCCCTTGGCAAAGGGTGAAGTGGCTGGTTAGGATACGACGATAAGGCATGTTACAGTCGAGCCGGAATGGGTTAGTTGGTGGGGTTTCTCGCTTTCTCAATTTGTCAAGATACCATCTTATATAAATTCGGCGTTATTTCATCTTCATTGAAGCATCTTGGTGCTGATACTTGGGGTCCTAAGACTTTCGCGTGCCATCATTCAAGACCACCCTCGTGCTCAACCTGTCGGCATGGCATGGTGTATCAAAACCTCACACTTGGTCTTTTTCCCCATTGAATAATTATATTTGTCCGCGCCGGAGAAAAACTGAGATAAATCACCAGACCCACCTAGTCTACACCTTGTCAAACGCCTCGATGTAATCCTTCCTTCCTAACGGGACTTGCTTCGACCGTAAAATCATATATGTCGTTTGCGTCTCGTCTGCACATGGAATGATAAGTTCTCAGTCCCGGCTTTAGTTTTGACCTTCACGGTTCCCCAATTCCCTTCATCCAGATGAGAGACATAGCCTTCTGCAGAGAGAATCGTTTACTTATATCTTAACCCTAGTCCCGCTTTTAAGGTCTGTCTTACTTTGGCCTTATCTACAGCCGCCAGGAACCCTTTATCGTTTTAATTCTGGCCGTGAATTCATCGAGAGTCTTCTTGTCGTTATTCTGATAGGATAGGTATCCCCCATCGGCCTCGCTAGATGTAGCTTGATAACGCTCATTTCGCTTTAGAGAGAGAATAACGGCGGCTTTATATCATCGATTAGGCGCGTTAGAGGTTATTTTATATGGAACCTAACCTTGTTCCCCTGCGCGTAACCTTCAGTCGCCCTCTGAACGCGAGTTAGGGTGTTGGGTCCTTGGTTAAACGTGCGAGGGATTCGGCCGAGGCGCGCGGAAGACGAAAAGAGTAACGCTGTGTTAATGTTGGGCTTATTGAGAAAATGGTACTAGTGATAAAAGCATCGGACTTAGGTCCGCTATACCCGTCTATCAGGAGAGGCAATGCCCAACGGGAATTGCGCGTGTATTAATTCTCGGCTTATTAGACATGTAGCAAGATTCACCGAGTCCGTTGCTGCTAGGAAATGGATGTCTTCATGTTCACCGGGAAATACAACCGGGGGACCTCACGCCCAGTCTACAAAGCCAACTACCGCCCAAACGTATACCGACAAAAGCAAAACGTGTTCCTCGTCACCGGCAGCAGAGAGAGCATCCACATAATGACCCGCATCACCGGCCCCGCCCTCGCCCTCGGGACCGACTTGTTGGTGACAATCGGCTGGACTTCCTCCAGTCTCAGACCGTCACACACCTTTTCGAGGCCCCTGGGATCAATCCCCCACCGCACCCACTGCACATCCGACCCGGTCTTCCATATCAACGAAAACATCCTCTGCACCCGCCTCGTCAGCCAGTTCGACGCGTCCATGATGATCTCCCCCTTCCCGAAGTGAGCACACAGCGTCGCGATCATGGCCTCCCCCTCGACCGGGTCCAGGTACGAGGTTAGTCCCTCCATGACGATGACCGTCGGGCGATCAGCCGGTAGACTTTTGATCACTTCGGGGTTGGTGGCCGAGCCTGATACCATGGCATAATCCGTGCCTGACGGGAGAGGGGGTGCGACGACCCGGCGGAGGGCGATCACATCCTCTAGGTCGAGATCGATCCATCTGACTTTTTTTCTCTCGTCCAGTGAGAGGGCGGAGAGGAGTCGGTGGGCGCGCGTGTCGAGGCCGCAGCCGAGGTGGATTACGCTTGTCCCCGTGGGGTGGGAGGATAGGAAGGCGAGGATGCGTGTGTCGATCCAGGAGCCGCGGGCGCCGACTAGGTAGATGGAGCCGCGGCCGACGCCGATGGTGGTAAAATCGTGGTCGATGGCGGAGAGGACTTGGGAGGCGAAGTGGTCTGCGAGGATGGGATTGGGGGATTGGGCGTCAAGGGCGCGGCCGTGGAGGGTTATGAGGAGGGTGGACTGAGGCCCTGTGAGGGATACTTTTGGTTTAGGAGCTCGATCGAGGGTAGTGGTGGTGGTGGTTGTAGTTGTGGTGGCCATGATGCGAGGAGGCCGTGGTGGTTGGACGCGGTCGAGGTGAGGTAGACGGAGGTGTGAGCTGCGGACGGGAAGAGGTGAGGGGATCGGAAGGCGGATAAGTGATAGTCGCCGAGAAGGTGGGTGGGGGTTTGGTTCTCGGTTTACGAGAAATGCGCTAGTTATTTTATCGACTCGGGCATACGTCGGAAAGCTGACCAAGTATTACAGACAACTGCTGTCCCTGCTTTGATCGTCTTCGTTCAACATGAAAAACCCCCGGAAGACGGGCCTCTAAACAGAGGGTCAGAGTTGTGGAAATTGGTTTTGAACCGAGAGATGATATTCCAGAGGAGTAGCTAGTGCAGAAGAAGGATAGTAGGATACCTACCTAATAGCTTCTAGTCAGTCTAATTGATAATAGATGATATGTTTCCATTAAACTTGGATCTTAGCGCGACGCTTAAAGCGTTAGGGATTACGGATATTATCGCAATTGGTTTTATAAGCGAGTACTACGTCAAGGGACCCTGTAAGGGAGCTGTGAATGCTGGATCTAACGTAACTCTTCTCAGCAGTCCGTACTCAACTTATAATAGAGAAAAGCAATTAGCAACTGACATTGAGCGTGAGGTTGAGGCCCGGTCGAGGGAGAAGTCGGTAACGGTGATAAATTGTGAAGAGGCCGTTGAATCGCGTGGCAGACAAAGGGCATATTTGTAACATGCCACCGCAAAACTGGTACTACAGCAATAACCAATAGCTTGCTTCAGGTGTTTCTCAATATTGGTATTCAGTAAAGGTGGATTCTCCCCTGCTCTGAAGACTGTGTAAGAGTGGTCCTATCTTGCAGTTCTACTCTGCCGCCTGGCAAGGGGGGCGGTCAGATATTGCGCAAGCCTGCCCGACCCAGTGATATAGCCCAGCCCAAGTGTAAACATAAGTTCCAACGGCACAGGTCAGGGAAAGAGTGAATATAACAAGGATCTAGCTGATCTGTCAGAAATCATCCCTATATGGACACAAACGGTGGAGTTACTCACAGCCGCCGCTCCCCCTCCGACATGCTGCACAAGGAGACTGCGAGCTTCTTCGTAGACCAGGATTGTCAGGCCGAGAACATAGAGACATGTACTCCAATTCAACAAAACGGCCGGTATTTGCCACATCCACAGCTTCGAATAGCTCAATTCTGTCGTTGATCTGGCGGGATCCCGAGGGTCGAGACTGGCAAGCATCCGCCTGGTGTACTTTAGGTCTGTCGAATACGCTGCAATTCTGCTCAACCCCATAGCCAGCTGCGCGGCGGATGCTATTGCAACGATAGAGAATAAAAGCGCGCTGAACCACAATGCTTTGACAATTGTGAGAACGGTCCCGAGAGAGCCAGTTGGAAGCGCGAAGTCGGGCCACGTGAGGGAACTCGCGACGACGCTGGCGATGAGGGCGCTCTGGGTTAAGAGACTGGTTAAGTCTTGAAATACTCATGGAAAAAGAAATGTGCCCGGCTTACGATGACGAGAATGACGTTCAATTGAGACTGAATCTCGTGTCTCCATTTCAGTGTAAGCCTGTCGCGCTCATCATCTTCTGGCTCGTTGAGCAGATGCGCTATCGGATCGGCCATCGCCTTCCAGTTCCAGACATGCTTGTACACTGCCATCGCCTGATCACGACTCCACCGGAGCCTTGCCTTTGCTTGAAGCGCGAATACGGCCCGGCGCGTGTTGGTTCTGCTCTCCAGGCTGTATCATGCGATTGGAAGAGTTGTGTCGCGCTGGTGTTGGATATGGAATGTGTGCAGTGGGAGATTTTCGACGTCAGGTCGAAGCAGAGATGTTCTCCTTGATCAAGTAGCGGTGATTGGATACCGTATTACTCCATTAAATTAGCTTTTACTCGAGGACCGTGTACACTCTCAAGGCACGCGAGACCGCACTACGCCACATCTACACAAGGCCTAGTGTGGTTCCAGGAAAGGATTAGATCGTACTTTGCGACTGCGCTAACTAATCTCCCACCACTCCGAACCTGGCGATTCCGATGCGACCGCTGACTGAAATTTCTCCGTCCGCCTCAGCAAGACCGCTGATCACACACCACTTCCATTGCATCCACAGCCAACTATTGCTTCAACAAAAGGGAGTGTGGCACAGAAAGAGCCTTAGATCGAATACCTCACTGCTCGCGGAGTCGCGAGTGTGGGGTCAATGCCCATTGCAGCCCAATGTGCAACTCCTTAGGTATCTATCTCATCTTCACTAGACCTGCAGTTTTGTGGTGCTTTTTTTGTTCTTTTCTAGTTCTGCCCGACACGAAATTCGCCTAATGAGCCGTCAACAACAGGGCATAACGACTCCTCGAAACTCAACGTTTCAACATTGAAATCTGGTTCAACACCCGGTTCAGCACAAGGCCGGGCTCAAGGTACCTACCTATTCTTCCCCTGCATTTCTTCGAACCACACCATCTTCTTCATCCCGTACAAAGACGACAACCAAAACTGCTGATCAAGTGTCACAACTAGATCCATCTTCCACGAGCGGCTCGGTCATCGCAAGGACGGGAGTCGAGCCTTCCACTGGGATTTACTCCTGGTCTCAGACCCTGTCGGCACCACCACCGTAACCGAGACCTGCACCGGCGAACGGTTTGATTGGGGCTCCGGCGAGTTCGGTAGCAAATTCTCGCAAAGGGAACGTCATACCGCAAGTAGCCGACTTCAGCTGCCAAAAGGCCCAGTCCCTTAGTGTCTCCTGGTACTACATCGGGACAACGGACTGGGATGATGAAAGCTATGCGGCTGCTCACCATCCTGGGTCGCAAGTACAACATCCTGACAAACAATTGCCGGGTGTGGACAGCTAACGGAGCACTGGCGCTTACCCTCCCGAGCAACGAGGTCTCCGTCGAGGAGGCGGTCATGCATGTCTCGCACTGGAATATTGCCAATCTCGCCCATGAAACCATGCGGAAATGGGAAGAGTACAGCATCAGGCCTGACAACAACAACTGGCGAGTTGGGCTGAGCGATGTGGGAGTTGAGGGGTATGGTGAGAGGCCTGTTTAAGTGGCGGCGTCTCCTGGGACACGCACCTGTGAAGGTTCAAGAAGGATGAGAGTGAGGGGCCAACCGGGAAGTCGGAATTAGGACAAGTACCAAACTGCTGAGTGGGTCCGGATTTTCTTTGTCTGCTTGTATTTTTTTTTCGGGGGGGGAGGGTTATTGATGGGGCGGTAGGATGATATCGTCGAGTGTGAAATTAGGTACCTCGCGTTTTAACGCTCACACGGGTACAGTAACAGCTTATCGCTGTGGCATCCCAGGCACCGGGTATTTGGTACACACCTACTGGGTGGGTGTGTGGCCGATGGCCTGATGCGTCGAGGGAGTTTGAGCAGGTTTCTTACCGAGGTTTACACAACCGGGAACCAACCGGTCCCACAGCTTTGGATTATGCTCCTGCCCCCCCAAGGCTTCATTTTCCTTCCAAACCCACACCTGAACTTCTTGCACAACGAGCGTAAACTCCTGAGGTTCTATCTTTCTGGATCAGGTTCATCCGCCAACCTCGTCTCTCAGCACGTGTATTCCAATCATGCTACGCCGAGAACCATGCTACATCCTCCTCCTTACCATCGAACTCGCACTCGTGATAACCGCCATCTGCGTATTTGCCCACGGGCGCAGCTCCAACTTGCGAACGGCGCTCTGGCAAACGGGAGGGGATCAGGGTTGGAACTCTAACCCACGGCTTCGCATCTACTTCTATGCCAACCATAGGGAACCACCGGATATTCCTTTTTTGTGGAGAGAAGAGTGAGTTTCATTGGCACCTCAACCCCATGTCGGCAGGGAGAAACGAGAAGAAAGAGAGCTCCTCCAACCAAAATTGCCAACATCAGCGGCTAACCGCATTCACACAGTTTTGCAGACTCCCTCCTCGGCATAGCCATATTCAACGCTTCCGTCTGGCTCGTAAGAGTAGTAGTCTTCCAAACCAGCATCGGCCCGCCATGGACAGGCGTCATCTACGACGTTATGCTCTCGGGGCTCTGGACATACGGAGTCAATACGCAGTTATCAAGCGATCTAACCGACACCCAACACTTGAGTGTCCGGCCGTGGTACCTGGAACGCGGCTGTGGAGAGCTGTCGCCGGAGGTTGGTGCTGTGTGTGGGCTTGGAAGGGCTCAGTTTTCTGTGACTGTTGTTTGCATGTAAGAGCTCAATGTTCCGAATTTGCATTTTAGGTATGCTGACGTCCGGTGTTGCTGACAGGGTGTTTTACTTCCTCCGTGCGGTCGGGTCAGTGCTTCGACTAGCGTACTGGTGCGGCGAGTACGGCCTTGTCGATAGGTGTGTTGAGAAGATCGGCGAAATAATACGTGGAAGTGATCGGACATCGGCGCAAGAGACAAGGATAACATGGACGGCGGGGGGTGAGGCCGATAGCAACGATGGAGACCTATATTCACCACTTATGACCGAAGGAGTTCCTTTGCCGAAGAGGTCGCGTCCGAGGGGCTGGGACTGATGTATTCTGTTTTAGGTGTCGGGGGGGGGGGGAACTCCCGGTGTGTATTCTTGCTCGTCGAGGCACTCTCAGCGAATAGGGACATAGGTCGATGGTGGAGGTGCTCAGACTTACATCTTGCCCGCGACGCGAAAGAGGTGAGGAACACCGACTGTTCTTCTATTGACCATGGGCCAGTGGCCTCAAGACTAGATACCATTTAAACGCCGATTCATGACTGCCAAGAAGCTAGAAAAACTAAATATAAATAAGACATGCGGGTGAGGTTCAAGCGTTCAGGGGCTATCAGACTCGAGCGCTTGATCCTTTCCCAAGACAAGCGAACCTTGCATCCCTCTCACCCAAAACTTAGATAAGCCGTATATGCTTCCTCCTCGGCCTCGCCCCCCTCCACGCCCTCGAATGAATCTGCGCCACCGTAACCCTAGCCGCAATCTCCTCGTACCACTCCACTACCAGACAATTCACCACCCCGCCGTCCTCGCCCTCATCCGGAAAATACCGCCGGTCAAACACACCAATCTCCCCCTCGACCCGGTACGGCCCAGCAATCCGCTCGCCAACAAGCCGCGACACAGCGACCAACTCCAGCCGCGGCATTTCCTTCTTGTGCTCCCCGGCCCACCACAGCAGCCGGTGGTTCTTATTATCATACCACAGCCCGCAGTGGCGGCCGTCGCGGTCTTTGAGTCGGATCACGGCCTGCGAGGTGGTCGTGTGCACGTTCTCGCGCAGGCTGAGCTGCTCGGGCCTCACCCAGCCGCTGTCGTCCTCGGTGATGAAGGGGAAGTGGGCCGGGTCGACGGTTTCGGCCCAGAACTGGAGGACTGAGGGACCGAAGTCCGGGCCGGATACGTTTGCTTGTTTTGACTCGTGCTCGAGCACGGGCGTGCCGCGCGCTAGGATGGTGTGGAGGAGGCCGCGGTGGTGGATGGTGAAGGTGTCGATCATGGGCGTGGGCAGGGGCTGGGACTGGGTTGGGAGGTTGTCGAAGAGGCGGTAGCCCGGCCTTCCAACCCAGGGAACCCAGCCGGCCCAGGACCAGCTGGGGAAGTAGGGCTTTTTTGCGTGGTGCTCCGGGTCCTTGGGGTTGGTCACGTACGGGGTCCGGTTGAGCATCTTCTGGCCCGGCGCCCAGAGGAGGGCGAGGTCTAGGGCGGATGTGGGCAGGGCGCTGACGAAACCGCCGGCGAAGTGTTCTTCTAGGACGCCGAGGATTCCTGTGAAGGCGTTGACGATGTCGTCGTCCTCGGTGAGCTCGCAGCAGACGTAGATGTCTACTAGTTTTGTGTAGGCCTCGAAGGCGCGGGAGAGGCGTTGCTGCTCCGTGATGAGTCCGGTTTTGGCGAGGATGGTTAGGGGGTTCTCCTGCAGACGGGGTGGTTTGTCGCGGGTGGCTTCGTGTATGCCGGTTGGGTGGCCTTCTAAGGCGGTTTCGGCCGTTATCTCCTGGCCGCATTGGAAGTAGACCCAGTTCGAGGTGAAGAATATGCAGCGGCGGGAGAGCATCTTCTCTTGCTGCACCCACCCACGGGTCTCCCAGACCGTGGCTTCGAGTGCGAACAGGAGGGGTGATGGCGTGGTAGTCAACATGACTTCTTGTGTCGTCGAAAATTTGCTGCCTCCTTCCTTTGGGTTGGGCGACAAAAAGAGAGTCGCAGTCTTCTGGGCAGGTCTGGTCCTCGGACGAAGCCCCGGCAGGCCGGCGTTCGCATTCTTTCCGTAGGCGGCAGCAATGGTGGCAAAGGCCATCATGTAAGCAATATCCATCCGGTGGATGTCGCGCTCCATGTCCTCGGCGTCGTCCTGCACGATGCACATCGAGTCGACCCAGAGATATTGCTCGCCAATGCGGCGGACAAACAGCATGGCGTCCCGGATGGTCTGCGGAAGATGACAGTTCTGCTCGGACAGGGAGCCCGGCACAAATCTCGACTCCACGTTGCTCTTCTTCGTTGCCATGGTCTGTGGCCCGCCCCAGACGTAGCTCAGCGCAAAGTATTTCACCGCCGACGTGGCGCGGACGAGACACTGGTTGGTGACATCGATGAACACCAGTGGGATCGGCTCCTGACAGCGCTTGTCGGAGAGGTACTTGCTGCACCTCTTCTCATGGCGTATCTGGCAGTTCATGATCCAGGAAAAGTACTTGGATAGAAGAGCGTCGCTTTCGTCTCCTGTCGGTGCGCCGCTATGTCTGAGAGCCGTGTCCCTGTTGCGACCCGTTACAATCCTCAGCGCTCCAACGGGCACCAGTCCGTATTTGACCCCGAGGATAACCTCGCCGTTGTCCAGCTCCTGGAGCTCAAACTGTGTCCCCTGAACCTCCGGGTCGATCTTGGCCAGCCGATGATGAAGCTGCGTCGGGTTGTCTGGGTCCACGGCCAACAGCGACAGGATCAAGTTGCAGATGCGGCACTGGGTTTTGCAGCTGGCTCGGCAGCGCAGCTGGTTCCAGTTTCCGTGCGGCAACATCAGTTTGGTATTCCACGAGATTGTACCGTCGTCGTTGCGGAGTAGAGGCTCGATCCGTCTGCATACACGACACAGGCGTGGGTTTGGGTTCTTGCCCTCGAGTGTCTCGCGCGTCAGTGCCTTAGACTCGAGCCTTATCTCTCGTAGCAAGAACTCCTCCTGAGTACGGGGGTCTGGCTCGTTTGGGTCGTAGCCCATTAGGTCCCGGACTGTCCCCTCCATTGAGAGGATGATTGTCCCTGATCCTGGAGCCATGGCGAGATATCGCATTCCCGTAATAGGATCGGTGTAGGGATCTGGAGGTTGTCTGGGCGGACTTTTAGGGCGCCGGGCAATCGTCGAAACATCACTACTTTGGCTAGTGCTAGCGAGAGTTAATCCTCCGCGCTCTTCCAAAAAAATGTCAGCCACCACTCCCGGCCGGCAAAGTCGTTCCAACTCGGGGCCATGGTCGCGATACAGATTGATGACGCCGTTTGCCGGCCCGGAAGTCTTGTGCGCGTCGCTGAAGAGTTGGAAGATCCTGTCCGAGGTCTCTGCCGCCACAGGTTCTGAAAGCAACATCCCGATACATTCTTGAAGCGACTTCAAGGGTTTCAGGTCGAGTCTGCTACCTGAACGCATAGCTTGACTGCTATTGTTCTGTGCTTCACCCATCTTGAGCACGTGGATTACCAAAGGCTCAAAGTGAAGGATTTGTCGAGATAACAAGTACCTCCGAGCCAGTATGTGGCTGACGTTGTTGGCACTGGCGATGTACTTGGCGTGATTCAGGGGTATCCCAGTGAATGCCCGTTCGGCTTGTCCCAGAGTGAAGTCGACTGCGACTACTCCTTGCTGAGCGTCGGCCATCTTGCGGAGGAGGAAGAGGCGGTGCGATATGAGATCGACTTTGAGAGGGTGATGGGGCACGTCCCGCACGGCGCGGGAGTAGCAGTCCGCGGATCGTCGCAGGCTCGATATGTCCAGCGTCTTGTCGTACCGCGTTTCGTGCATACTACCGAGAAATCTGAGGCTGTCGACATATCTGTCATCGTTGACCGGGGTCGACTGGAGGCCCTCGATCGAGTTGGCGATGGCTTTGTCAAGGATATCGAGGTCACCGCCGTGCTTGTACATGTCCATGTATATCTCTCCTCGGGCGGTAAGCGACGATCGGTGGCCCAGACTACCCGGTGTCAGGGTCTCAATATTTCTGGTCAATATGCCCAGCGCCTCGCCGGCGTCGGCTTCCTGGCGGGTCTTCCGATAGCGCAAATGCAGGCGGATCGCAACGTTGACAGAGTTTTCGGCTTTCTCAATCTCCGTTTCGGACAAATCAACGGTCTGCCTGCCACAGATGATGGCTTCGTCAAGAGCCTGCAGATCCGCGTCGAGCTGTGATTTGGCCGAGAGAGCTTGTCCCAGATTGTCATAGGCCATCTTGTGCTCTTTGCGGTCCTGTGACCTAGTTGCCGCAAGCTCGTTCAGAGCGGCTCTCGCGTATGCGATGGACTCGGCGAGTAATGGTCGACCGGTCGATTCTTGCCCGAGGAAGAAAGCAGACATTTTCATCCACGACAGTGTGTTGAGCATCTCGATTTTGTCGGGAGGGGATGCTGGAAGGCGCCGGACAATAACCTGAGCATGATCGATGGCGGTGAAGAGATCGCGTGGGTTGTGAGTTCTCTGATATTGCCCAAACAAGGCTCTGACGACACTCAGTCGGCATTGAAGTTCCTCATTCTGATCGAAAACGCCCCTGAGATCCGTGTTCTCAAGGAAGTTCAGGTTGTCGTAAAATTTGGCGTCGAGGCCCTGTTCGTCATTGCTCGGATGATCCATACTGGCTGTGTTCTTGTCGGCGGGATGTGTGGTATGTTGTGTGAGGAGAAAAGGAAGAGAAGTATGGTGTTGCCGTTGAGCCCCCCCAGTTTGACCAAGCTCTCATTGTGGCTGTGTATGGGGAGCCAAGAAATTCATTTCACCTTCCAGTTCGGAGTGCCGTGTTACCACACCGATTTGCAGGCTCTGATTCGTCCGGAGAATCTTCCACGAGGCCAACGACGTGCATTTCTGCGAGGAGGCTAGTGAAAATATCGAAGCCAAAATATTCTTTCCTGAATGTAAGGTTTTCGTGGTCCTCGAAAAGGGGGTGTTCGAACCGGAACTCTCCAGCCAATGAAATGCGAGAAGAAGACAAAGTTGAAGCGGGGCATCTTTTGTCCATCTGACTTCTCGACCATCCTTTTCGAGGAACTACTTCCGTACACTGGCCCTCAATTCGCCCGCTATGGCCCGATGCCTTCGGAGATAGGTCGCCACAACCCTAAATGTCATTTCTCACTGGATTCCCTGGCAGGAAGAGGCTTTACTCGAATGGCGTCCTCCGCGGGCCGACCCCCAAGTTTCGTCTGCTGCAGTTGCAGCCAGGTGGCTGGGAAGTACCACTATGCTGCACTCTCCACGAACTCCCCCTGGATGGCGCCCCGACGTATAAAGCGCTCTCCTATGCCTGGGATAGCGGAACCAAGCCCGATGAAGTGGAACGGCCATCGATCCAGTGCAATGGTATATCGGTCCCCGTGAGCTGGAACCTTTTCGCCGCACTCAGACGGCTCAGACATATTTCCGAGCCCATTCATGTCTGGGTCGATGCCATATGCATCAACCAGCAGGATGACCGGGAACGGACGCATCAGGTCCAGATGATGCGCGACATCTACCACAAGAGCGACGAGGTCGCCATCTGGCTTGGTGAAGGCGACAAGTACGACGATGTGGGCCAGGATGTCGTGTTGCCTCCTGAACGAGGTGCGGATGGACGGTCTTGTCTTGACTGGAAAGGCGACATGAGCGACAAACCGTTATGGGATATCTTTCGCGCGAGACAGGAGGCACGTCAGGAATCCATCGACCTTCGAACCAGGGATGTCTTTGGCGCCTTTTGTGTCCTGTGGCTGCTGTCCATCGGAGTGAGCGCGTCAGAGATCATGCATTTGCGCCACATTGCGCAGTCAACGACCATTCTGAACGGCTTGGATGCCATCAGGGATCAGCCCTGGGTAAGCTCTCCAAGCATCCGGACTCATGATCTGATCTCGCTAATGGTAGCTTTCATGAACAGTGGCAAAGGGTGTGGGTTGTTCAGGAGACTGTTGTGGCTCGCCACGCGGTGGTCTACTTTGACAAGATTTCTGCCCCGTGGAAGATGGTCGCCGCTGCTGCTGCAAACTATCATGCAGAACGCATCACGACGGGCATCGAATCTGCATACCCTTATCTGCGCTCTGTATCCCGATTTTCGCGACTCGTACGGGAGATCGAAGGGGTGCGACTGACGTGGCGTCACCAGTATAAACTCGTGCCTTCCCTGCCTCTTCTGCATCAGTTCCGTTCACGCAAGGCCACGGACCCGAGAGACAAAGTGTATGCTCTTCTTGGGATAATACAGCAATGGGACGGACCGGACAGAGTCATCCCGGACTACCAGATCGACGTGAAGCAGGTGTTCTGGAGGACTACCGTCACCATCATCAAGAATCTGAAATGCCTCGATGTGTTGGCCGGGATAACAAGGGATGGGGCTGCGAATGAGACGGGAGTCCTGGGCCCGTCGTGGGTCATAGACTGGTGAGTAATGCCCCTTTTTCGCTCATCCTCACGAACTAAGACACACCAATACAGGAGCTTCCCGGTCGAGAACAACGACAAGTTGCGCATTTTTGGCAGTCTGCCGCTCTATAACGCCTCCAAGTCAATACCGGCTAAACCCGTACGAACTCATGGTCACTCCATCCTCGAGCTGTACGGACGCGAATTTGATCAGATCTTGAACGTCTCGCAAGATATGCTACCGTCGAATCTCGGCGAAGAAGGCGACACCGGCGAGTGGCGGAAGGTAATCAGTGAATGGGAGTGCATGGTGAAGATGCACTATGAGCAGGACACCAGCTACGTTGGTCACTGTCCTATCTATGAGGCTTTTTGGCGCACCATCTGCGGAGACTGCGAATATGTCCGCAATACCACGGCTGCAGGACTCTGCCGTGCGGAGAGTTCGCTAGAGTTGGGATACCAGCTCTGGCGGAGCGCCGACACCAAGCGCAGAAGAACCACATCCATCGTGGGTGGCTACTGGCAAGAAAGTGCCGGGGTTCCGGAGCCATCCACGGCGGACAGCGTACCAACGGAAAAGAAAAACACGTTTCATTATGCCCTCGAATGCTCGGCCGGTGGAAGGAAGTTCTTCATCACGAAGAGTGGCTATATCGGGCTCGGGCCACCTGATATGGTCGTCGGTGACCGTGTCTTCATTGTGGCGGGGAGTCGGGTGCCCCTGGTGCTTCGGAATTTTCACGACTCGCCGAAATGCGACCAGTCAGTCACTGAAATGATCCTCATCAGCGGAACGCAACGGACCTTCTTCGCCGCAGGGTCTCAGGCGAAGGGGATGGCGCCTCAGGTTGGTCGGGGGATCTGCAATGATTTGCACGAGGATTGCTATCATCTCGTCGGCGATGCCTACCTCCATGGAATTATGGATGGCGAGGCTGCTGAGAAGCAAGACGTTGAACTGCCACGGCCAGTATTTCTGGCTTGAGCGCCGGTCTGAGGTGGACGTCTGGTGATGTTGAGTCTGTCTGCTAGGTCTAGATGTACAGTTTGGGGAATATGCCTCTTTAGTCAAAGCCACTCCTGCCTCTCTTACCAGTGGTGAGCACTTCACTGTTGTTATACCTGATACCTATTCGAAACCCAGCTTCAGCATCCAGCCCACCGCCTATCGATAGGCTCAGGTGCATGTGCCACGTCGCATTCTTCACAGCTCACATGAAGCCGCCAAAATGGGTCTTCGGGGTGCTCGGGATCCGTGGTCAGTTCTGGTCTAACCGAGATGACTGCCCGTCTTCCTGGTGGTCCTTTTGAGGGTTTGAGAACAAGTTTAGAAACCTCTGGAGTGCCAGCATGCCGGAGATAGCTATCTGCCGGATACGGGTCGTACTCTGTGATCCTCGTGTTTAACTCGTTGATTACAGCTCGGTGCTCATTCCAATCGAGAATTGTGTATCTGGGCACGGGAATCGGGTATCCGGGCGGTCTATTCGCGTCTACTTGCCAGTCGACTGCGTAGACCACGAAGTCTACGGTGTAGTCCAGGCGTCCCAGTTCCTTGTCCTGCATCCTTATTCTCGCGGCTACCGACGACTGGGCCGATCCCAGCGGGGAGAAGAAAGCTGATTGTTCGGGATTCCAACGAGCCCATGGCAATGCTTCAAACATCTCAAGCTTGTTCTCGACCGAAAATAGCACCTGGGCATGCAATCTCTGAGCACCCGCTAAATTGATTCTCTCAGAGTTCGTTACGAGCCATCTGTTTCTCACGGTACCCTTAGTTGTCGGTGCTTCATGGGGCCAATCGAGATAGTAAGGATTCCGTCGAACGTACACCCCAACGCCGATCGTTTGGAGTTGGATGGCTTCGCGACGTCCATCCACACTGCTCAGGCTGATCGGAATGAGAGATGAAAAGTCGGGCAGGTTGCACGAGAATACATGAGCCAAATGGCAGCATATTTGAAGACCTTGGCTGGTGGAGGAGAAATCAGTGAGATGAAGAAGGTCATTGGGGTAGGCCACAGAGTGTGTCGCGTGAGCAAACACGTCAGGGGACGTGGCCAAGACGCTGCTATACGTCGATTGTTGATTGCTGAACAGTGCTGGACTTTCTGGCGGCCATTTCCAGCCCAAGATGCTAAGGTCAGGTGTTGTCCTGATGATCTCCTCCTGGAGTCGTCGGAAAGCTTTCTCTTCCTCGCCATAGATCAAGGGCATATTGACGTCGAATATACCCAACAAGCAATACGCCACGTCTTCAACGCGCGTGGTCTGCCGGTATGCCGCCCACGACATCTTTTGCGCAACGCAGATGGTCGACAGTCGTTCCTCGTGTCGCAGAACCTCGGGCCGGATCCTTGTTATCGCGCTCAACTGCGGGATCAAGTCGGTTTTCTCCCCGCGGAAGGTCCACGATGCATCGTAAAAACAGATGATTCTCGGCGCGATAAGCTCCTGCAGGGTCCAGCCGCGAGTGAACCACCGGCAAGACGGAAGCCCGCTCTCCAGGGGCTCTGTCGTCTCAAGATCGGATAAAAAGACGTAGCAAATCACGGCGCGCTGGTACCAGCGGAACATGGAGTTGATCGACTCGGTGAGCTCTGCGCTGCTGGATTTGTCAATGCAGCAGGTGTCGACCCAGGCGTAGCCGATCCGCTGCGAAGCGGCCAGCTTGCACGTCATGTCGATTTTGCCGTATCCCTTTTTGGCGAAGTGGTCGCCTTTGACGTAGTCCTGGAACGAGACCTCGCCATCCTCCCAGGTGTGGGAGAGGATTGCGTACTGAGGGATGTTGCGCCCGATAAACTCCTCAAAGGCTCGGGTAGAAGTGTTGATGAGCCTCATTGTCACTTGTTGCCAGGGAGCGACAAAAAGATGGGCGCTGGTGTTTCTTTGAAGTAACAATTGGATGCTCTGAAGAGAAGGGCCAAAGAATGGCTAGCGATAGCAATCGGAACTCGTTGACCACGGAGTATTCTTCCAAGATTCTCCGCAAGGCTCTGGGAGTTGGATGCCTAACGTTGGAGTTCGGAACGGTGCTACAATTCTCCGGCTGCCCATTCGACGCTCGAAAGTAGTTGGGACAAGTGTTCATCCACTCAGATCAACCATTATCTTCTGGGCACAATTCTTGCGCAGAACACTGCTAGTGCACTATGATCACTATGATCACTATAATCACCTCAGGTTCCCGCCCTTCGGGATCGGAGAAACGGTTCCAGGAGATTTTCCTGTCACAAATAGAGTTCCATAGAGTTACAGAAGGCTTGTTATCCGCCACCGGAAGATCATCTTATTCCATCACACAACCCAACCGCTTACATGAAAACAGCATCCAGCTAGGTATGTAGACAGTCGATACGAGCTATGCAATGCTACTGCCGCTCAGGGGTATTGTCCGATTATGAAGGCCAGAGAAAGAAGCCAAAGATGGAAAATATAGAGTAATCCCAACCCATGCGGCATATCTCACGCGATGTGGTTGTTACTTCCCCAACGTCGCGTCTACAAAAACTCTACGATGGGGCAGCCTCGGTGATGTGCACCATCATATTGCTGATGAGGGGCATCATGTAATGTTGTTCATCCCAGGTGTGAAGCGGATTAGCCACCTGGAAGTCGAACGCCCTCATGAGCTGCGACTCGTTAGCTCCACAGCACCACCAGTTGTGGTCAATACTCACCTCGAAAGTAACCTTGTTAAGTTCATACAGCGCCACCGGCTTGCCCGAACACATCCACCTGCCGCCACCGAAGATAATATCAACACCCCGTAGCCGGGCCTTGCGTGTTTCCTCATCGCACTCTGGTTCCAGGAACCGCTCTGGCCGGAAGAGATGCACATTCTCCCCGAATAAGGCAGTATTCCGCGTCAGTGCCAGACTATTATGCCCGATAGCTGTCCCCCCGGGCAAGAAAACCCCGGCGATGGTATCACCACCGGCGGGCACTCTCTTGTAATGGCCCATGCTGACGGGACTACGCATCCGGAAACCCTCCCAGATCACAGCCTGCAAATATGGTAATTTCTGTGCCTGCTCGTAGGTGATGGGTTTGTCGCGCGCGACATGCCCTCGGGCAATCGCATCACGGATCTCTTCTTTCAACCGCATATACGCCCGTGGACTCGAGGCGAGGTGCATAAGGGTCGTGGATAGGACGGTCGCGGTGGTCTCGGACCCGGCGAAGATCTGCAGGTTGGCCTCGCCCTCGATTTCGCGCTGCGTAAGACCGTTGCGCATGAAGCCGCCGACCATGTCTTTCCAATCCGTGCCGGGCTTCTCTTTCGCCTCGCGGAACCGCGAGGTCACAATTTCATGGATGAGACTGGTTTAACTGGTCAGTATGAAGCCTGGCGGACATGGCTCTCACGGAAACTGACTGACCCCATGAATTTTCCCGCGCCGGTTTTGTCCGTCTCGCGCGGCGCGACCAGCGAAAACAGCCCTATCGGCGAGTACACCAGATTTCGCAGAAACGGTATCTCGAGGAGCAGCGCGCTGGCCTTGTAACTCGCCATCGCCTCGTCCACGAACCCATACAAATCAGTCCCCTCGTCCAAATGGCCAAACGCCTTTCCATACCCCAGCCGCGTGATCACATCGACAGTGAACAACCGGATGAGGAATGACACATCGACCGGACTCCCCTTGGTGTCGGTAGACAAGTGCTTGCGCCGGATGAGATCTCTCAGGGCGAGGATAACCGCATCAATGGCCGGCTCGAACTCGGCGGCGCCGACCTCGCGCCCGCTGTACCCGCTCGCCGTCTTGGCCTTCGCGCGGTCGTGCGCGTCCGTGTCGATGATGGACGCGATGCTCTCGTACTCGCGGTGGAACCGGGCGGCGCGGTACCACCCGTCGCGCGCGTACGCCGACCGCGCGGCGGCCACGTGGCGGAGCACGTCCGGGTCGTTGGTCACGACCGTGTTGGGCGCGACGACCACGAGCGGACAGGGGTGGCCGGTGGCGGCGGCATATCGATCGTGGATGTCCTCGTAGACGGCCTGGAAGCGCGCGGTGAGGATGTTGTACAGGTGCGGGAGGTAGGAGATGCGCGCGAGGAACGGGCCGGGGATGTGTCTCAGGCGGTAGTACGCTGTCAGGGCTGAGGTGGTGTACCAGCCGATGAGCAGGATGCCTGCCCAGGGCAGGATGTCAGTCCAGTGGGTGAAGTCTTTTGGGGAGAGCATGGCTGGCTCGCTGATGTCGGACGATGCGCTGTCTCGGAGATGTCGATTGTCGAGCGGAAGTGACCTGTTCGTGAGACAGATGATAAGCGTGCGGGGTAGATCATGTCCTTGCGTTCCCGACGCTTGACTTCTTTCGATCCGAGGCTTGCATTTGATTACCGGATACAGTTGTCTGCTTGCTCACCCCGGCACACCCGGCGGCGGGGTAGCACGTGGGTAGCCCCCGAGCCGCGCTGACTATCCGAGACATGTTCGTGTGTTGTGTGTGATACGGGCGTGTTAACTGTTACTAAAACTATAGCCTGCATGTTCAAGGGCGCAGAGGGTATGGAGCAAACCAAAAGGTACCTACTCAACTCTTTTCAATGAGGCGGTCTTGCTTTGGCCCAGTCACGGCGCAGATTTTTCTCTAGTATGTCACGACATTCATCGCCAAGGGACAAGGGTAGGAAATTCGATACACACAAAGAGCAACATGGGGAAACTGGCGTGTGTTTTCCACAGTTCTTGGAACTTGGGTTCCTCCATGATAGCTTGAGTCACCTACGTTGTACAGGTACAATACCTACCCTCAGATTCTGAGGCTCAGAATCGAAGAGCTCTCCCCACCATGACTCCCCTTGTTACAAATTACCACTCTTTTCAGAAGATAATCGACCAGACGCCCCGGCGGTGAATCCAGCGATATCACCAAAGCTATGATGTGTGGTTGACCGGGAAGTCACCGCTGCTCTCTCTTCGACACTCAATCTTCTTCACGGTCACCGACTCCGAGAAGTGCTCGAATACATGAAGCACCGATCCAATCAGGGCGAGCGGCCGAGTTTTGTAATCCGGGAGAAGATGTCTCGAAACATGAATACATCAATGCAGGACAACTACTTGCACAGGCTACGCCTTCCACCCCTCAAGCAGCTCCTCCAACTGCCTGTGCCTCGCCAACGCGCTCCCAAACGTCGGATAGCCCACCTCGCCGCCCTCACGCGCAGCCGCAAACGCCTCATACAGCCCGCCAATATTACGTGCCCGGATCGGCAAATCCCTCTGCCACTCCTCCCACTCCCACTCCAGCGGCGTCACCGTGTCCGTCTCGAAATCGTACAGCTCCACGGTGACTGGCGCGTCATCCACGCCAACATTGAGGGCCGCGCTGGCGGGAGAAACCAGTCGGATCTCGCCCTTCTCGCCGTTGATGCTCCACGAGAGCCACGGCTCGCCGGGAAACGGCTGGCCGCGCCGGAAGCGGAAGTGCAGCGATGCGCCCTTTTGACTCGTCTCCGACTCGGGGAGGGTCCCCGCGATGAGGATAAGGTCGGGCACGTCGGAGGTGACGGTGTGGGAGATCTTCCCGTCCGCGCCGCGGATTTTGACGTGTGGGTGCTGTAGCTGGAAGTGTCCGTGGACGGCCTTACCTGTCTCAGCGTCTTTTTCGATATCGCCGAGGACGGACTGGACTGTGTCGAAGACTGCGGTTGTTAGTCACTTTATCGACAACATCAAGGAATCGATCGACCTCACCATGCGCAAACCCGATCTGGTAGATATTGCCCCCGACCTCCCGCTTCGTAAAGTATTCCAGCGACTGCGGCAATATCACGCGATCATTCAGCCCGCCGAAGACTCTGACCTCGGAGCTCAGGACCCGTCCGATCCGTCCGCTGGCGATGACACCCCTGAGGGTCCGGATCAAGGGGGAAACCCGCCCCTGCAGCCCGACAACCGTCTTCTCGAGTGTGCCTGCCTTCTCTGCCTGGGACACAAGAGCCGCGGCTACCTGGGCGTTCTGCGTAAGCGGCCACTCGCAGAAGACCGCTTTGCCTGCTCGCACGCTCGGTTCGATGGTGGACGCGTGGACGTCCACGCGCGTGTTGCAGACGACGAGGTCGACGTCCGGGTCGGCGGCGAGGTCGGACGGGCTGCCGTAGGCTTTGGTGGAAGCGGGGAGTTGGTAGAATTCGATGGCCTTGCGGGCGGCCTCGACCGAGGAGTTGAGGAGGGCCACGATTTGGTACTTGGAACGGCCTGCGGGGGAGAGGAGGTAGGGGAGATGGGATGTGGAGGCCCAGGCGGTTTTGGCAGAGGCCGAAAGGCCGATCAGGCCGACGCGGATGGGGGACATTGTTGTTGTAGTTTTTGAACTGAAGCCGAGGATAGGTTACAAACAAGGTAAACAACACGGTATTCCTTGCATCTGATGGGAGCTCAGGCGACTGTCCCTTTATACCCCATCGCTGCCCTTACGTTACACCCTTGCGCTGTAATCCGTGATTGTGTTGATGATTGATATCCGCAAAAGTTGTGAATTTGTAAGCAGCATATCGTTGGTCTGACCCAAACCGTCCAATAATCGTGAGTTGGAGGGAAGCGGATTCGCGCACCCCATTTGCCGATTTTAGTGCAGATCCTCCAAGATGCAGGATCAAGCTTTTGTGGATTTCAAAGCATCAAGAGGCACGGCAATTTGGGCGCGTCGCACAGAACCCGGAATCCTGATTTGGGTTTATGTCGGGATAGTGGGATTTGCCAAATGAGGGGATTATGGCGTTGCTCTTGACTGTTTGACGGTGTAACCCCACCCCGAAGGGCGTGATGACCGTCTAGCCTGTGGCGTACGGACGCATCGACGCTCAGCTAGGCAGAGAACAGATAGCTTGGTGTTACCAAGGGATTTCCGAATGGGTCTGGTATATGGCGCGAAAGTACTGGCTGTCAGACTCAACCGGCTCAAAGTTGCCGAGTTGGTCCTTATGGTCGAGATGATGTTAGAACACGCAAGACGATAGACAGCAGTCGTTGCGTCAAAAGAGAATATTTAACTTTCAATGATATTGTGTTGATGTTGCTTTCAAGATCTTAGGTTGGGGCCGGGGGATCATCTACTTTTGTCAAGGTATCTAAATCCAGAAAAGTAGGAAGAGATTGAAGATATTCGTGGAACATCATCTTGGAAAGGGGCCGGTCTCGAAGCTTCAAGAGGTCTTCCATTTTCCGCACCCTCAGCATCTGAGTGAATTCGCCAGCCGTGAAACTTCGTTTGTAGATGACGCGCTTGCCCTGCAAGTCGATTTCGCCGTCCACAATATCCTCCCCTAAGCCCACATCTTCCGGATTGATGTACATCAGCCGGGCAATATCCTTCTGGAGTTCTGAGTCCAATGTAAAGCCCATTTTCCGTGCATATTTGACTAGGAACCTGGCCCTGCTTTTCCGGTGCGAATATCGTCTATATTCTGCCGGCATCGACTTTAGACAGATGGGTATCACCTTCAACAGAGCATCCCGTATCGTTTCGTCCCGGTCATCGTAATCTGGAACGACGTCACCGTACGTACAGTCCTCAGCAAGGCCGAGAAGGGCATAAATGTAGTCGCGTGGGTTGCCCGCCTGGGAGTTGCAGTCATATGACCGCCCAATCCACTCAAACAGGGTGCCGTCAAAGCGTGAAGATAAGGTAGAATCTGGCGCCGATGGCTGCGGCGCCAGTCGCGTCACCATGTGAATGAGTAGTGGAGGCGAGTCCGGACCCCGTTTCCAATGGGCTAGGTGAAGCTGCGAATTGAGCTTGGCCATAGCTTCGGCGTAATCTCTAAAAGCAGCGAACGAGACAGCCTTGGTGCCGCACCTGATCTCGAGGTCCTTGGCGAGGAAGAACTCCTGCATGATCCAGATCCGTGACCAGTACGACCGGTAGGCGATGCTGATGAGTGCCTCTACTTCGTTATCGCTGAATTCTCGCCGGTTGTTTCTTGGTTGCAAGCTCTCCTGGCCCGCAATGAGATCCATTGCCATCTCGCTGTTATCCGCCGCGGGACCGAGCCAAGCGATGACGCCGTCGGCTTCGCGAAAGACCTTGCCCATCATGGCGACCTGATGTCCCTTCTCTGTGGCGTCGTTCTGGTTAATGCATATGGCGTCGATCCAGAGGGTTACGTCTTCCTTCTCTTGGCGGATTTCTCGCAGTACGTCTTCGAGGTTCTTCTGGATCGCTCGCGGGGAGGGATGGTTGTTGACAGTGATGACATCTCCAAGGTCTCCTTCGTCGCCCCATTCATATGACAATGCGCGATATTGGCACTCGGTGATCCGGTTGTGGTACAAAGAGCATTCGATTGGGTCGTCTCGACCACCCGGGTGGAGGACAAGAAAGCGGATCGAGTCGTCTGTTTCAAGTGGTTTGTAGCTATAATGGTCTTGCTTCGTTGGCGGCGGAGTGTCGGCCATGCTGATGTTCATACTGCCGCCGGGGCGGTGACTGGAGGGAATCCTGGCAGAGCTGTCCCAGATTGCGATGACGGTTTAACATTTGCCAAGTTGAAGATCCCTAGGCAGCAGCGGCCCAAAAGAGCGGCCAGGGGTCTTCTAGTAACTTCGTCGCGGAAATATCTCCGTCTCCTCATTGGCTACGGTCAACCACATGAAACAGTAAAAAACATTAGTACAGATGTAAGGAGTATAATTGCCAAAAATCTCAATGACATGTCACTGCGGAGAGATAACGAAAACTCGACGCCCGATTATCGCGACCAAATCTGCCATTGTACCCCCCCTCTTTAGTCCTCCCTTGCCGTGACCCTTACCCACATATCCCATTGCAGCCACAAGGCGTAATTCACACTGTTCCAAGGTTTCGTCGGATTCGCAATCTGGAAATCGAACCTTTTGAGGAGCTGTGAACCATATAAGTTACAATCACTGATGGACACCTTGGTCGGGGGAGAACTCCACGACAGAAAGGGGGGCGGGCACAAACCTCAACAAACACCTTATTCAGCTCCAAGAACGCAATATGCTTCCCTGCACACATCCACCGCCCATAGCCAAACACAAGCTCAACCACGCGCTTCATCTCGGCCACCCGGTCGCCATCCTCAAGCAACCACCGTTCTGGCCGGAATTCGTCGACATCGCTTCCGAATACAACCGGATCGCGCATCACAGCCATTGTATTCGGCGCAATCCGCGTACCCGCCGGCACAAACTTGCCGTCAATAGTGTCACCACCCTCAGGTACATGCTTGAACGGCGTCGCTGTGAAAGGTGGCCATATGCGTATGCCCTCGTAGATGACGGCCTGGAGATATGGTAGAGACAGGGCCTCGGCGTAGGTCACTATCTTCGTAGAGGAGCAAATCCGACCCGAGGATATGGCCGCATCGATCTCCGATTGCAGGGTCGAGTAGACGCGGGGCGCGGTTATGATGTGTAAGAGGGTCGCGCGGATGGCAGTTGCAGTTGTGTCGGAGCCGGCAATGAGTTGGACCATGGCTTCGGCGTTGCATTGGGCTTGGGACAAGCCGTGGCGGATGAAGGAGCCCTAGATGAAGAAAGTCAGCAGGATGAAGACCGTGGGTCAAGGGGTGACGAACGAGCATGTCTTGTTGGGACTCAGCGTCGGGCGCAAAGCGTTTGGCCACGACGGCGCGGGAGAGACTGGCATAGAGAAAATGTTATCACTGTTGATCAGAGGTGGTGATGGGCCTAGACTTACGGCAGGATTCTGAATACCCCCCTCGGGTTCTTCTCGCTCGGCGACAGCAGCTTCTGCACCCAGCGCTCCGAGATGAGAGAGGCCAGAAATGGGATAGACGCAGCTACGTTATTGACGACTAGGAGCTCCGCAAGCATGGCCAGGTGGCCGTGAACATCCGACTCGGTCTCGAGATAGCCCAGCTTCTGGCCCCACGCAATCTGGCTGATGATGTCGAGGGTGAAATACTGAGCCATCAGGCCGAAGTCGAGTAGTGGCTTGCTGGACTCGTTTTGCTTCGTTTGCCAAGAATTCCTGCTTGAGGCGTATTTCTCCGCAATCTTGTTGGTGAGCTCGGTCACGACAGAGTCAATCGTGGCTTCCAGGCCCGGAACTTCTTTGCCGGAGTAGCCAGGGGCTAACTTGGCCTTGAGCTTGTCGTGCTCGACTGTGTCCATTATGTTGATCATCGAGTCATTGTAAGGATCCAGGCGCGCCGAAGAGTAGAAGTTAGACCGCCGGTACGACAATCGGGCGGAGCCAAGTCGTCGGATCGCCTCGATGTCAGCCGTGAGTAGGTCCTCGGGCCCAATGCGAAACGTCCGCCCGTACTTTTCCGCAGCCGACCGCATTGTGTAGCCCATTTTGCCATTCGTGTGCATTCGGAAGGCCCAGATCCTGCACCAGGAAGCCGACCACGGGCCGGGGAAGGCGCGAAGTCGATACCATGATCGGACTGACACGATGATCTGGTAAGCAATGAGAAGGGCGATGACGCCGAGAATGGAGGTCGGGATGTTGGAAGACATGATCCCCCACTTGAGAAGGAAGGGACGCGATGGTGACGGTGGAAGATGGCGAAAACACCCTCCACTATCTGAGCAGTATTTATCTCCTGCCACCCGTCATGGTGCCTGCCGTTCTTGCCAGGCCGAGGTTGGGCACTTCCCACAAAGATAAAGGGCAAACCTGCTCAGCACGGGACAGGAAAGAGCATTAGACGATTATTCTCCCGCAACGGGACTTGATGCACAAACACCCGCGCAGCGACCGAGATACGATTCTTTGGATGGCGAATCAAGGGCAAGTAACAGCTGTCTGTGATGCACCCATGAATCCCGAGATGGTGTCCACCGTTCGATTTGGGGAATATGAGTGCCTTAATGGGTGGCAGAGCGATGAATTTGCGTCCTAGACAGTGCGGCTTCAGTGAATCGTGCGGAACCGCTGTGTCACTTCAGATGCTGCAGTATTGGGCTCGGCCCGACATATGCACACCATCTCCCGGTTCGCCCTGACCTTTCGGACGGCATCAAGGCAAACGCCATGATGCCAGTTGTTGTGTTACACACGCAGCTTGAGAAAGGGCTTGACGCGGTTGGCTTGAGGCAAGAGGCGAGAATGCCCGGCCATCAAACAATAGTGCTGGATCGGGCATAACGCAGGCCATGAGCGTTGCGGTTGGGGTGGGCGGCACCCATGGTCATTGGCTAGAAATTGGGGACTCTGCCATTTCTGGGCGCTGTGGCTTCATAAAGATGCGGGCGTTTGGAGTTGTCACATCGAATTCACACTGTTGCAATGGTTTTTTTTGGACGGCACCGCCGTATGCCAGCATTGTCAACTCAAGTCACCGGCGGGCAAAAAATGGAACGGGGTTCAAAAAGCAGTCACATGAAAAGAAAAGACAATGAGGCTGTGGTATTAGTAAAACTGGATTATCCACTCCCCGGATACTTCATTCAGAATTAGCAAGACGAAATAGACTGGAATCCGGAAATGGCTACATACCTCAGTGTTTCCACAGCCCGCTGAGCATACTCCGTACCCCCTTTTGCTCCTCGTGACTTGGGACTTCAGACTTCTTCCCTGCCGCCTCCAGTACCTTCAAGTGCTCTACTCGCAACTTCTCGAAGTCTTGGTCGAGCTGCTTATGCCAGGGGTAGAGGACGCCGACCTGAAAAGCCAGGGCGGATGATGCGACGACGAAGTTGGTGACCGAAACAATTCTTGTGATGAAGGTCATGGTGATGCGTCAGCCGGGATGAGATCTGTTGTCCAGTCAGCACAACAAAACCACTCACAAATTCTCATAATTCATTCCCCTGAGCGTTAAGTTAGTGATCTAGGGACTTTACCTTTAGGATGAATAGAGCCGGGACCCGAGTCCACGTGTGTAATGCGTAAGTTCGCAAGTAGGTCAGGCGTAGGTACAGCCAGGGCAAATCACTTCATAACCAAAAGGAATTGCGAGTATGAAATGACTATACAAAAAGAAACGCGACAAAAACAAAAATAGAGAAAGTTGCCTCGGTCTGTGTAACGAATGGGCAATTCCGTCTATATAGAACGAAACCGCCCCACAAGAGTGGAGACGGGGTCCTCCGAGATCGCCCGCTATCACCTGATTCTCGAGACGTGGGAGTCAGTGTGTTTCGTTCCTCTGTCCCCGTCTCCACTGTTTAGAGTCTTCTTCTGTCGACCGGCAGTACGGCGTCCATGTGTCCAGCCAAGCCAGCCAGTCAGGGGTGGCCAATCCCGGTCGAAAAGCGGTCAGGACGACGGGACCTTCATGTGAGGCCCGGTCACATGCTTCGACGGTCCGATGGGACATTGGCAGTGGCGGGAAGCCGATCTGGATGGCAAATGCGAGAACGGCGGACGAAAAAAACTGCTGGCCACTCATCATGGATCGCGGAGGCGAACAGGCAGTGAATAGTCGTGTCACCTGAAGTCGGCGGCCGCCCGTTCTAATAATTCTTTGAAATGCACAAAGCTTAGGTGATAACGGGGGGCCGAACACAGGTAGGTGGCCAGCGGAATATTCATCTCGCAGCTATTTACAGCGTATCGTGCAGTTTGATAGGTGTGCGCATTTAATGGTCCTCGAAGCATGATGTGCTGCTAGCCTGGGCTTTCAACCAGCAACACCCTCCACGCCCTTCGCCGACTTGGACGACCTCGGGCATCAGGCAACTTCCATCAAGCATCAACCGTTTTGGGCTTGCTTGTTGTAAGCCGACACCAGATTGAGAAATCTACACGAGACTTGAACAAAAATGTGGAGCTCCGCCACCTTGTCACCAGGGGCGATGGATTCCAAATCTCACATCTCGGCTTCAACCGCCACATTGGGCAGTTGTGCATCCTCACGGATAACTCGGATGCAAAACCACCACGGCGCCTGAGGACAGCTTGGGGCTGGACTGCTAGTTCTCATCGTCGAGCGGTCCATAGGAGTCTGAGGAGGCGGCCGCCATGACTGGGGTGGAGCAAAGGTAATCCAAACCAGCTCCATGTATAAGAGGGCAGTCAATTACTGCATGTTGTCGTTCTCATTCTCTCTTCAAACATAACTGCACTCAAAAAATCTATATCCTTTTTTCTACTCTTTTTCGCTTTTTCTCTTATTCTTTTCTTTTTCTTCTTTTTCCTTGTGCTCTTCGTTGAGGGTCTCTGTCATTCCGTCAACATGCATTTCCTCGGTGTTTTTTTCTCTACTCTCGCTGTCCTCGGTGCCAATGCCGCGCCTACCCCAGCCGTGGTAGGGCCATCCGCCAACGCATGACTGCATACCACTAGCCAAGCAGCTAACATGTACCAGGAATCTCGTGATACCACGGGCGTGATCCGGCTCTGCGTCGACTTTGACGCCGGCGGCGCTTGCGCCGACGTCACCATCCCCTCGGGTGCCATCTCCACCAGCAGCATCACTGAAGGCTTCTCGGCCTTCGAGGTCGACACTGGCACCCTCTGCACCGAGCTCGGCGGCTGCCCGTCCTCGGCCATGATTGTCACCCCCGGCCTGACGTGCGACCTGAGCGACTCGTTCAGCAGCTTCGTAGGGTGCGGTGCTATTATCGGCACTGGGCATGAGATTGAGATTGATAGCACTGATGGGTATGTTTACTGTTCGTGTTCTCTTGTCGTAGGCTTGATGTTAACTGGGTTGCAGATTTGTCAACTTCAACGGACCCCTCAACGATAACCTTCGTTGCATCCAGTGCCACACCTAGACAGGGTACTACTACGTAGGTTTGCATGGGTAGTGAGGTGAGCCTTAAACATCGATCTTGGTTTGGGTTTGCTCGGAAGTACTCCATCACATCATGTCAACAGCTTTACCTGCTCTAGAATTCACTCTTTCTCACTGATTCACCTGATTTGTGTGTCCAGCTGGATTTCGTAACTGCGGTTGTGTCGAACAAAACTTACAGGTCCCGAGCTAAAAAGGTACTCCGCTAGACCTGGATATGGCAGAAGAAGGAGAAGACAATACTCCATCACGGTTAAACCCCACGATGCACCGCCACTATCCCTCCTCTTTACGAAGCGGTATAGGTCGAATCGATCGGGCCAAACTTGATGTTGGAATAAATTACCGTTGCATCCCTGTCACCACCAAGTTAGATCCCTCAATCCTTGATTACAGGGGCAGGTCTGGACTTACGAATTCTTTGACTCCACGTCACTCGGAGCGCCACTGGTCGTGTCACACGTGCCTCGTCCCTTGCCGGGAGTGGAAGGATCAGCATCAGTCGGATACGTCGAATCCAACCACAGCATGTTGGAGTAGTGGTCATCCCAGAGCGAGAGCACAAGGACCATGCCCTTGGCCAGCGCCTTGGCCATGTTATCGAACCCGCCCATCTCATTGAAGCGGTCGCGATCGCCAAACACCTGCTTCTGCGTCTTGCAAAAGTCCGGCGTGATGCTGTTCCCGACGATGCCCTGCCAGGTAGAGTTGGGCATGTCGAAGCGCTTGCCGCCCTGGATGAAGAACTGGCGGATCTCGTTGAGCGTCGACCCGGACCCGTGGAACTGGGTGACGATGGTGAACTTCTTGGTCGTGTCGACCGTCTTCCCCGGTCCGTAAAAATCGTGCGCGCCCATGCGGTACGGGTTGAAGTCGCAACCGTCCGGGTCGCAGTCGCCGGCGAAGCGGGTGCCGGAGTAGGTTCCGCCGCAGTCGTCACCCTTGCACGAGTGCTGCGCCGCGTTCTGGCACGGGTGCGGCGTGACGGCCGTCGAGATGCTGTTGGCCTCGAGGATGTCCATCTCGGCGCAGCACGAGCCCATGCCGCCCACGCCGGCGTTGGGATCGTTGGACGACGCTTTCCAGCCTTCCACGTTGGCCTGGCCGTTGATGAACTTGAGATCGCGCGGGCACTGCGAGTCGCAGTAGCCGGTGCCGTACTTGGCTCCGGCTTTGTTGGTCGTGTACTTGCTCATCCCGCCGTCCTCGTCCATGCTGACAAAGTAGACGGCCCCGTTGAAGCCGCAGGGCAGCTTGCTATTGTCAACATCGAAGGTAAACTCGTTACCTAGCAGCGTGAACATGGCGTACTTGGTCGGACTGGCCATGAGGTACATGCGCGACCCGATGTTTGTCGCATACTGGGTCTTGGTCATGAATTTGAGCGTCAGCGCGTTGCCTGACGTTGTTGCGCCGTAGGTAGCCGAGTAGTCGGCGCCATCTAGCACGCACTGAGATGCGCACTTGGCATTGCTGGGGCACGCCGTGTCGTTCCAGGTGTTGCCAGTGTAGCAGTTAGTGTAACCGCCCTTATCATGCAGCCAGCGCCAGTTGGCATCGATGACGATCTCGCCATTCTGGTTGGTGCAGCTGCCCTTTGCCGTGCACTTTTGCCAGGTGATCTTGGGATGTGTCTCGGTCTGTTGGGTGCCAACGCCCTGACTGGCCACCGCCGTAACGAGAGACGCGAGAACGCCGAGTTTGGTGTACATGGTGAATATGCTAGCGGCGGAATCACAAGATCGTGCCCGTTTAGGAGTTTCGATCATCTCCTGGACCTGACAGATCCGAGATTTTATACATACCTGGGCATCCCGTCGTAGAGACAATGATCTAGAGATCACCCCGCATCATTTACGCAAGGCAATACACTCTTCCACAGGTATTATATTAAACTTAGTCCATGCTGCGTGTTTCCCGAACATCCACACCAAGCCGACTGGTTGTTCGGTCGTCTGCTCGGCGGACAAGCCCGGCCTCCCGTCAACAGCGCTACATCTTTCCTCCCCGCACTTCTTTCGAGATGAAACAGAGATGAACCAGCGAACGGCGGGTCGGAGCTAGGCCCGAAAGATATTGTCAGCTATCGATATGATTTGTGTTGGAGCTCGGAACGAGGTGAACATGGAGGGTCAACTCCCGAATGACACCACCAACATGCTCGAAGAAGGGGTTGACCCTGTTATCTGCCTGCGGAGGTGACTGGTGGTGTTGAACCCAACATGTCACCGTCCTGTAAATGTACCAACCCAAAGAGTACAGGTCCTTCGAACCTTTTGACGTCCTCAGGCTTTCAAAATCCAGAGCAGATATTTGACTGGTCGAACCACGAAAAGTCGGCAGTACCAGAACATGGTGAATACCTACATCTCCAGATGAGACCGGTGATGACCTCTGTCCGCCTCGATGACGACGTGTCGTCTCACTGAAAGTTCCCCCCGGTAGCGATACCGAGAAAATCCAACAACAGCCCGCTGTCAGACATGCGGGAGCTCGGCAAGCGGTAGTACCAAGAACAACAGTGGAGAGAAATCCGGACCACCAAGCAGGTTTCCCTGTATCTCATACATTGTCGGGATGTAACCGGATCCTTGGCTTGACGTTCCAACACCCAACCTTCGCTTGGACAGGTCGGCGTGGTCGTCAAAACAAGCAATTCGGATGCTAACCGAGCCCGAGCCAGTATGGAAATGCCCGGCTGTATCACCCGGGCGCCGAGAACTATTGGTAGCGGGGGCACGGAATTGCGGGGTAGCGATAGTGTGGGTGGTAATGACGGACCTCCATGTGCCGGCATGGACGTGCCGGACAAGCCGGGGCTCGGTTATCAGACGGATGTTCTTCGCCTGTTATCTTTACCCTCGAAAAACCATTTTCAAGATAGAGAAATCATTGCGGAGCTTGCTCTCAGTAGGAGCAGCAAGGCATAAAGACTTGGTCACGAGGGGTCCTGCTTCGGCTTCTAGGCCGGTGTAGACGCTAGATGACCCGCAGCGAGAAGAAGAGGTAACTGACAACCGGCATAAGAAGAACAGCGGCAGATGACACTCAAACTTAAGAAATGGTCTCAAGAAACACCGGTATTCTTTATCTTTATACCAAACCAGGGAGCTAGAAAAGCTGGGTGATCATCGAAGCATGACATTCCGGGAACCATCGAGTAACAGCCTCACCCCACCCCATGACGCCCCTCAACACACGACAGAGTGAGCAGCGGAGTTGAAGACTCTCGTGACACAGTAGAGTAGCTAGGATAGACGGTGGCAGAATCCTCCATAATACTCAGTGTGGTAGCTGTTGTGGCGATTCTTGCTGTCGTAGCCTGTAGATGTTCCGTGAGCAACATAGCGTTCAGAGGTTCTGATCATCTGATGCTGATCAGTTATATTGCCAACTCTCATCCTGTAGCTTTCTTCTCCGGGATGCTACGGGTAGCTTTGCCAAAGGCTTGTATTCGCACAGCGGTTGAGGCCGGCGGTGCTTGCAGTTTGAACACGGCTGACCTCCGTCACACTATGAAAATGTCAGCATCAAAATCACTGATTGATATGATTTCTTGACATACCTTCCGTTTCCTTCGCCGGCATTCGCTACAGGGGAGACGGTGCTGGGTCTCTGCATTCTTAGGGGCAGCATCTGCCTTTGCTCGCCTACGTCCCGGAGCCGGAGCTTCGACGTCTGCCTCGGAGGCCCCGGGCTTCGATGTCGTGGGAAGCGGGAATCTGGGGCGGAGCACTCTTCCTTCCGATCTATCATTATGTTCTTGGGCGGAAACCTCGGTTTCGTTCTCTGCGCTCCGGTGCTGCATTTGTTGAGGGTGCTGATGGCGCTGATTGAACTCCATTTCTTTCTGTTGCTGCAATTGTTGCGGTGGCTGCTGAATCTGCTTGCGGTCCTGCATCTTCCCTCCCCATACTCCCTCCAAATCCATAATTTCTATCTTTTTCTTTGCCTCGATGTATTCAGGAGAGGTCTTGGCTGCCGTGGCAATTGTTTTTTGCAGCGCAGCGAACCCGTTTTCAAGGTTTTCAAGCTCTCCTCCCGTGGGAGATTGAGGACGATACTGATACCATCTTACTAAGACATCGGCATCTACTTCGTCGCCCTTGTTTCCGGAATTGCTATTGCTCACGGCTGAGGGCATAGGCTGTCCTTGGTATTGGGACTCCAGAGTCTGCGCAGCAGGTTGAGTAGAGACCACCCCACCAGGTGGAGCTGTGCCAGTCTCCTTTTTCGCCTTTTTCCGCATCGCGTCGGTGCATGATGGGCAATACCAGGAGCCAATGGGCTCGGCCCCGAGACCAACACAACCCCAATGGAACCATTCGTAGGGGCAGTCGTCGTTCTCGCAAAGAATCATGTCGCCATAACTTACGTTCCGACAAAGACAGTATTTTTTATCATCTCCCTCGCCTTCATCAGATGAGGACGGGGGAGGAAGGTCATCATCGGAGAAGATAAGGCTCTCAGAATCCACAACTGCATTATCCCCACCATCGTCCTCGTTCGCGTTGGCGGGGAGGGCTGAAAGTGAGATCTCTTCCAGGTGGCGACCCAGGTGGAATATGTAGCTGAAATGGCGCAGTTGCTCGCAACATAATGGACAGGCTACCATGTCTGCTACATAGGAATAACTGTGGTCCAGATGGAGATGGGAGACCCAATCCTCTCTGGTGTCAAACCCAAATTGGTTGCAATCTTCCTCGAGGCAGATATACGGTTTAAGATCCGACATGAGATGAGATTTCCATGACGTGGTGGTGGTGGCCCGTATAAGCCTTGCGCAGGCGATGCATTCGAAAGACTCTCCGCGTTTGGCGTCTTCTGGAAGCTGCGGAATACGAATCTTTTCGCCATCGGTTCCCGCCGTGTACGTCATGACAGTCTCGGCGTATGAGGACGCGGTTGGTAGTGATGTTCCCATGCCAGAATCGTGGAATTTGGACCCGGCAACCGTTCCAGTGTCAACATCTTGGGGCGCGGATTCGGATGGCTCATGTGTAGTGTTCCGCTGGTACTGTAGTCGGAGATAACGATCCCAATTCGCTTTCCCGAGTCGGTGAACCAGGGAAATGCTCGCCTGAGGGAATCGCTGTTGAACCTTCTCACAATACGCCTTTTCGGGTGCCCACTCGATGGTCTCGGCCGCTTTTTGCTTGGTCAATGACAGGTCCAATGCCGGATTTTTAAAGAGGGGGTCGAGATCCATCAGGCATTGCGCATCGACTTTAAGGTCTTCAAGGACTTCCTTCAAGTTGTCCTCACGCACATCATAGGAAGCGTCGCTCGATGAGTCAGAGTCAGAACCCTGGTCGTTGCTGTGAATTGCATACGATGTCTCCGCGTTGGTTGCTGTCAGCTTGATGGCGAGTTCGTTCAGTCGATCGGATTCAATGTCGCTCAGGGGTATGAGTCCTGTTTTGGATTAGATTGTCATTCATGAGCCTACCAATAGCTCGAAGGAAGAAACCTACGGTTAACGAGTGTATTTGCGATGCTCGATAAGACTTTGAGAGTGGACCGTCGAATGCTGCGGGACTTGGTGAAGACATGGTCGAGGTTTCCGTCTTTGATGCCGTAGCCATCAGACCAAAGAGTGATGAGACCACGGACCCTTTCAAGGCCCACCGAGACGGATTTTGGAACGGAATCGCATTTTGGAGCACGGCGGGCCACTTCGTGGAGCAGATCGAGAACATCGGCGCAGAGCCTTGCGACAAGACTGCGGTCGGCAGGCTCTAGGCAGTCGCTGCTCTGTTCGGTCTGCAACTGCCAAACAAAGATTTTGGCACCAGCAGTGGGCCGGGAATTCGTCTTCAAATCAGCAAGGCGAAGATTCTTAGTCTCCAACTGCTCGTCGCCCTCCAGGGCAGAGACGCCCGTGTCGGACATGGCCTGGGCTCGAGTTCGAGATCTGGCGGGCCGCGGCGTGAAGTTGCTCTGGAAAGAAGAGGTCGACGAGGAAGCAACCCCGCACCTTCCTTCCTCCCAACACCTTTTCGTGCCAGGTTGCCCAATGTCCTGTGCGCAGATGTGCCACCAATCACTGCATCTCGATGGCGGCTAGCTCTGCTGGCTCAGCCACGCTCTCTGCCACAACTTCTCAAGTCTCCCCGCTCGAAGGCTCCCGACCTCCTCCGCGTTCCCGCTTTACTGAGACTGAAGCGCGTCTCCGTTAGCGCAATGGATCCCGTTTCGCTCACTCTGGGTATTGTGCCCATTTTGGGAGGGTCCGTGAAGTTGTACAAATCGGCGCATTCCAAACTGAAGATTGCTCGGCATTTCTCGCGAGAGGTTGACCGCATCCGACGACAATTTGATCGCCAAAAACAATTCTTCCTCAATGAGATTCGGCTCCTGCTACGACTGGTGCTCGACGATGAATCGCTTATCCAAGAAATGGTTGCCGACGGCGGGCACGAGAGGTGGCAGAGCCCTCGTCTGAACAGGGCACTCCTGGATCGTCTGGGCGACAACTGTTGCGTTCTGGAAGAGGTTGCCGAGGATGTTACCAAGATCATCAACCACGCCGAAGAGGGTTTGGAATGCTTCGACCGGCTGGAGGCTGTGCGAGAAAGGGTAGGGTCTCTGTTCCCAAGTGAAGCTGGCATGCGACGCTAACAGACGTTCATTTTCAAGGACGAGCGTTTCAAAGATACGGTGAAGCGAGTGAAGAGCAGTCTCAAGGTCGCTTTCGACAAGTCGAAATTCGATCAATGGATTGCCGACCTCCGGAGCACGAATGAGGACCTGAAACTTCTCCGGGAACAGGTAACCGAGCTCACCAGCAAGCCGAAGACAACCTGCGCCAGCATGCGGAGCTCCAACAAGAAACGTCTTCCGTCCGACTTCCGCTCATACGGGATTACAAGGAGGGCATCTCGAGCACTCCATGATGCTCTGTGGACTGCCTGGTCAACTCGAGACGCCGCGCATTTCCGACATGTTGTCCGACTCTTCCTGGAGACTAAGGCCGACGAGGGCGTCCAACTCAACTTGGCCATCTCATGCCTTGACAGAAACATCATCCAGCAAAGCATGATCAAGATCCACGTCAAATCCCAGGTACTCGATTGGATCAGTACAGAGTCAATCTCGAAAACAGTGTCGATACCGCATCCAAACCTCGGCCCTCAAGATACCAGTGCACCAGAGTCGAAACGACGCCGCGTGGTGAGGTTTTTCGATGAAGTCGAATCCCTCAAAACCCTCGCCCCTGAGAGCCCCCCAATGGGGAAATCGTCGCTGATGCCTACTGCGCTGGACCTTCGAGCTAGCCAGCACTTTTGCTCACAACTGACGCCGAGACATCAACATTATTATCCTCAGGACCATCCGGGGACTCGGTGTGTTGGCTTCCTTGAGACCTGTTCCCACGACAAGTTCCGCCATGAGTTCTTCCACTGCTGGGAGGGAGTGTGCAGCCCCGCAATTTGCCAAGGGGCGGTTTGCGAGACAGGAACTCTGAAGCGGTTGGACCAGGTTCTCTCCCAGCCGCGGAGCGATGAGCTCTCTGTCCAGCACCAGCTCCAGCTAGCACTGCGCATCGCATCGGCAGTGTTGAAGTTTAGCTCGACACCGTGGCTGGGCGAGTATTGGGGCTTGCAGGACCTGCAACTCTTTGAACGAGACTCAGACCTCCCTACTTCGTTACAGACTATCCATTTGGGAACTGAGTGCACAAAAGTGGCGACGAATCCGGCGTCCATGGAAGTTGACGTCTCAGACAGCGCCACATCGGCACTCGACGAGGCGAAGCTCGTTCACGGTATACAGAACCCTACCATGTACAACCTTGGGGTCGCATTACTCTCCATAGGCCGTTGGAAGCTGTTTGACCCGTACGATGTGTTGAAGGCGCGTCGCATCGCCTCCCAGACCTGTCCGCTGGGGACGAGATATCAGGAACTTACGCGGAAGGTGCTTGATTGCGATTTTGGGTATGGCAAGGACTTGAAGAAGCCCAAGCTGCAGGAAGCTGTGTACGACGGTGTGTTGTTGGAGTTGGAAGATATGATTTCGGCGTTGAGTTTTGAAGAGGATAGTTGATGGGTGAAGTGTTGTGCCTCCCTTTAGGCTCCATTCACTAGGCCTACCATCCAGATATGGATATGTTCGGTCCTGGACCTTTCTATCAGCCATTTCCCACCTTCACCACCACCGATAGATACCTATACATATATATATGTATCATTTCTCACCACATCTGACATGAAACATTCACTCTGAACACATGGGGGTTAGGTTAGAATAGCAGAAAGGGGCTTCAAATCGACTCTAGACCATGGCTGCCAAGCCACACACATGCAGTGGCTGGCGAGGACCTGCCCCGATTTGGCTTAGTGGGGGGATCTCTTCGCAGGCATCACGGCACGTTCAGCTGAATTGCAGGACGCGCTGCTCCATCCATCGGTCATCATGCTCACAGGACCCATCAATCGCTAGAATGGCGCCAGAACCCGTGTCGACGGGGCTACAGAATCTCAATGGCAAGATTTCCATACAGCAGCCTGGGCGGCATTGAGTCGAGACTGGTGCGCGTTCTGGTTCTCGACCCCGCCACGTCGACCCACGCGCCCATCAAGTGTCGGCTCGTCACCGTGCCGCACTCTGCCCTCCCGAGATACGAGGCAGTGAGCTACACCTGGGACAACCAGAAACGGACCCAGGCCATTCATTGCGATGGGGCCCGGCTGCCGGTCACGCCCAACGTCGAGTCGGCCATGCGCCACCTCCGTCGCAGCTATTTCCCTCGCAGGTTGTGGATCGATTCAGTATGCATCGACCAGGACAATCCCGCCGAGAAGATAGCCCAGCTGCCCAAGATGGATACCGTGTACCGGAGTGCCAAACGCGTCATCGTCTGGCTGGGCGAGGGAACCCCTGACACTGACCAAGCCATCTTCACCCTCAAGTGGACCTTACCCCTTTACCGGCTGGGATTGAATCTGCCATTTTGTCGCTACATGGCCAAACACCTACTCGCGCGCTTTCGAACCGACTTCCAGAAACTTTTGGACCATACGGGCTCTGATGTGGCCCCCCTCAAGGAGAAAGGGTCCTCGCTGTATGGGTTGCACAAGTTAGTGCACCACAGTTGGTTCCGACGGATCTGGACGTTACAGGAGATATCAATGGCCAAGAATGCCACGGTTCAATGCGGCAGTCGAACGGTTCCGTGGAGTGCCTTTAGCAACATGCTGACTTTCGAAGGCACCTGGATGCAGACTCGCGTACCGTACCCCATCAAGGCAGACGGGGGCTACAACCCAGGATTAGCACTAAGGCAGGATGCCTTTGTCGCGAGGATACACCAAATTAACTGCTTACGGGAGTGGGTCCGCGATGTGACGTCCAAATCCGCCACTCGGCCTCCGATATCGTTCATGTTGAACCTCATTCTGACCGGGGTCAACCCCTGCTACGAATCTTCAGTGCCCGAGGACAAGTTCTATGGCCTCCTGGGCCTGCTTCGGCTGCTGGGTACGGATATGACTGCTCTTGAGCTTGCGAAGTCAGACCTCGACACGATTCACGGATACGTCTTTGCGACTATGGCGACCCAGTCGAATTCGCTGCGTATGTTGATTCACACGAACGGGGAGTCTTCACGTCCTGGCCTACCCAGCTGGCTTCCCAGTCACTCGCCAGTACCATGGACGCCTGGGTTGGACGATGTTATCTTCAAGAAAGCTGCGACACCACATATGTCGTCTGCTGCTCCCAAGTTCTCTTTCGACAGCGACAACAGGATTCTTAAGCTCCGAGGCCAGTTCATCGACAAGATCACTGGTGTTACAACAACCCGTCCGGATGGGAAAGAAACAAGTAGTACTGGAACTACGGACCTTGGATCCTTTCTTCAAGCCTGGCTCACGTTTGTTCGAGACCAAGTACGCCACCTGAACTTGAGCTACCACGACGAAGCCCTAGTGCTTTTCAAGCTCCTGGTCCACCGGCAAGTTTCAGAGTACTACGATTCAGCGGGTGTCATCGGACCCTACTACGCTTCAGGTGGACAAATCAAAGCAACGCCAAGCGTTATCCCCTTCCGACTTCTACAGCACTTTGAAGCGTGGCTGGACAAGATGGATGCCGGCGTGGACAACGGAATAGAGAGAGCAGAGACACTCTTCGACAGCGCACAGCACTTTATATCAAGTGAACTGATCAATTCACGGTCAACGGCCGACGACGCCCGCGTTACCATTGGCTACCCCCGCGCCCTGGAGATCATTGGTCGATGGGCTGAGGAGCAGACGCTGCGAAAAAGACTCTTTGCCACCCAGCGAGGCGCTGTGGGTATCGCGTGGAGATCTGTTCAGCCGGAGGACGATATTATCCTGGTCGACGGGCTTACTACGCCGCTTGTACTGAGACGTCTACGAACACACGATGATACGTCATATAGACTACTGGGGCCCTGCCACATGCCACAGCTTCCAGGGGCAAAGCTCTGGGACTTTCTACCTTTGGAAAGGAAGACCATTCGAATCGTGTAGCTTGGACCGCGAGAGCTAAGTCGTGTTGGTCCAAAACAGGTAGTGCCGCAACTTTCAAGCGCGTTTGGCATCACGAGCGCACACCATTTTCGACGATCACTCCGGGGTATGCACCATCATCACCAGATTCCCTGTTGCCTCCTATCAGAAGCGCCACCGTACCAGCCACGAAGTCCAGTACGATGGGGCCGCACATCGCGACAGCCGCGATTTGCCCGAACTTCCACTGATTGTCAACATACGACGTCCCGGACACTTTGTGGTGAAGTTAAGACGGCCTCGGGCTTACGTCCCGGACTCAGCGACTTCATGCTGTCTGCCCCGGCAGCTGCAGCGGCACTACCCAGTCGGACGTCAACGGCAAGATCAGCCGGTCCGAGATTATATCCTGCGGCTAGTACTGGATCCACAAGCATGTTCCGTACAACTTCGATGAGACGTAACCCAGGGAGTACGGGGCGCGGTATTGTACCGACTGTTCGGGTTTCGTCTCGATGGCGCTGCATACGAGTCCGCCTGGCTACTCGACGGTTACGCTGATTACTGTCGCCAAGAAGATTGACTGGGCGGATTTGCAGCCTGGCGACTTTGTAGGGACCCTTGGGGAGGAGACTGGCGGGGATAATGGGCATGTTACGCTGTTCACTCGTGGGTTGGGTCTGGGAAGGCGAGACATAAGTCGATCGAGTGGCGTATGGGTGTGTATCCTATGAGGGGGATACTCAGTGGAAGGATGATGGGGCTGTGACCATGCCGTGCAAGTATATTCGTGTGGTTTAATTCTGTCCCGTAGGGGCCTCCTCCTCTAGTGTACTTATGTAGGATACTTCTGGTGAGCAGTCAATTCCCAAACATAGGTAGTTTTGGTTTTGCAGGGCCATATGCGGTGATGAGTCTACCTAGGTAGTTTAGCGATCTGATGCTGCGCGGACTCTTAAGCCGAGGTAGTGTTAGACGAAGATCAGATGGAAGATGGAAGCCTAGAAGGGCCAAAATTCTTTAGCATTATGTCATCCCGTAAACCGTATAGGCCTGTGTTAATGGGGGGATATCAGTGATATGAGGCGCCAAAACGGTCATGCGCGTCCATGCCCGTTGAGCAGGCGAACCGCATCCCAAAAAGGGGTTCCGAGCCGGGAAAATGACCCACGATGCCACTGAACGTTACCTAAGAGTCAGCAACCTGCATCCTCGGCAGTCAGGGTCCTCACTGTCAGACTTATCGCCAATACGATTGAGGCCGATTACTAGATGCAGGTCTCTTTCTGAATGAAAGGCAAATCTAACGCAGTTGGCTCCCGAACCGACCTGGCTCCTGTCGGAGGTCTATGCGGATCTTTCGTCCGCCGCATCGGCGAGTGAGCCGTGCGGGGAGAGTCGGCCCGGAGGTGGACCGGGAGCTCCTGCTAGAGGGCGCCGGAGATAAGGGTCATTGGGACCACGGAAGTTCCGACGCCACCTCGCCTTACTCACCCCCTCGCCGTCGGCAATATGGCCATTCGTGATGAGGGGCCAACCGGGTCCCGTTTTCCAGCCCGATAAATCTGGGAAGGAAGTCGTCTAATGTCTGACTAAAAAGTGGCGTGCAGCATGGGACGAAATACACCTGCTCAACACAGCGTAGCATCGTGGAAAGCCCTTGTCCAACTTGCCCCTCGTATGTGGGACGTCAGACACGCGCCTGCTACTTTGAACACTATATATCTGGGAATGATCGTCGCTGGCCGCGACCGGCCTCGGTTGAGAAATGGGCCAATCTGCAAAATCTCCCCGCCATCTGGCATAGTGAATCTCTCTCATCATCTCCCACGAGTTACCTTGCATTTGCATCGGGAATCTTGCACTCGCATTTTGTAACATGTTTGGTAAACGGTCCTGTGAGTTTCTTGCACAACTGTCAACAGCTGAACAGCACTCACAATTGCAGCCCCGAAAGGGAATCCGCCGGACGGTGATGGAGGCGCCAAGTTGCAGAGCGACAACGGCGAGTCGGGGATAGCATACGACGAGCTGCACGTACCATGCCCGCCGCACACGACCGAGAATCGACTCAAGGCCCGGATCGACCTCCACATCCTGCCCTTCATCAGCATCCTCTATCTGCTTGCCTTCCTCGACCGTGTCAACATTGGCAATGCGAGGTCCTTCAGCCTCCAGCAGGACCTGGGCCTCGACCCGCTGGGTACGCAGTACAACACAGCGCTGACCATCTTCTTCGTGCCGTACATCATCTTCGATATCCCATCCAACATCTTCCTGCGCCGCTTTTCGCCCAGGATATGGCTTTCCATCTGTTGCATGGGGTTTGGCGTTGTGACGACGCTGCAGGGTTTAACGCAGAACTACAGTGGCATTCTGGCTACGCGCTTCTTCCTCGGCATCTTTGAGTGCGGCATGTTCCCCGGGTGCTTCTACCTGATGAGCATGTGGTACAAGCGATACGAGGCGCAGAAGCGGTACACGCTGTTCTTCTCATCGACGTCCCTTGCTGGCGCCTTTGGTGGTCTCCTCGCTTCGGCCATCGGCAAAAGTATGTTCCCGTTCTCGGCTCTGTTTTCCTCGGATAATTGCTAACGGAAACAAGTGGACGGTATCCGTGGCTACCATGGCTGGCGGTGGATTTTCATTCTCGAAGGCATCTTGACCGTCCTTGTCGGCGTTATCTTCCTGTTCACGTTCCCGTCCTTCCCCGAGGAAGCGACATGGCTTACCGACGACGAGCGAGCGTACGTCAAGGCACGACTCGAAGCCGACCAGGGCCGCAACGGGGCTGAGCGGGCAATCACGTTCCGTGATATCATCACGGTACTGAAGGATTACAAGGTCTGGCTTGGCGCATTCATGTACTTCGGTCTGATCGTACCTGCATACGGATATGCATACTTCTCGACGACGATCATTCAAACCTACCACTTCAGCCCTATCCAAACTCAGCTTCGGTCTGTCCCCCCATGGGCTGCCGCGTTTGTTTTCGGCATGTTGGTCGCGACATTGAGCGACTGGATGAGACACCGATTCCTGTTTGCCCTGATCCCAATCTTCGTCTCGATGGCCGGCCTCGGCATCTTGATCAATGTGCACAATAACTTGAACCTCGAATATGGCGCACTCTTCCTGGTCGCCATGGGTACCTACTCGGCCATGCCGGTGGTGTTGTGCTGGTTTAACATGAACCTCGGGGGGCACCACCGCCGCGCCATCGGTGTTGGGTGGCAGATAGGTACATTTTGAGTATCTCCGTTGATGTGAACACCCGCTTATGAGTATTCAATTCGCAGGTTTCGGCAACATTGGTGGAATTATTTCGACCTACGCCTTCCTCGCGACTGACGCGCCGTTCTACCGAAAGGGTTACATTATCTGTCTTGCCTTTGTCAGCTTTACAGCTGCGTCCGTCATTGCCTACGCCGCGGCTATCACATGGGAGAATCGGAGGAAGGACAAGGCCGTCCGGAATGTTGGGCTTACCGAATACGAAAAGACCGAACTTGGAGTGAGTCGCAGTATTCCCTGACACTTGTGCTATGCTGACCAGAATAGGACTTGAATCCCGAGTTCCGCTATATGCTTTAGATTTACCTCCAGCCATACAGAGGGGCTAGAAAGTGGTTCTGGTCATCTGTTGAAACTGTGCCGATTGTTGCATGGATTGGCCAGAAGGGTCGGCCCGAGTCCACGTCGGGGGATTGTGGAAGAAAAGGGAAACGGAGGACTCTCAGTGTGGATATTACCCCTAGTCTAGGTAAACGGGAAAATAATAATGCGGCAAAGATAGGTAGACTCTATCTCGTCTATGTGTACCTATAAACCATACACACACCATTTGGCAGATACCGTCCTTACCAGCAAACCAGCAAGTACCGGCCAAGTTCCATTTATTACGTTTCTTATTTTCCGGTAACAGCTTTCTCAACGGCTCGCGGGGGTTACACAAACCCAGCTCCTCGTCCGTCTTTATTGGTCTGCTCTGGCAGTTTAGGTTGACGTCAAGGAGGGATGACGTCATCGCAACCCAGAAGACTCTCTCATCCCCAACTTTGCGCCCAACCCAACCATCCTCAATCCTTAACAATGAACAATCACCTCTGAAAAGATTCTCTAGAGAGTACTACACCACCAAAGTCCCTCAGGCGATAAAAATGCCGTTCTCCTTCTCCTTCTCAAGCACGACCTCCGCCGCCGTCGTGGGATCGGCGACGGTCAACGGCCACGGACCAACAAAAGGGTGGGCCTACAAGCGCGAGAGCTACGCCAACAACGAGGGCTCGGGCGTGCGCACGACTAAGCAGAAGCTGGGCCAGGCGCCGGTGACCAAGACGAAGATGTACGACGCGCAGGGGCGGCCGTTGGTTATTGAGGATAGTCGGCGGTCTGGGCAGGGACGGGTTGAGGATACCGTTGGGGAGGGGAGGAGGATTGAGGATGTTACGGATTATGAGGAGGAAGGGGAGGTGGAGGGGAAGAATGCGAAGTGAGGAGTGAGAGGGCGGTGGGTGAGGAGAGGGGGTTGGGTGTGTTCTGTGGGATGGAATTTGGGCATGGAATGTTGTTTTCCGAAGTGCGTGCCGTTAGAATGTAAGGGGGGAACTTGAGGCGAGGGGGATGCAAATCTTGGGGAGACTGTCGGTTATGGGAGACGAATATCTTGAAAGAGCGTGGTAGGTAGAGGACTGGTATATGTCCAAGAAGCCCTGCGGTACAACCGCAATAAGCAGGTAGCGTGAATAAGAGTTTCAATTGCTAGCTATCCGTAGGTAATACAAACCTAATGTGGATGCTGATTATACTAGAGAAGGTCTTTAACGGTTCTCGGTAGGTCTCTCCATCGGTGTCTGCGTCGGCCCCTCCGCCGGTCTTTCCGTGGGTCGACTAAACCTCCACAGACGTGAATACTCCCGTGGTTCTGAATCCGAGGGTCTTGAAAAGTTGGATAAAAACCCACGGTACACCGTATCCACACTCTGCTGAACGCTCTGCTTGATCCTGAAGTCGCGCACTCTCTTCGTGTTCACCTCGATGCTCTTTTCCAGCGCAGAGGTGAGGCCGACAATCGTGTCGTCCATCTTCACAAGTCGGTTCTTGAAGTCCTCGCGCCGCTTCTTCCCATCGACGTAGTTTCCGAAGACTTGCCAGGCGAACGCAAACGAGGTGAAGACGGCGACCAGAAGCGCGAGCATCTGGCCGCTGCTGTCGGCCAGGCCGGAACCGAGATCGACGCGGTTGAGTGAGATGGTTCGCTCGATGAAGTAGATGGGCAGGAAGCCGTTGATGACGACCAGCCAGACTATGAGGATGCCCCTTCTTCCCCATAGTTGTTGCGTGAGGCGACTCTTGCCCAGTTTGTCCACAGTGTTCTTGATTTGAGTTTGTCGTTTTTTCAGCTTCTGGAGCTTGGGCCCGTCTTCCTGGACCTTGCCTTCTGCTTTTCTGGCATGTTTCTCCTCAATCTTGAGCTGTTCTGTAGTTTTTGCCTTCCTTGCCTCAGCTTCGGCTTTCTTCTGTCTTCTCTCCTCTTCTTTTTCCTTTTGGAGTTCTGCTCTCAGCGCGCGATGTTCAGCTTCCGCTTTCATGATCTTCTGGTCCATCTTCTTGTTGAGCTCTTCAAGAGCTGCAGCACGATAACTGCGAGTGCTGCTTCCCCCGAGGATGAACAAAACGGCGATGACAAAGCAGAAGAGCGATCCGATAACGCCTATAACTGCCTGTGCCTTGAGCCAGCGCTGCCAGTGAATATTGTACATGTCGAAGGTGCCGAAAAACACGAACGGTACCGGACAGCCTGCTCTGTGGCCGGAATCCATGTGGGTGAAGTAAAGCCACGGCTGCATCAGGGACAAGATGCCGTACAGGAGGTAGCTGAAGCCAAAGCTGATTGGTCCGGTGAGAAACATGCGGTGTCTCTCGAACGCGTACTCTTCGATAAAAGCTTGTTTTCTCTCGGCCCGCGTGATGATAGAGTTTCGTTCAATATCGTGATCCTGTGAGTCCTCTGTAGTATTACCGCCCTGGTCTCGAGTGCTCTCAGCACCACCTTCGGCCATGGGATGATCCGGACGCGTCCCTGCGGGGATGATGTTGTCATCGCCCGAATTGTTGTTGCTACCGCTTTCCCGCTGATCGGGTTCGTTTCCAGGTTCCTGCTGCGCCTTGCTTATTGCTTCATCATCATCGTCGTTGTCGTCGTCGTCGTCCTCAGACGCAAGGCGGAAAAGCGACGCCGAACCAGACACAATGGCAAGGCCGGTCACAAGGTACCATTCGAAAATGGCAAAACTTCCCTGCTGCACATTCCGAGCTAGGATTATGAGGAGTGTGGCCAGCAGGATGTTGAAACTGAGCCGAGGGGTCTTGAGCTCGTCGTAGAGGCCGAAAACGATGGCAATGAGACAGGTACCGAATGAGACATAGAAGGCGATGCGAACACCAAGGCCGTACAGATCCGGGTCCCCGATCAAGGAACAGGGGCTGACGGATGACGCGATGACCAGGCTGGTGTTGTCGGGGACGTATTGTGTCGCTGCAAGGGAGCGTTGAGCACCCAGAGCGACGGCAATGACTACCGACAGGAAGGAGTCCATCTCGAGAGGGATTTGGGGTACGATATAGGTAGTTCTCGGTCGAGTATCGTCGACGAAGACTTTCTCTACCACAAGGTGCAGTGCCTCGCAGTTAAGGCCAAGAGCAAGTGGGAAACCCTTATTAGATTTCACGCAGGGGATAAATAATTCAGTTTCTTACCAACTCATTAAGCAAACGCAGTCATGCCTTGCACTCGCAAGAAATTTCCGTCTCGGGATTAACTACTATCCGAATCCAGTGGAAGCGTGGAGAGAAAGGGCGGCTTGCGATCGACGATCGACGATCGACACTCGCTATCCTCAGCTGTGAGATATCATTGGTAGGTCGACACACTTGAAATATCGTATCGGCTGGAGCTGAAGATGAAATTGGGGCTCGAGAGTGACTCCAAATCCCGCTCGAATGATCTGACGGTCTCATGATGGATGGTTGCTGAAGAGGGGGTTTGTAGACGAATGAGGAAGTGTGGCGTTCACCTGAACAACCCTTTCAACCCAACAACGCCCCCAAAATAATTGCCTGCTTCCCTTGACGGAGATGATGTCAGGCTGTGGCTTTTAATGCATACATAAATTGTCTTGGCATCACCCTCTTCACCGGGCATCGGATGATGGGGCTGATCCATAAGGTGCTGTGTGTCAGAGAGAATGGAGGGTGGGCTTGCTGTTCGTCACCGACCACGGAAGAATGGATATCAGTCGACAGTCTCAGCCATGCATGGGTTTCGCAGAATGTCATCGCTCAGCCGAAAGTGCTATGGTAGATGCAACCTTTACCCTCCCACGTGCTATCTCAAGAACCAGCTCAGGATCCCGTCCCATAACCCCCAAGTGACCCAACTTTCTCCCCAGCAGCCCCAAGAACTCCCCTCGTCACCTGGAGGGAAAAAGAAGCACCGCCTCACGTTCGACCCCAGTGTCCACACTTCACCATGTATCTCATCATCTTCTTCATCCTACTTCTTCCACGCCACGTCTCTGCGGAGCCTGAGTTATTCCAATGCCTGTCCATTGGGGATTCCAGAAGTCCACTGAAACGCCAGGTTGGTTATAACCCAGAGTACAAGAGCTGCGGCACCGGTCACGATTGTTCTTCATGCGGGGATGGCTTTGAGCAGTGCCCGGCACCGGGTGAAGCGGCTCTTTTCTGCTACAGCCCTATAGCCAGGCAAAAATGCTGTCCAAACGGGCAAGGAAGTAAGTTCAACCACAGATTGCCCCTCCTGATCCTGAATCAACTATGGAGTCGAAGCTTATGATAGCGTAGAGGCTTGTGATAGCGGCTTCTACTGTGCTGTTGATGGCGCGAAACACACGTGGTGCTGCCCAGAGGTATCGAGCATCTTGTTCTTCAACTCTCGCTTGAACTGCAATGTCTGACCATTGGTCCCATTTTCCGTTTAGAATCTCAACTTGGCCCAATGCGCGACACTTCAGAACGTGCCGGAGCTTCAATCAGCCGTCGCACCGCCAACCTCGCAGCCTCCGGCGACTAAATCTCTCAGTGTCACAGTCACCGTGACAGTTAACAACATCGTGACCATTACCTCGAGTCCGGTCCCAGCGAATTCATCCTGGTCGCACCATAATATGACCACTTCGACAAGCAGCTTTATTGTAACGGCAGACGCCGGGAGGACTGTGTCTCTATTCCCTGTCCTAATTGTTGTATTTCTTGTGGCATCCCTGTAAGGTATAATTTGGTCTAACGTCGAACATAATAAGAAGATCCGATGAGCAGAAAGATATCAGTAAATGTGATAATTATAGGTGGTGGTCCCTTTTAGGTGGTGAAGTACCGTTGTCTGTCCCCACGCCGTTAAAGTAGAAGGGGGAGACTGAGACAACGAGAACGCAAATCCGGACTGTCTGTCCTAGGGAGACAAATGTCTTGAAATAAAGGGGCAGTATAGCTATTTGGACGACGAATATACGACAGTAAATATACGCGTGGCACTCCACCCCTGGCCCAGACTTAGGTGGTCGGGCCGCATAAGATCGGTACTAGTAGGTGTGCTGACATGTGAGAGCCCGTCCAGGAGCCTGTGGTACCGCTGCGAGGGGGAGAGTGCTAGCTATGACTACCAATCGAAGCTTCCCATTCAATGAGCCTGTCAGCAACAGAATCATGCCCGTTCTTCCGGGCCAAGATCAATGCCGTCATACCTTCGGCGTCCTTCGCCCCCATGTCAGCTTCACCCAAAACCAGCAACAACTCCACAATATCTTCATGCCCACCCTCCGCAGCCAAGCACAATGGTGTCTTGCCTGTGATCGGATGTTTGGTGTTGGCGTCAATTTCTTTGTCTCCGAGTAATTGTCTCACGACCTTTCCATATCCATTCCGCGCGGCCAACTCCAGCGGTGTCTTGCCGGAGACGGGATCTCTAGAATCCGTGTCCGCATTTGACATGAGGAAATATGCTGTCCAGAGCGGTTCACTCCCAGACGTCATCACGTAATGCCTGACTCCTTTCGATGACGAATACCTAAAGTCCCAGCTTCGGAGCTCGCTTTTCTCGTCAATGTGTTCCCAGATATCCGGGATGCGGCGAAGAAACCTTTCCGGTGGTTGGACTCCAAGATGTGTTTCCACTAATGCTCTGACAGTCTCGGTATTTTGCAGGGCTATTGCTGCAAATATAGGCGGTCCGTATCGCTCATCTTCCGCCTCGAAGCAACACTGGCTGTGTGGCATTGCTCTGATCAACTCCGACATGCCATACTCCGCCAAGATGTACAGCAGGCTGGAGTTCCGGGTGTGCCAATCAGCTCGGCGTGCTTTGAACAGATTCCGTGCCTTTATCCAGTTGGTACGCGGGAAGTTGAGGAGCAAAGATTTTTGCGCCTCGGCCCCAGCCTGGTCGACATGGTACAAGACATTGTGTGTGCAGTACTCGAGAAATGGAGATGCCGCTTTGACCTCTTGCCGAACGCTAGTGAGTTCTTCGATCTTGTCCAAATCACGGATCGTGTAGACATCCGGTATGGCATCGACGTGTGCATCGAGATAGTTCATGCAGCATTGAGCTAGTCGTCCATGGCGTTGTCTCTCGAACGACGACTCGTCTTGGTCTGGCCAAACATGACATAGGCCATCTGTCAGAAGAAATGTCCTGGCCGACTCATGAATAAACTGAACAGAAGGTTGTTTTGAGTTGCTGATTTCCACCAGCCCTTTGGATGAGCTGTTGATAAACTGTATGATTTCGCGTGTTGAGACCTCCCCCGGATGAAAGTTTCTAAAGTCTTCGGGGTTGGCAGAAAAAACGGCGAAATATAGTTCTGCTGGCTCCAGGGGCCGCTGAGCAAATAGAACCCACTCAAGGCATGATTGAGTTTCATCTCGAGTGTCAGAATCCCACGACAAGGCTTCGAGAAAGAAGTCGTATAAGTCGGTCGGAAATTGCTGGAGGCTCCGCCGCAGCGAGGGTCCACTTTCGCCCTCCTCGTACTGTTGATTCAACATGTTCACAAGAAGAACAACCCAAAGGAAGACGCCCGAGGACTTATTTAAAAGCTCCTGCTGGAAGGTCTCTCGGTCCCCGTTGATGCGTAGTTTGCTGCCGACATACATATCTATATCAGCCTCGTGTTCGGGATGGGCTTCAAGTACAATGGTAATGCCTCTTTCGATATCCATAGCTGGATAGTGTCTGGATGAAAAGATGATATGGAACTGAAGACCCGATAACACCGCGGATTGCCCTAGTTGTTCAAAGAAGGCTAACATGTCCTGAACTTGGGTTTGGTCGCACTCGTCAACGGCATCGATGAAGCATATAACTGGTGTAGATCCAATCGAACGGATGGCGTTCTCGAAAAGGTTTTTCAGGGTGTCCGAAGCCCATATATAGCCAATGCTCCTATCTTGAGGCACGACGTGTTGCAGACCGTCTTGGGCTTGGGGCGCTCTCTCAAGAATTTGTACAAGAAGTGATTGGTACATGCCCGTTGTTGACTTCTCGAAAAAGGTTCCCCGCGCATTGAAGAAGAACGAGATAACTATCTCGCCATCTTTGACGTTTTTTTGTGCGTTTTCGAAAGCGAATTTGACCAGAGTTGACTTTCCTGTCCCAGGCTTTCCCTTGATCCACAGGATACCGTGGTGTTCATCCAACTTGTTAGTGTCGAGCCAGTCAAGGTATGATGGGTGTTTGATGAGCCATGTGCAAGTCCCAGGTTGCGGTTTTCTGATAGATGCCAAGCGGGAGTGCATTTGGTCAAATCTCATGGAGTCGAGCAGCCATTCCCGGTTGGTATCGGATCTCTCGTTTCCCCTGTCGCCATCTGGCAAGGGTTCAAGAGCAGCGTCACTCTTCAAAAACGCCGCATTCTCATGCTTGTGCATGAGAACTTGACCGGAAATCGAGTCTTCGCCATCCGTCGAGGCATCCGACTCGTCAAAGAAACCACTGTGTGCTGCTAGAGCTGCAAGGGAGATCTCCCTCATGTGCTTCGCAACGTGAGAGGACACAGCAGACGAGTCCAATTCCCCGCTATCATCGCAAAAAGGACACGTTTCTCCTTCCCAATCTTGGACACGATGAGTTGCTTCGTGCTGCGCCCAGATACGGTGAGATCTGAACATTGTCGTGCCCTGATCACATGCCTCAACAGTACATAGGTAGGGACGTAGGTCATCGTATACATGCTTCCTATAGACTATGTTAGACTGTGTATAACAGGGTTGCGGCGAGGGCAAAAACAAACTTCCATTCCCTGCGAGTCGAAACTCCGGTCGTGAGTTTCTGACAGAAGGGACAAGTGAACGGTTGTCGCTCTAGAGCTGCATAGGGTAGAGGCGGTACACGCGGCCTTCCCAAGCTTGCCGTAGAGAATGTCGTCGATAACGATACGAATGAGCGGAGTGATGCATTATCATCCTCATCTGTCTCTGTCGCTTCTGTTTTCTTGGACGAAGAGACGGTCGTGAGGGTATATTTTGATGTGTCGAATACAGACTCGCGTTGGAAGGATGATAAGGTGGTCTCTGTAGGTCTTGGGACGCTCTCCGAAAAGAGAGCCTCACTGGGTGCCGCAGCCGAATTCCCAAGCTCTGCCACTGGCTTAAAGTTGTCAACAGGTTCGGCCGCTTGACCCATAGCCTCAGACTCATCCCGCGCGGCCTTCAAACGCCTTGTCCGGTCGGCGTTGGCCTCACCAAATCTCTCCACGAGTCGCTTTGAGAGTTTCTTGAACCGATCACGGATGCGTCGACAGAAGGCGAGCGCTTCCGGTGATGAAACTTTGAAGGTCTCTGGTTGCGGGTGGGCTGAGTTGGCCAAGTCCACGTCGGCAACAGGGTTTTCCAGGGCTGTCGATAAGTCGTCGAGACAGTCAATATACCACGACATGTCGTTGGCAAGCCCTCGCCCGTCAGTTACCAACAAGCAGTCGTCATCGGACTCCGGCGGGTCTTCGTCGTTCAAAGGGATGTCAATAATACCGGCAGCCTGGTCCAAGACCCGACGAAGCCCCATCATTCGGGTTCCCCCGTCTGCGAAACCGTACTCATCGCCCGGTGTGTGAGCGATCCATCTCTCAAGAGCTGAGCCGAGCCCATGGAGAGTTAAGACGACACAATGCTGGAGCTCCAAAGATCTTGACAGTATTGTGTCGAGATCTCTCTCGGGTCCTGAAAATCGACTTTTCCATAGGACAAGTCTTTCAATCTCCCGGTGGAGTGCTCTCGGATGGTCTGAAACTTTGGCGATGGAGGGCTGCTGATAGATGCTGCGGTTGAACGAGATGGCGTGGCGCAGGATAAGGTCGAAAAGAGCGCCGGCGATGCCAAGTGTTGACGAGTCCAAGTTGTCTTGCTCCAAATGAGCATCAGCCCATGTTCTTATGTCGTGTATATCCATGGAATTCTCTGTTACTGGCAAGAGAGCTTGGTCCACTGTCGTCCTATGATGCTGCAGCAACGGGATGTGAGATGGGCCCTGGGCGAGCGGGGTATAGTAATGCGAAGAGCGGAAAGGACTGAAGCCAAGAGGGTGACCAGGTCGGCTGGATGGCCTTCCTGTGTGGCCGCCCCTTACTGCAGCTTGGGTGAGCGTGGCTCGCTGTGACTGGTCGCTCACCTTGGTGCAAGCCTACTGCATGTAGGCACCCCATGCCAGGCGGCCAAGGCACAGTTCAAGGTTAACTTGGCGGGGCAGTGCTGCCAGAAAGAAATGAGAAGAAATGAGTCCCCCACCACGTGCTTCGGTACGTTCCCGCTCTTCAAAATTCTGCTCTCACGCCGTGATGCGTTCTGAACAACCAATATCCTTACCTTACAGTCCACACATCCGCCGACAGAAAGCAGCAAAGCTCCAACGCCAAGGGATCCCAGCACTAATATGCCCTAGATAGGCTAATCACGCTATGGAGTTCATTGTGGGCATTGTTGTTGGTGGTATTCCGGTTGTCCTTGAGGCCTACGACAGGTATTGGGTTCTCTCAAGGGCTTTCTCGACCTTTCGCAACCACAGTATCGAGCTGAGCAAACTTGACGCGGTTCTGAGCACCCAAAGAACGCTGTTTCGAGCCAATGTGACCAAGATCCTGGGTACCCTTACTCGAAATCCGGCCAAGGCCCGCAGTCTTTTGTCAGGGGACGCCGTTTGGTCCGACCTCGGTTCCGAACAGATGCTGGACATCGAAGTCGACAATGTTAGAGAGGCCTTCACTAGCTGGAAAGGCAACCTCGATCAGATCCAAGGCATTCTACGGTCTATTTGTGCAGAGATTGAAACCTTCCGCTCTACATGCCCAACTCATGCTGGAACTGTAAGCTCCTTTTGTGTCCATTTACATGTCCCACGCTATCTTATAGTGTACTAAAACACCTCAGGATCAAATTGAGCTTTCTCAAACCAAATTCTCACAGAAGTTCCGGCTTTGTTTCGGGAAGGAGGAAGTTCAAAGAGATATCAAAGAGTTGCGCGACTTTGTGAACGACTTCGGGCAGCTTACAAAAGAGATTATCACGCAGCTGCGGGACTTAGATATCCAGAATTCTTCTTCAGAGGGCCTAGCACGAAGGACTCCAACATACTGGAATGATCTGGAGAGATACCGGCAGATTCGAGCTGCCTCAGCCAGTCTCTACGATACTTTTTCGTTTCGATGGTCATGCGCATCCCATCAGCAACATTTGGCGATCATTTCGCTTAAAGATCAGAGCTCTGCTAATCCACAACCAGCCGAGGAGTGCAGAAAAATTCGTTTCAGCGCTGTTATCCGCCCAGCGAACACCCAGTCGAGTCCTCTTCGGCTCGAAATCGAGCACATCAATATTACTGCCGACAAAAAATCAGGAGCCTCCACCAACGGCACCATGACGGCGGAATCGACATCCGATAAAGCCTGGTTGAGCATTCTGGAAACTATACAAAGCAACTCCCAGCGAATTGTGATCCCGTCGAATGCCGAACGAATTCCCAACAAGCTCAAGAAACGATCGCCCTCTGAGGATCAGGGCTCCCCCAGGAAGAAAACTGTGGGATTCTTGCCCATCCGGTCCACCGTCTCCCAAGAGACCACACCTTATACCAAGAGCACGGAACGTAATGTTACCCCTGTGGGCGAGGAAATTCCTATGCGCAACCTGGGTCGGATCGCCGAATTCTGCCACCACTTCGAGACTAGCAGATCAACCTGTAGTTCCGTCTGTATTGGCTACCTCAAGCACACTGGTATTTATCGCTTCTACCCGCCTGCGACGCCGAGGGAAGCCATCAGCAATAGGCAAAAGAATCTCTTCGACGTCATTTCATGGATAGCTGAGGACGACAGCTCACGCATGCTGCCGAGAACGGCCACCTTTCATCTTGCCAGGGAGCTGGCGAGCGCCGTCCTGCAATACCACTCCACCCCGTGGCTTCCACAGATTTGGCACAGCAGCCATGTGCACCTACTCGGTATCGATGAGGCGCTAGAGAGCCCTGATAATCTTTACCTTCCCTCACCTTACTTCCCAGCCGCCTTCTCCCGCCGGCGGGCAGCGGGGGAGGGACCCGATGTGGACCGGGCATCGGTGCCGACCGCGGCCATCGTGCAAGATCTTGTCAATGCAAAGTTTTCTCGCAACCCCGTTCTGTTTTGTCTCGGGATCATACTGCTCGAGCTAGGTTATGGTAGAACTTGGCCTCGGCTGCGGCAGTCAGCAGTCGCCAAACTGCCCTCCGACCAGACAGATTCATCTTATCACGTGGCCATGTGTCTCTCAAGGGGGCGAGTTTTGAAGGAGAGGATGGGATCTGAATACGCCTTAGTCGTTGAGAGGTGCTTGGGTTGTGATTTTGCGCGGGGGGACGATCTCGATGACGAGGGGCTTCAGGGCGCATTCTTGGTGGATGTGGTCAATGTGCTCCGGGAAGAGGAGAGAACGCTGACCAAAGTGCACATGCAGATTCACCACACCCAAGCCTCCGTGTTGCAGACTGGTAGGCAACCATCAGCAGGGATCTAATAAACTGCTCATCATTCTTGTATCAGATCGAGTTGCAAACATAGCTACCTATGTAAACACCACACTTGACCGGTTCGGTTGCCAATCATAGGTACCGAGGCACGGTTTGTAACCGCGGTATTGTGGTATTTACTCCATCCAAATACTCATGTATTCTCTCTTGTGGAATATGTCTTGGAGGGGGTCTTCCAAAGGCTCTGGTCAGCGGACTTTGGACGTCAGAAAGAAAAGTAGAAAGCCTCTGTTCCAGCTGGATATATCCGTGGAAAGAACACCATCATCACTTAGTCCTCCTGCCGCTTCAACTGCGGTTAAGCACCAGACTGCTGCGCAGGCGCGTGGACCTGATTGCGTGTGCGTACTGGTTGTACTGTCTACCGGTTGTACTGACAGCCTCGGAGGAGGGAGGCTGACTCCAGGTTTTGGTGCTCACCAGGAATGGTAACATGACCAATGGAAGAGGTAAGAGGGTATGGTTCATTACTTCCAAAAGGCCAGCTATTTTGGCTTCTATCTAGATTAAGGAGACCAGGTACGTATGGCCCACTGGGCTGGACTGGAGCAGTTCCCAGCAGCTGCGGCGTAGCCTTGAAGTTGCTGATTACGGTAAATAGGGTTATGCAAATGCCGGGATTCTACTTAAACAATTTTCCTTACCACCCTCCAAGATGCGCCGGAGACGACGAGAAACAAATACAAGCAGATGGGAACAAAAACCTCTCACTTAATCACACCTTCCCCCATAACCCTTCCTTCGTAAATGCCTTGGCAGTGTAGCCTGCAACAGTTGCAACCAGGCACATAACACCACTCAGGATGGACAGCTGCTCGAAACCGCCATACCGATCCACCAAAGCCCCGTTGATCGGCGGCCCAATGAGGGCCGCAATAGACCCAATTGCAAAACCCATGCCCAGATATGTACCCATATTCCGGGCGTCGTCGGTACAGATGCTGAACGCTGCCGAGCCGCCTGAAATGATGGTGCCCGAGGCGAAGCCGAAGGCGATCGAGTATGCAATCAGTCCGGCCGTGTTCGTGACCGAGTTCGTCGTCAAGATGATGATGCCAGTGAAGAAGCTGCCAAGGGCGAACGTGTTGATTTTGCCGTACTTGTCGGCCAGGATGCCGGGGATGATTCTTCCAAACGTCGATGCACCGTTGACGATGGCAAGGAGGTAGCTCGCAAGCGTGGTGTCCATGCCGCGGGACACAGCATACTTGGGCAGGAAGAAGAGGGGCGTTGCAAAGCCGAAAAATGAGAAGAACAGCGCCGCGATCAGGAACAGATAGCGCTTGTTGCGGAAGGCGGACGGCAAGAAGAAGTCGGTCTTGCGAGGCGGCAGGCGGGGCCTGACGGCGAAGCAGGCGAACAGCATGAGCGGAGTGATGACGAAGCCCATGATACGGACGGACCAGCCGAAGCCGATGGACGAGGCGTTTAGCATCTTGGAGAGCGCGATGGGGAAGACAACTCCGCCGACCGAAGACCCGGCAATGACAAGACCGAGCGCGGCTCCCCGCTTCTTGTCAAAGTACTGCGTCACGGCAGCGAAGGAGGGAATTTGGAGCGTGGACATGGCCAGCCCCATGAGCACGCCCTGACAGAGCATGAAGTGCCAGTATTGTGTGCAAAGCGACGTCAGCATCATGGCGAGAACGTACACGATGGCGCCGGGACGGATCACCCACGCCCCGTAGCGGTCAAAGAGCGGACCGGCGATGACGCCACCGGCGAACTGCATGAACAGCGAGATGGATCCGATCCAGGCGATCTTGTTGGCGGGTTCGCCGATGAGCTGGTGCGTCTGGTAGTACTGGGCAAAGACGCCGAATGAGTTGGAGAACCCGAGGCAGGAGAAGCTGATGCATGCTGCGCCGAGTGCGACCATCCAGGCGCGGACGCCGCCATCGGGAACGGGGCCATACTCGGCGAGGACGTTGTCTTGGGGGGTGGACGAGCCCGGGAGCTTCTCGTCCTGAGAGGAGGACATTTCGATGTCGGTGGTAGACATGTTTGTGAGGGCTCGAGGGATTGAGCAGTGCAAAACCCAGGCGCTGGAACGGCGTAAGTAAGGTACTTATGGCTTTTCCAACTGCCGGTAGCGCCGATTCCGGTGCTGTAGGAGACTGGATACCGGGAATTTGTTGCAGCTGGTAGTTGCAGTACCTAAGGTAGGTACTAAAACAGTCGTCGGGCACCAGACACCTGCTATTTTCGGATAATGTTAGGAAGGGGTTGAGGACGATGGACCATGCCAACCCCTGTGAATGGGAGGAAGGAACTCATTTTATCAACAGGTGGAGATCCTTCTTCGAGGGGAGTCGCCCTCGGTCTTGTTGTTCTTCCGGTCGGGCTCGGTGGTGAATGTGATCAACACGGACGTGGAGGCGGCTCGGGCTCGGCAAATTCCTTCGGACCAACGTGGCTGCTTCGGACTCGGGGATAAGAGCCCACCAATTTCCCGAGGCGCAGCAGGATGACCCCAACACGTCCCCTCAACCCGTCGCCAATTCGACCCGACCCGACCGTAAACTCCGTTGACCTATACGCTCCTAGAGACGATGGACCAAGTGCAAGTCACGATCGACCAAGTGCCAGTGCCAGTGCCAGTGCCAGTGCGCAGAAGAAGACGTCCTGCCGTGTGAGTTTCCGTGGTTGTGAGAAGCGAGAACAGAACTGACTCGTCCAGTTCCTGTACCCAGTGCAGGGCGCGGAAGATCCGATGCAACCGCGAGAACCCGTGCAACAACTGCTTAAAGTCCCGAAATGCCGTCTGCAGCTACGATTCCAATGGCCCGCCGCAGTCCGTGGCTCGGAGCCGAGCCGGGGAGCAGCCGGCCGGTCCGGCGACGGCCTCGGCGATACGTGTCGGAGTCAGCCACGACGACACGGATCGGGATTCTCACGCCACGACCGTGACTAGTAACAGCAGGTCCGAGCTGGATACGCCGGCTTCCTCACAACCGGATGAATCGCCCGCATTTTCATCCGACGCGTTGAGCCCAGCTGTGACCAAAACGGCCTTTACCTGCCTGAGCGATGCATTCTTCATCCACTATGACCAAGATCCCGCCGCCCCCGCGGGCACCTGCCAGGCCCAGCCTGTTGCCCGCTGTGTGTCCCACAAAACCCGACTGTTCGGCCAGAGCCACTGGGCAACTCCGAGCATCTCACTCCTGCGCGATCTGGTGGCGCTGCTCGAGAAAGGAAACCACGACAAGGTTCGTGCTGACGTACAACGGTGCAAGTCAATTGGGAAACTCGCCAAGATGGCCCGCTCCCCACCATGGCCGACTGTGCCGACGATGGAACTGCCGCAAAAAGAGTTGGCTGATCAGCTGGTCGACTGTTACCTCCGGACGATCGAGACAGTCTACCGTGTCGTCCACATTCCCACCTTCCGGCGTTCATACGATGACCTCTGGCTGCCTGGGAGCAAGCCAGAACTTGGCTTTGTCATGCAGGTAAAGCTCGTTCTGGCCATTGGCAGCACCATGTACGACGACACCTTCTCCCTCCGGACGTCGGCGATCCGTTGGGTCCACGAGGCCATGTCCTGGAACTCGGCACCCGATGGCTACAAGTCGCGCCTTACCATCCAGGGTTTGCAGAACCAAATCCTGTTGCTGTTTGCCCAGGAGATCGTGGGCGTCGGAAGGGACATGGTGTGGTCATCATCGGGCTCGCTCGTGCTGACGGCCATGCACATGGGTTTGCACCGCGATCCCTCGCGCCTACAACCCCGGATCACGCTGTACGCGTGCGAAATGCGCCGCCGGCTCTGGAACACGGTCATCGAACTAGCTCTCCAGTCCAGCCTAAACGCCGGCGGTACCATCCTCCTGTCTCTCGACGACTTCGATACCCTACCCCCGAACAACTTTGACGACGCCGAGCTCGAATCCCCCAGTCCGACGCCGCCTTCCCCCCTCATCGTCATGACCCAGACCACCATCCCCATCGTTCTCCGGCGCACATTCGCCCAGCGCCTCGCCATCGTCAAATTTCTCAACGGCCTCTGTCCGTCCTCCCCAGCGTCCGACGGCCTCTACACCGAGACCCTCGCCCTAGACACCGCCCTGCGCTCTGCCTACCGAACGCTAGCCCACTCCCTCCAACTCTGTCCACAACAACCGACCCTGTCCACGATCCTCGTCGATCTCCTCACCCGCCGCTACCTTCTCGCCCTCCACGTTCCCTTCCTCGAGCTCGCGCTGAGCAGCTGCCCGCAATCCCGCCTCTTGTACTCCCGCACCGAAGCCGTCGACAACGCCCTGCGCATCTGGAACGCCGCGCGCTTCGAGGACACACTCTTCCGCCGCTTTGCCACCAACGGCGCGACCTTTATTCGCACGACCTCGGCGCAGGCGGCGTTCGTCGCGGCCGCCGAGCTGAGGGCGCAGATACTCGCCGAAAGGGATAGTCTGGTGCCGCCGGTGGTGCGGGCGGATTTGCTTGCGGTGGTGAACGAGGCGCAGGAGTGGTCGCTCAAGTGTGTCGAGGTGGGCGAGACGAATATGAAGGGGCATTTGTTCCTGTCGATTGTCCGGGCGCAGATCGAGGCGGCGAGGGAGCGGGTGGACGAGGAGACGATGGTGGTGAGGGTGGTGCGGGCGGCGGAGGAGTCGGCGGCGAGGTGTTTGCCGGCTATGGAGAGGAATCTCGAGAAGGTGCAGGGGGAGTCGGCCGTGGACGTGGGCGAGATGGATTTTGATGCTGTTGCGGTAAGTTATCCCCGGATCAACGATGATGAGGTGCTGATGGTTTGCAGATGCCGGAATTTTTGTTTGGGTTTGAGAATGCGGAGAGCTTGAGTTGGGATTTCACCTAAATTGCATGTGGTTTTCGGCTGTGAGCTAATGCACCTCTGTGCTTGAGCACCTCGGATAAGGGGATTAGATTTGGCCTCTTCTCTGACGCCGGAAATCCTGCTATTTCTGACATCTTGCAGTGGGGTTGAAAGAAGATTATCCGATACATTCCCAACGTCCCGTGCGTATTCTTATATACGGATGACATTTGATGGTGAAACAGGTGGTGATCACGAAAAAGAATACAACTTGTTCGAATACCCCGAACACCATCCCCCGTCCAACAAAAGCCATAATGCATGGATCCAGAGCTATCCGGACCAACCCAAACCAAGCTTCTTCGCCAAAAATTCCCTAGCAGCTCCCAAGCCATCCGTCCCGCCTATCCGGAGATAGAAAACATAAGTCATAGATGCAATGATAATAGCGAGCAAAACCAGCCCAATGTACCCCCATATCGATGCCCGCGCCGGAGGAGCTACGCGCGAGCCACGTGAAGAAGACCGCCGTGTTTTGACCCGCTCAGACTTTTGGATCCTGGGGGAGGTCTTTTGGCCTTTCTTCGGGCTGAAGGGTGTGACAGAATCCCGGCGGAGAGGTGTATCCAACCCGCCAAAGGGAGCTGGCGATTTCTGTGGTGGCCGAGGGGATGGTTGGTGCATTGGGGTCGCGGCTGCGGATGACGGGGCACTGCCGGACGCGGCTGCGGACCGTTGGATTTGGGCCAGCCTCAGGGGTTTCCCGTCTGGCCCCGTGCGAGTGCGGTTTGGCGAATCAGGCCCGGTTTTTGTGTTGGGCTGGTTATGTCCTGAGGGAGTTTGTCTCGTATTCCGCTCGCGTCGGGCAACGTCGGTGTTCGATGGCTCCCTGTCATGACGCTGACGACCTGCTGCTGTTGCAGAACCGTTGAGGATAGTTCCGTCGATGGCGACGGCCGGGGAATACTGGTTCGTTCTCCGGCCCGAGTTCGGGATCCAGTCCCCTGACGAGCTCGTTGTCTGTTCCATGTTCTTCCGGTCCGAGCTGGGAGTCTCGGCATCCAGGGCGGCCCGGAAGCGCTTGGAGGCATGCCTGCCCGTCGCAGCAGCTCCAAGGCCTCCTGAATCGTCCGCCGGTTGAGACCGTTTTCTCGACGGTTGCCCTGAATGCGGGGCGGGGCCATCCTGGGACGCACGCGCACGTTTACTCGGTGGGCTTTCATCATTATCATCATATAGTCGCTTTCCGGCGTTCGCCCGATGCCGAGCCTTCAGTCCCTCGACGCCCCAGAAGAGGTCCTCTTCAGTGGGCGGAGTTCCAAGGAACTCCTCGATCCTTTTTGCTTCAAGCTCGTATCGATCTCTCGCTGCCTTGACGGATTCATCCGTGGAATCAGACGATTCTGAATCGGAAGAGTCGAGATCGAATGCGTCGATATCGCTGTCCTGTAAATGGTCCGCTACCCTTCCCGTTTGATTGGCTTTCTGGCCGCCGCCGCTAGGATTCCCAGCAGGGCGTGGAGCCTGTGCGAATGGGATACCGTTCGGGAAGGCCGAAGCGTTGTAGGTAAAGTTTTTGGCAGGAGTCGTGGTAGGCTCCCGCGTCAGTTGAACATTTGCAAGTCTCTGTCTGGAGCTTGTTGTTGGTTTCGCGGGTCGTCCACGCCCGAGCCCATTGTTGGACATCGCAGGGCGTATACCGCTGTTCCCGTGGGTGCGAGGATCGTAGCGGCGGTCCATATTACCGCTCGAGGCTTTGCTCTGTATTGGCTCCTAATCGGAAAAGAAGGGCGAAAAACAAATTCAAACGATGCAGAAAACTCCTTCAAACCTGAAACTAACACGGGCTAAGGATATTCTTTTATCACTGCTTTCGATGGCGGTCTCAGTTGAGTCCGATTTGGGGTTAGGATTTGCAGATGAGACACGACTCCACGGTAGGCCACTCCCATTTGTATTTCCGTCGTGGCCATCGGCTTTCCCCCTTTGTTCTCTGAGACCCTCTTCAGCCTTTGTCGTGGGGATGACAGCTACTCATGGACACCTGTCTTATTCGCCAAACCAATAACAAAGACTGGCATGCCGTGCTGATAGACATAGTCGAGGACAAAAAAACCGGCAGTTACTATAAGGTGGTGAGTTGTTTGACGGCCATTTCGGTCTGACCCAAAGTCTTGCTACCATCCGTCTTCAGTCGGGACAACAGAGAAACGTTTGCTCTTTGTCCGGGGGGAGCCTGGCCGAGGAAGTGGAGCAACCGCCCTCGGCATCGGCCTAAATATAACCAAGAGTCGCTGGAAGCGTGGGATCTAGGTAAGGTAAAAAAAAAAGTGCGCGTCTTCTTGACAATACCGGGGTGAATGGAAACACCAAGAGAGACGGCGACAAAAAAGGAGGTAGGAGACAAACTGGACAGAACTCCCGATGTGTCTGCATCGAATGCAGTCGCGGGGCCACGACTTCATATATGCCCTCCTGAAAACTTGACGGAAAGCCCTACAGCAAGATTCGGTATGAACAGTCGACCGTTAGTCATCGGGAAAGGAGTGCAGCACTATTTCGTGGTTTAATTTGGATCTCTGGTTTATTCCCTTTTTATTTTCGTTTCTGTAGACGGGGTTGGTGATGGCTTCATGCTTGGCAACCAAATTCACGTGACTTTGCGACACGTTCCCGGTGACAGACCGAATGGAGCCAACTACGCTCCGACAGGTTAACGTTAGCCAAGCTGATGGGCATTACGAGAGGCCAATATAAAGTGTTGGGGCGCTCACTGTCCGCATGTGCAACGAGAAGTGCATAGCCACGTACAACCATCTCGTATCTTGGCTCCGTAGTGTACAAATGACAGTCTACTCTAGAAATCCCAGAGGATGAAAACAGCGCGTCCAATGCGGTTTTCAGTGCGGAATGCTTCGGCTCTCGATCGTGCCGCTTATCCATTCCCCCGGTTGGTCACGCAAGGCTCTGAGAGCCTCACCATGATTTCGGCTTAGGGCGTTCAGCTGCTGCACGCCGAGCCAAGGGTCTTCTCCTCTCCACCAATAGCGATCGAGAACTTTCAATACTCGATGCGAGCACCCACGCGATGGAACATGAAGTCATTCCAGGTCCCTGTTCGGTATTCTTGGAACCCTGTCACGAACTTTGACCCAGGTTGACAGCGCGGGACGAGAATCCTCCCACGAGCTCAAAATCCCTCTGCCGCCACTGCACCCCAGCAGACTCCGTTCGTTTCCTTCTCGAACTTGTCGAGGAATCTTGGGTCCAGGTCGAGCAGAAAGCTGTTCATCATGTCTTCCAGACGGGATCTCAAAATCACGGCGACAGTGTGGCTTGCCATGCTCCTCCAACCCGGTCACGCCAGCGAATACGACAAAATCCTCTCGGCGGCCCAGGAAGCCAAGCACAACCTCCCCGCTCCGACTCCGGCCCCCCTCCTCGTCCGGGACATAAGAAACCGCCAAGTGACATCGAGCAGCTCGACGACATTCACCGTCACCAAGGTCTCCGACTCGACGTGTGGTTACCTCTCGGGATCGCCCGGGAATGCCATCACATGCGAGAACAAGGCGCCCTGCACGTGGGAAGCACAGTACATCAGCAACATCATCTGCGGTCTGCTCGAGTCGGACGGGACAAAGCTGCGGTGCTTCAACCGGGAGCAAGCCCTCGACCCTTCTGCTTGCAACGATGTGTGCCAGAGTAACACATACAATCTCCTCTGCACCGAGACGGCATCCCCATACTGTCGCACATACGCGTACCCGTCCGGTGTGCGCGACTATCGATGTGCCGCAACACCAGTCTCCGGGGTGCAAAGCGTGCTGCATACCTACAACGGCGAGGAGGACCGCACCCTGACGACCTCGATCCTCGGCGGCGAGATCCTGAACGCCCAGACATCCCGTGCCCCAGGCGCGACACCAACAGCATCGTCAACGTCGTCCCTTGTAAACCGGACCACCATCCTCACCGTCGTACCCACCCAAACCGCACCGCCGAGCGAGGGAAGCAGCAGCACACCGGTCGGTCCTATCGTCGGCGGTGTGATCGGCGGTGTTGCTGTGATTGCCCTCTTTGTCCTCGGAATCTTCTTCCTCATCCGCCGCAAGAACAGCGGAGCGAGTCCGCAGTCGGCTCCTTCCGGACCTGCCGCCCCTTACGGTCCTGCCGGCAACGGTGGCTACCCCCCGATGCAGCAGTCTCTACCCGTGTCCCCGGCAACTACCTACGACCCCATGTTCAAAGGTGGCAGCATGTCTGTTGTGACGTCACCTGGTTCTGTCGGCACGCCCGAGGACTACGCCCGCATGAGTCAGGCCTACTCGACGAACCTCGCGGCACCGCCGAACTACCAGATGTACCAGCAGGGGCCACCGGGGGTGCCCATGGCCGTGCCGCATCAGACTGTATCACCAGACTTGCCTTCCGTCTACGAGAATCCAAGTGCCCATCATGTTCAGGGGGTCCACGAGATTGGAACAACCGAAGATCAGCACCGAGGGAGGCTACACGAGGTGTCTTGAGGACTTGCAGGCACCATTTTGATAGTTAATAGGCAGGGTAATGACGGCGGTACCGGAAGCGTCACGCACTTTCAAATAAAGTACTTGTTTCCAGCGCAGACTTGCTTCTGGAGATGATGATGGATGGCATGGTAGGAGCCCCCCAGAGGACAGCAGTCAATGATGCATAACCCAGTTCCTAGACTGTTTATACAAGTAAATCTCCACGGTGCCTTTCCTCTCTCCGCAACCAGTCTTCCAATCGCTCCAACAAATTGTATCCACGACCCCGAATCGTATCCATTCCACTCCACATTCTTTCGCACGAATCAAAGGCTTTGCAACCCCAGTCATTCGTTTCCATATACTCGCTGCGTCAAGATGTCCGACTCCGAACATGACAGCCAGAATCAGCAGTCGGATCAGAGTAGCCGTCCAAAGATGCGTCAACAACGAATTCGTCGATACTTTCCTGCCATTGTCATCGCCTGGGAAGTATCGGACTCGATGCAGAAAACGCCAATATCCCAAACAGTAGTTTTGGATGGCCATCCCGTACAGATGTATCATGATTACACCACAGGCTCGTCGTTTGTTCCAGCATCGGGTCCGCAGCGCTCACCCGACCAAGTGCCTCGTGTGCCAAGACTCGGCCTGCTAGATATCCCCTTCTCGGTGCGAAAAACCATCTACCGCTTTCTAGGACTGGCCCCTTCCAAGGACCTCGGGATGCAGAGGCGCGTTTTCATGAATCGTGGCGGCGGGCTGAATGGTTGGTGCCGGTGCGCCGACCCGTTCCGGGGGAAAGGGTTGGACCGTCCTTTTTTAAAAACAGATGTGGGTTCGGTGTGCTGTTGCCGTCTCACGGCAATCACAATCGACCAAGAAGCCAAAGCTTGCGGCGAAGATAAATTCTGCTGTCACTGTGGACCACATGAGCGCGGATTATTTTCGCAACCATTTCTCAGACCACTTCGCCATCCGCTGCTCTACGTATGTAAACAGACCAACAAAGAATGCATTGAACTCTTCTACGGAGCAGCCCAGCTGGATATAAACTACGCGGCCCCGGGGCGATTGACCGCCCTCCGCAACCTGGGCTCTGTTGCTTTGTCTTGTCTTCGAGACCTCACCATCCGTCTAAACGACTATACCTGCCTCGAGAATCCAATAGCAGCTCGTACACATGAGCCAGATAACGAATCGCTTTCCATGCGGCCGCTAGATGGAGGACCGGTCTGCACATTCCACCGGATACGTTGCTGTCCGATGTTCTGCAAAAGAGGAGGCCATGACGAAGTCCTTGGGAGGGCGATACCAAGGTTTCCCTACCTCCTCCAGAGCCGAAGCAACAACAGCCTCCCCGGCAAACCTCCGAGAAGGCGGACCGATCGGTATGCCCTACTCGCCCTTGAGGACGTCTGCACCCATCTCAAACGAGCCAAAATACCGCCAGGGCAGCTGAAGTTCGCGTTTGCTTGTGAAGTCGAGGACGATGAACTGGCGGCTCAATTCATGGCCGCCCTCGAAAAGCTTCCGCGACTCGCTTCCTGCACCATTTTACTCTCTCACAGATACAATGCGCGTCTCCGGAAGCTGGCCTGTGATACCCAACTCCGGCTGGTCCTGGATACTAAATTCCTCCTGCCAACGTCAGCGGAAAAACCATTCCGTCTTCGCGATCTACCCGGGGAACTTCAACTAGAGATCCTGGAACAGTCGGGGCTGGCGATACCATTTCATTGCACATTCGTTCCCGAAACCAACCAGCCCAAAGCCAAAGCCCGCTCCTGCCGTTTCCGCGCAACTAGATATAGCAACTTGGACCCCGTATCTGGACCGGTATGGTGTTGCTGCCGAACCGAGACCCATTCGACATCTGCATGGACCTGCAACCACCATCACTTTCCAAACGCCTTGTTCCTTGTTGACAAAGTTATGGAGCACGATGCCCGAAAAGTCATGTACTCAGGAAACTGCTGGGAGATCGCCCTCAGTACACTGGCGCAGCACCTCTTGTTCGGCGACCCAGAAACGAGGGTATACCAGAACGTGAGACGGTTCCTGGACGGAGTCAAGACCATCCAGATACATCTCGACGGGGCTTCGAAGGGGTTAAACAAGGAGATGAGAGCGATTCTCAAGTGGACCAGGACACTGATGCAAGGGAAACCGATCCCACGACGACTCAACTTGACCCTGGCGCTGCCATGCCCCAAAGGACTCCAAGTAAGGTCCCTGGTCCGTAGATATAGCCGCCGGAATCAATTCCCGAAGAATTTGATAATCGACACACTCAGCTACAAAATTCATTTGATTCGCAATATCGTATCCTCGAATCCAGGCCTCCGCCCTTGGAACATCGCTATCGGCTTCCTCAGAGGATGGTTGTCAACGCACGTGGTACTCCAACCGATGCAGCGGCGACTTGACTGGTTGGAGCGAGAATTGGAAATCGAGGTATTTCCAGAAGCACCAAGGCCGCAAGCCGAGAGACCATGGTCGTCGAACTTGCCACTGCGGTCACCAAAACTACACGGTCATGAGCGACGGAGCTTTGAACATTGTAACCCTGCAGACTACCAATGTGCGCTGTGCAAGGGATCATGGGATGAATGCTTCGGCCTTCCCCGTCTGGACTAAATCTGTTCCATCACAGGCAGTCAGCGTTTCTAATTAGTTGTACGCGCTTCACATTTAGTTGTAGCGGCTAAGCGGCAATGAGATACTTGACTCTGATCCCTGACGGTCTCCAAAGCCACGGCGATAGGGCCTATTTACAACATCCGTGCCAGCTTAGTGTGATAAAGGGGTCTGAGTACCTGGATAATTATTTATAGAGAGAATAAGTAGGTACCTACCCACCTACTTGTAACCATTGTCAGGTCTGACTCCCAGCCACGACTACGTAGAACTATCATTCAACGTCTGACGAAGAATACCTTTAAAATCCCAGTTCCCTTGTACTGCGAAAACATGAGAAGTATGTACACAAGTACCTAGCGTCTCCACTTCCAACAGACAGCGGAAGTTCGCTAATATGAAGGAGCAGCTAACGCCTTATTTGACGCACTGAGAATACCAATCATTGCTATACTTGCAAGTCCCCTCGGCACACCTCGTCGCGCCCGTCCACCCGTTGCCACCACATTGTCCCCAAAGCGGCACCGTACCACCGTTGCTTGGCGGGTTGTTGTTAGACGGTGGATTCGACGGGCTCCCGCCGCCGCCGCCGCCTGCATTGCCGCCGGTCCAAACGGCGTGCTTCCCCACGTTGGTGTAGGGGTACGACGGCACGCCGTAGATCCAGAACCGCAGGGCCGGGTCGTTGGAGTCGTACAGACCGGGGATCTTGACCATGGGGCCCGGCTGGCCCTGGCCGCTCCCGCCCACCTCGATCTGCGCGCACTCAAAGTAGAACTCGGTGTCGCCGCTCGAGGCGCCGTGCAGGGCGATGTGCTCGACCCGCACGAGGTACTGGCCCGGAGGGGTATCGCGCGGGATCGTGAACTCGACGGTGGAGAGGTCCCAGGTGCACCAGTCCTTGTCGTCCTATAACATAAAAATGGATCAGCGAGGAAATGGAATCAATATGAGGCAGAGAAACTTACGAGGTATTGCTTGGGTTCCTTGCAGATGATCATCTGGTGGACCTTGAACCAGTCCCCGTCGCCTCTGTACTGCTGGACGTTACCCGGCGCGCGGGACATGTGGATGGTCAGCGGCCCGGGGTGCTGCATGGTGGCGTAGTACCACAGCTGGAAGCCGAGGCGGTCGCCAGGCATGACCTTTGCCACCTTGGTCTTGCCGGCGTTGGCGAAGGAGCCCGAGTTGCAGCGGAAGTCGTCGCTGGGGCTGAGGAACTGCTTGGTCGGCATGATGCCGTTGCTGTTCTCGCGGATGTACTCCCAGTCGTTGGAGAGCTTGCCGTTGACCAGCAGCTTGCTGAACCGGTAGTGCGCCTCGGCCGTATTTGCTGCGGCCAGGGCCCAGAGGGCGATTCCGCCGAGGCTGAAACGCATGGTCGTGATTGTCGGAGACGTAGCCTGAAGGTTGAGGAAGCGGCAGGATGGACACCGAGGACGATGCTGCCCCTTGTGCGAGGACTGGGGACATCGTCTTGCCCTTTATATGCTTTCATACTCCAAGGACTTTGTCCGAGGGATACTGAGAAAAACGCCGGGTCATGAGATTATTCCGTACTTGGCGATAGTCCTCGTTGGTGGACATCACATCCAACAAGGCCGGCCGCAACGTGATCCCCGCAGCGGCCGGAGGCCGACCGGCTCCGTGGTCCGCGAGGCACAAAACGGATGTGTACTCCGGCGAACTACACCACATGCTATCGCCAAGGCTGCGTAGCGTTGCGTGCGAGGCGACCCAAGACCCGAACTCATTTGGCGGAGCTGGAACCGAACCTCGCTAAGATCGGCTCCGGATCGATCCCCGTTTGCTACCTTACTCCCACGGCAGTTGCCCCAGATCTCCAGATCTCCAGATTCCTCGTCCCGCGGTATGTAGTGATGGAACTGTGGTGTGCAAGAAAAAGGACATCCTTCCCTTGCACAGCCTAGTACCCACTTATACACGACAGGAAATGATTCCTGGACGGCACGACTGAATGACAACGGACTGCATTTCGTCGAACTTCCGGCATGACCGAATATGCAACAAATTGTAAAGTTCTACCACCATTAATCAGGTCTCAGTTGTGTAAAGGAGGCAGTCCATTATGTCGGCGACTGGCATTTGCTGGGTTTGTCCCCACCGGGCGACCTCCGGGTCTTCAAGGGCCCGAACGTCCGGACCACAATCCTCCGAAGTTTCTGACCGGGAAGGTGGCTCCGGCGGGGGCTGACAAAGGATTCCTGGCAAACCGAGGATATTATCGAGGAGATACCTGAAAATTATGCTGGAGATCCCGCTCCAGAATCGCCACAACTCCGGAGTAAACCTCGTGGCAAAACCTCTCGTCATCGAAGCTTCGGCCCACCTTATGCAAGTGCCCCGAAAAATACCAAGATTCCTCGTCATATTTATTTTGGTTGATTGGCTCCATCCAAATCCTCGAAGCCTGGAAACGAGTATCAAGACCCTTGCGTCAGAAGTAGTTCAAGAAGATCTAGCGAGCTCTATGTCCGGATGTTTTTACTTTCAATTTTCACCTTATATACATGAGTAACTAACTAAGGTACATACTTCGCGGCGCTACAACAACGATGTCCTACGGCCAGGACGAAGCTCATATCCACGGAGGCCCAGCCGGCGGCTCCAGCCATCCATGTTGACTCAGCTTCCACTCTGGACGGTGTTGACACGGCACACACAACGGCCAGTACGACTCCGGCACGCGGCCACTGACAGGATTCTGATAGCCAAACCACATCCTCTGGATCTCGGGCCAGGCTACGTAGCGACCGCTCCCCCCTTGGAATCCCGTCTCCCGAGGGTCTCCCATCTCCGTCAGAAGCAGGTCGGGGGGATACTGCTTGATCAGATCGCGCGGGGCTGGGTTGGACGCGTTGGCCGCCCGTGGCTTTACCCCCGACCAACCATCTTTCCAGCTCGACACGCCCCAGTAGAACTCGTCGATGGTGACACTCCACAGCCGCCATATGCCATCCTCCAGCGCCATCTGGTCCTGATACATGCCTCCCCGCAGCTGTGCGCTCCCCGCTGCTTTTCCAGTTGCCGGCTGCAAGAGTCGGGCACGCAGGTTCGCCGATCGGCCGTCGTGGGAAACGTGGATGACGGGCTGAGGACGCCAGTGGAACGAGACGCCCGATCGGTTTGTTATCTCGCCCGTTCCGTATGCTGCAGTGCACGCTTCGCGGATTCGACGGGGTGTTTGGTAGAATCCGGCAAACGGCGACTCTTTGTTGCCCTCCTGCGCATGGAGGGCGGCCATGTCGGCACACGCTTTGCCGTCGATGAAGTCCATGTAATATCCGTACGCATTCGATACGTTCTCAACGCCGTCGTATGCCGCCGACCGGTTCAAACGGCGCTCGAGCTCCTCTAGACTCGCAACTCCATCGAGCATAGGAGCTTTCCCGGTCTCGTCCCGTGAATAATCTAAGAACAATGGTTTGTCGAGACTGATGGTGGCCGGCGAGGGGAACATGCTCCCATTGCTCCAGCCCCCGGAGTAGTTAGCCACCATGATGGGCGAAATCGAAACATTCAACATCCGCCAGATGCCATCCGACTTTGCGAACGTGTTGCGGAAAATGCTGAAGCGCCACGAGGCAGTGCCCTTCGCGGCGTCTCCAATCAAGCCTATCTCGAGTCCACGGCTATCTGCCAACTTCTCAATGCCAGTGTTGTTGATGGAGAGGCTGACATTGGAGCGGATAGATACGATGGTGTTAAACAGCAGGTGCTCGTTAAGAACGCCTTGGCCCAGTCCCTCTGGACCCATCCACTGTTCCAACGCTGTCCGTAGTCGTTGGGGTCCTTCGAAATGCCCAACGTTGTCGATTTCAATGGTCCCGCTCTGGTTGCCGAAGAGATCGACCACGTCGTTCCACATGCGACGGTCGACGTAGTACCCGTATGCGTGCTGAAGGTTGCGAACTTCGTCTTCGTCATTCAGCTTATCGATCCGGTACTGAAGAGTCCTAAAATCCGTCGTATTCCCCGATGCTTTGTCAGTGACGGTAGATAAAGGCACGGGAGTCCCCGCTTCGTCCGGGGTGTAGTGAAAAGGAGGCGGTGGACCGAGATTCTCATGCCCAATATTCCGCCACCCATCGGCGTAGTTCCCTTCGTATAGAGCATAGTACCGGAGAACCGAAATCTTCCACCTCCCATCCACCCGTGCATACTCATTCTCGTAGATGCCACCCTGCATCCTCGTATTCCCCTTCCCATCTCCCTGGAACCGCAAACCGTTGAAGCGGCCCTTGGCTGTCTTCCCGTCGGGTGCCAGATTCACCACGGGCGTAGCAATGACAATAGCATCCAGCGAACCCGGCTGGATTCCGTTCATGTCGCCCGCGTCGCGCGTCAGCCACTGCCTAATCGTATCTGGCCCCTTTGCGGAGGCGTTTCCCCAGACAAGAAGGCCGTCGGACGCGAACAGGGCAGCCATCTCAGCGTAGCGCCCGAACTGGGCGAGCTGGGCAAATGTGGCTGTCACGTCTTTGATCTCGCGGATGGACTCGGTCTTGTCGACGGAACTGGCGAGCTGATCGAGTGTTGTTGCTGCTGCTGCTGCTTTAAGAGCCAGTCCGGCGAATAGAGAAGCTACGGCGAACTTCATTGTCGCCAGTGATTGGATCCCAGGTCCGTCGCCGGTTCGCAAGTTTCCAAGTACACGGCATAGTCCTAAAAAATTCCACCAGGTACCTAGCTAAGCTTTTTAAGGGACTTGAGAAAAGGAACGGTGCAAGCAGAAAGTCCATGGGTACAAGTGCCGGCTGGGGACTTTACCGTTTTTGGTAGAAGATTGTGGAGGTTATATTGGTAGTATAGTGGTGGGTCGGAAGGACCGTCTTGGCGAGGGGACGTTTTGACCTTTTCGTTGCCGTTAAATCCGAAAGGGGCGAGCTCTGAAGCTAACCCGGGTCTTTCGACATTCCAACGATGCCCTGCTGGTTGGATATGCACTTGAACCATTTTCCAAGCTGTCAGCCCTGCAATTCTGGAAATCCTGTAGTTCTAGAAGCCAAAGCATGTGTTGTGGGTCTGCGTATCTAATTCTACATGTAGCAAAGTCGTTAATGTTCGGAGCTGACTCAGGGGTTACCGATCAGATAGAACTGCAACAGGAAGCAGCCACATTCTCAATCGCCAGCATGAAAGGGGAACTGCGGACTGGGAATTCCCTATCTGCTTGAAACCGGGTCTACAAAATAGGTACTTGAGGCCATAGAGTGATGTGGTTTGCGGTGTGGGTGTCACAATATGAGGCGTTCTGCCGAGACTCGCTTTTGGGGATTTACATCCTTAGCAGATCTTCTGTCCGGGCGACGCACTAGTAATTAGCCGTATAGCTACCCCAGGATGCTGGCTAAAGTTTGTAAAATTAAGGTGCTTACCTATATTCGAGTAGTCATGATTACTGTCTGGTTCCCTATGATGTCATGCCTGTGCACATCCGAAATGTTCGAAACGGGCCAGATTTAGATATTTCCAGGCCTATGGATCCGTACTTCGCGTGGTGAATCCATTCGGGCAGCGAAGAAGGGCTGGACCGAAATCGCGGCTCCCGAATCGAATGTTCACCACGCCAAGAATGGGTGCTGCGGCGAACGAGCCGTGAAATCGAGCTTTTGCAGGCTCATCGAGGGGCTGAAAAAAGGTGCCGAGACCGTTTGTTTCGGTGAAAATCACGCGCCGAAACATACGAGAAGTCTTCCACCAGGGTACAGAAACCAGCCAAAATGAGCTGCGTCAACACCGCCAGCCGGCCGAGAGCCTCAGCCAGAGAGACCAAGGAGAGGCCCAAAGCGGGCGCGAAGGCGGCATCTGCGACGACACCTACGTAATGGTGGGAGGTCAGTGGACAGCGGGGAAGAGGGGCTGAATTGCAGGGTGAATGATGTTGCGCATAGGGGGTGCCGTTGGAGAGTCAGAGCCAATAGGAACATGGCCCTCAAGCCACAACGGCGCACTATTGCCTGCAATGGACAGGACTGGAACAAGGGCGGGAGACTCAAGACGGGGGTTGTCCGTGCTAATCTTGATGGGGACTGCGCTGCGAGGACGGCTCGTGATAAAGTCGCTCACACCCACTGCAACCCAGGAGACAGCTTGGAAGTGTTTGCCGTCGCCATCCCCGGAATGTCGCTCGTTTGAATTCCCGGGAGCGAGAGCCATGGAGCCGCCACGGATATGGAGTTTTTGGTGTCGGATCCTGGCGATTCTGTCGTTCGTTCACAGCACAGTGGCCATTGTTTTGACCAACTCCCAATACAACCTCCAGATCGGGGTTCCGTTCAACATCACCTGGGCAGAAGCCGCCGGAGCGGTCGCCATCGACTTGTATGGCGGATCCACGGCGGACCAACTGCTGAACATCTTGTCTATTGCCAGTAAGACAGCCCATCCTGTCCTTGCCTTTTCCGTCTCAACTGACCTCGGCAGCGAATGTTCAGGGCACGTCCTTCGTATGGACGCCGCCATCCTCAGTCCCAGAGAGGAGTGTTTATGCCATAATGGTTTCTGATAGCTCGGGGAATGCCATCTCTTTTGCTTTTCAGTTTATTGCTGTAAGCTCACCTCAATATTGTTGATGTTGATTGAACTGGCGTGCTAACATTCCAACCACCAACCAGGCGCAAGCGAGCACAACAACCGCACCCCCACCTCCACCGCCGACGACAACTTCAATTCCTCCACCACCGACTACATCCTCTCCAACAACCCACTCCACCGTCCACGAGACAACCTCGAGTTCCAGCGCCTTGGCTCCCGCTCGCAACAGCACCGCGACGAAAGCAGCCAGCTCCTCGACTAGAACTACTCCAGCCCAGAGCGGCCAAGCCGAGTCTGGCTCCTCTCAGAATAAAGGAAGCGGGGACTCTGTCGGGGGAGGTACCGACACTCTGAGCACAGCTGCCAAGATCGGGATTGGTCTCAGTGCGGGTATCGGTATGCTTGCCATCTTGACGGGGTCGGCTTTCATGGTGTACCGGAAGAACAAGCAGGAGAAGGAGCGAGAAGCAGCTGCAGAGATGACTAGCTGGAAACGCGAGGCGGCTGGAAAACAGTCAGAAGTCGATATGAAAATGACGCCGGCTGTTTACGCGAGGAGTGGAACGGCGAATAGTTCCATGTCACGGCTGGCTCCGAGATAGGTGTCTTCTTTCCAGTCCAGTTTACGAGTTGCAATGAGCTACGTATGGGAAGCAGGTTCAAGGAGCCAGGATGGGCCGGTCTTCTCTTTTAATCAACCATGATGATACCCCTCGCCCGTAGCTAAGAGTGACGCGTACTAACCTGTCGGGTCCCCCGTGTTCGATCCAACATGTCGATTGCAGAGACCTTTATCGTCTGGACGGTGTCGTGGGAGTCGGAATTTTGCCTTCTGTAGAGACGCCAAAATTTGTACAAACTAAAGTCTTGGAGGGATAGCCTTGAAACCCCAGGTGATTGCTCGGATGTTATGGCCGTCTGCGTGCCGCATTTGGCTGTGGAGTGTCGAACCGAGTTGGCCAAAGATGTATTCGGGGGTGGAAAACCTGCACCACGTCTACATATACGCATACGGCGAAAACCTGTTCGATGAACACCCCGAGACGGCGGCACTTCTCGCGGAAGAGAAGCGGATCATCGGAAACAAATATCCGGGCATGGTGCGGAGTGGACGATTAGACGGCAATCTGACAGTCCATTTCACAAACGTAATACTGCGGATCCAAAACGTCGAATCCGATGCCCAAACACCCTACCTCTGCCTAGAATCCGTCAAGAAAGCGGGTGGTTTTGACGATCTCGACGGCGTCTGCGCAGCTAATATCTCCATGTTCTACTACGAGCTGCAGCGGCGGATTCGCGTCCCTGCAAGCGAGAAACCAATGGAAAAGGCATTGGAGCTAATTCAAGAGGCTATCGAAGATGATCCAGAGAGCCCTAGGAATTACTATCACCTGGGAATGGTGTATCGGTCCCTCGCCCGCCAGACAGCCGGCGACGCGGAGCTCGAGTACGAGCAGAAGTCTCTCGATGCCTATCGCAAGGCCGTCGCCCGCGACCCCAACAATGAAACCGATGCGCGCCGAGCAGTCTATGGGGCCGAGACGGACGAGCTTTTGGACGAAGAACCCCCGGCTTTGGATGCCGCGGTTGAGCTGCTGGAGCGTGCCGTCGTCGATGACCCCAAGAATTCATGCGATTTGTGGTACCATCGGCTCTTCAGTGTTCACAAGAAACGGTGCGTCAACCCCTGGTAAATGCCGAACCTCGGTTCTCTGGCTGACCTCGATGATCTCTAGGGGTGATCTTGCTGCTGCGCGAGAGACATATCGACGCCTCATTGCTTCGGATCCCATTTGGCATACCGAGTGGCATCAAATCGCTGACACCTGGATTGATGTCAAGCTCTTCGATGAGGAAAGGACATTTGACTGGCCCAACTGGTGTGATGCGCTGTTTGAGGCCATAGGCAAGGACCCTCGCCATGCTCCCAGCTACTGGGGCGCATGGTATGAGAAGGCTGAGCGGCTGCGGGGCTATGGCTACTTCGACATCGCCATCGCGATCCTGCAATACGGAGCTGAGAGGAGCGCCGGTGCTCTTGATTCTTATGCCAGAGCCGCATGCGCCCGCTTCTTCTTCCTCCTTGGGGAGACATTCGCCATGAAGGGCGACTGGGGATCGGCTGTGGCACAACTGGAGGAAGCATTTGCACGTTCTGATCGTCTGGATATAGACGACGTGAGAGAAACCCTAGAATGGTTGGCATGGGCATACATGGCTGAAAAGAGATGGGAGGATGCGCTGGCGGTCGCCGAGACAAGGCTGAAACTGAGTCCCGATGAGATTTGGGGCGATCCCTCACGACACGATGCGCATGCCTGGATGGGAGAGGTAGCCTTGTATCAGCACAGATACGCCGATGCTGCCAAGGAATTTAAGATGGCTGTTAGAGCGGAGGAGGAGAAGCTCAAAAAACAAGCAGAGGGCAAGCCGGGGAAGATTCTCAGCGAATGGATGGCAGGATACCTGCTGGACCTGGGGATTGCCTATGATCGAATGGAAAGGGCTACTCAGGCTGCGGCGGTATTCAAGAAAGCCATTCCACATGTGGAACACATTGTTGAGGAGTTCGTCAAGATGCGAGAGCGCAAGGCCGCGCTGTTCCGCGGAGAAGGTCGCGCCCAAATGGTTTTGGGGTGGATGCTTGAGAGACAGGGCGTTGATGCCATCTCGGACCTCCATGTGCTGAAAGAGTACGAACGGGCGGATTGGGTGTTCAGTAGGACCCGGTATGTTGAAGACGACTTCGTTGAACATGGCGATATCGCCGCAGTTCAAGCGGCCATCAAACGAGTTCAATCCGGCATACCGTACAGCTACCCGAACGACGACACATTCCTGCGCGAGAGGTTGCGATGGAGGATTGCGTCGAAGAGGACGGATTGGGGAAACAATGATTTTGAAGATGAAGTGCCAAAGATTGGGCGCAAAGGTCACAGAGGACATGCTTGGTAGCAGGGACATGAGGATAAAATCTGCGTTGGGCTCATTAGAAAGTATATATGTCCCTTGTCTGACACCCCAGACAAACATGTTGGATGGCTTTCTCTTTTTTTTTTTTTGTTTTTCCCCGTCCGAGGCTAACATGACTTTTTGGTCGGTGTCGGTTGCAGCTATGGATCCATCAGGCCGATCATTCGGACTTGTTTAACCCCAGTCCCTGTTGACTGTTCGCACTCGATTCAAGACCGTTTTCGCTATCTTTGGACACCATGTCGAGATCGAGCTCGTTCAATTCTCTCTGCGGATTGTCGAAGCCGCGTACCCCAAGCCTCTTGAGGGCCCGCTCGACGGGCGCCTTGAGGAGCGGCGCGCAGGCGGCAATGATGATGGTCGCTTCCTCCATCCGCGAGCAAAAGAACATGTCGACCATCAAGTAGAAGCCGTCGGGAGAGGTAAAGTCGTAGGTGGCCATAAAGTACACCTTGGCGACGCAGATTCCGCTTGCGAGGAGGCAGGACCCGAGAAGGCACGACGTGAGAATCTTTTCGACGAGCGACCGTGTGAGCGAGCAGATGAGGCAGATGGGGATGATGGCGCACACTAGGTCGCTGAACAAGGAGATGCCTGAGGAGCACAAACTCGTCAGTATCTCACCCTGTGAAGGTGGACTCCTGGGGTTGAACTGGACTTACTGATGGAGACGTATGTGAAGGACCAAACCTGGGATGGCGTGAGACATTGCGACTGTTTTATCCCGATCCTGTGGGCGATGGTCGATTCGCACTGAACCACCTGGGCGACGATATAAACCAAGATGTACACAATCTGCAACCCGAGGATCGACCAGAGCGCCAGTCTCCACCGCTTCTTGCTCGTTACCTGCAACAGAAGACAGGCGATCGAGATGCGCGCGAACCCCGACGCGATGGTGCTGAAAATGAAGGTGAGGAAGGTGAAGATACCGATCCGGGCGCTGGCGGTCGCCGAGAGATACACGGCGTGCCGACCGAATCCATTCGCGACAGCGGCCGTCGTGAGGCCGATCGAGGTACACTTTGCGATCTAAGCACTTCCAGGTTAGGACGGACCCAGGCGATGGTCTCAACACGATGAGGGAAGGTGGTGCTCATACTATGGCGACGCTGATCGCGTAATCCGCCGCGGTGAGGGCGTACTTGGGCCTCAGACGCGACCACAGGCGAGTGGAATAGACCACGAGAGCTATCGTGTGGAGCGCATACCCGACCCCCAGCAGCGCTGGACCTTTGTTGTCGCTCGCCGGAGGCAGCGCGTGGCCGTCCATGTCTGCCGGACGCTAGGCATCTGGAGGCGGCAACCACCAGAACGCTACAGACCCGGGAGCCGCTGGGCCCATGGAACGGGCGATAGTTATGGGGTTCTCGGGTCGGGACGAGGGCAGAGTCTCGGGGATCGGGATGGGCGCGGGCTGAGGGGTTTTACAGTCGGTCCTAATGGCGATAGCCGCCCATCTGACGCCTGTCAGGCCACCTGGGAGGTGGCGGGGACGACCCGACAACACGGTCGATCCTCGGGGCGCTCCGGAATCGTGCCGCGGCGGCCAAGAGGCAGGGATCCGCGACGCTGCGAGGGCCCGTCACAACGCCATGCAGCGTCGGACCGGGGAGTTTGCGGGCTTCAGCTCTCAGCCTCAGAATCACGGGAAGCTTGACTTGATCCTACATCGTCCTCGGGCCGCGTTATCAACAATTATATAACATTCCGTATCTATACATTGATGAAGCCGGCAAAGTCTACCTTATTTAGAGTCACCGGCCAAGCTTCCGGACCGAGCCGGCAAAGTCCGTGACCTCCCCGGCACGGTACCGGGGTGTTCGGCTTGGCATCCAGCCCAACCCCCACAATCCTTCAGGGGGGGACGCCCCGGGCCGTGATGACAAGACATTGGTGGAAATTGGGTGTCCTTTTGTTCGGCTCGATGCACATGCACGCCGCCCAGTTCATCACCTCCACGTCTTGACCAGAATGTCCGCCGCCTTCTCCCCGACGGCGTACGCCACCGAGCTCAAGTGCGAGCTCGGAAGATACGGGAGCACGCTCATGTCGGCCACCCGCAGCCCGGCGGCGCCGTGCACCCTGAGGTCGGCATCGACGACACCGCCCTTGTCCCGCGGCAGCATGGCGGCCGTGCAGCATGGATGCATGAACGAGAGGACCATGGAGCTCTTGATGTACTCGATGAGCTGGGCGTCGGTTTGCACCGCCGGCCCGGGGGTGACTTCAGCCGCGCCGAACTGTTTGAGCGCTGTGGTTTTTGTGACCCTTTGCAGATACTTGACGTGGGCTGCGTAGATATCAAAATCCACGGGGTTGGAGCCCGTGCCGTACTGCACTACGGGGACCTGCAGTTTGTCGGTGAGGTTGAGGCGGACCGTCCCGCGGCTGAGCGGGTGCAGGTTGACGGCGCGCAGGGACGTGCCGGTCGCGAACGTCGACTCGATGCTGGGGGCATGTGGGTTGCTCAAGAGGTCGGCAATTTTGGACAGCTGTTCGTTGTAACCGGCTACCATGCTTGCATCGGATCTGTAGTCGGCGGGGAGGTATGATGCCGCGGACCCATCGGCGATCATCGAACGGATTCTTTCGATGATCGTCTGGGATGTGGTCGTGATGTTCCGCAGAGGAACGAAGATGGCGCTATTGGAGTTGGCCAACGTGTACGGGCCCCGGGCTGGAATCTCGTTGAAACCGGCCACGGCGTCGGCAAGGAACGCCGGGTCGGCCATGGCGGAAGGCAAGGGATACCAATCTCCTGGCTTCGAATCTATTGTCCGGCCGTCAGTGTAAGGCAGTCAGAAGGCATGGGTGCATCCGGTACTAACAGTTCCACGAGACGCCGGACCCGGAATGGTCTTGAAAGTTGGAGCCGACACCAGGCAGATCGACGACAACGTCAATGCCGGCGTCTTTGAGTATCGACTTCTTGCCGAAGCCGCTCCTCTGCAAGATTGCTGGCGTGTGAAACGCGCCGGCCGCGATTACGACCTCAGCTTTGGCCGTGAGATTGCGGAGCGTGCTGTCAGCCAGGGATCGAATCTCGACCAGAGGCGGCCCCCGTTGCGGCCCTTTGGGATACACGACACGGACGACCTGGTGTTTGACCAAAAGGTCATAATTCGGCCGACTGGCGTTGACGGCGGTGTAGTGGCCGATGCCGGCATGCGAGCGACGAGCGGTTACCGGATCTTGCGAGATGGGTATCCAACAGAGTGCGTCTTTGTCGCCTCCGGCGCACTCTCGACGCGGGGGTATGCCCATCTCCGCCCAGGCGTCCCGGACTCCATGGTGATCCGCCCACAGGAATGGCGGAAAGCTTGAATAAATGGGCCCGGGTCCGTACACGGAACTGTCCCAGGTGAAGTTGTACTTCTGCGCTACAGCGGCCAGCGGTGCGGTGAAGTTGACGCTCTTTTTGAAGAAGGGGTATACATCATCCCAGCCCCACTGGCTCTGACCGGGTCTTCCTCTTCCCGAGCAGGATGACCACGAGTCTAAGTCGTAGCGGGAGGGACGGTCAAAGAACTGGCCGTTGATGGCGCTGCTCCCACCTACCACCTTTCCAGCCAGGACGAACGCTGAAGCATTCTTCACGTCGGGTATGGGCTGGGATTGCACGATGAAATAGCTGGCCGAGGCACCGATGCCGCCCCAGACAGCCAGCGGCGGGTCAAAGATGCCAGGGGCGTACTCGACCTCGCCATACTCCACAACAAGAACAGTTTCTATTTATTGACGGTCAGCTGGCTTTCCGGGGTGAGGAACCGGGAGAGGCAAGGGGATATGACAGACTCTTGGGAAAAGCTTGCGTCAACCGGTCGGCCACTGTCAAACCCGTGGTGCCGCCACCCGCAATGATGAAGTCGTAAGACGGGCGGAGCTGGGATACCTGTCGCTTGACGTTAAAAACAACCGATGGTGCGGCAATGACCGGCAACACCAGAGCCCCGAAAATCAGTGTGGCTGATAACATGTTGGTTAGCTGCGTGTGCATGTGTGTTCAGTCATCAACGCCAGGCGTGAGAGCGGTTGGTACTGGAGACAGTCTCGCGACCAAGGTCGCGTGCTCGCGGTTCATCGCCCTCACCAATAACATGCAGGTTGACTAAATTGGAGTGCTGACAATTCTCCGAAATTACAGATATTGCGGAATGAGGCGAAGCGGATGCGGGGTACCTAGCTGTTTATGAGGTGGACAGGACGGGAATGCAATACTACCTTGGTCTTGGGGAAGCTTGATTGCTAATTTCTTGGAGGCAAGGGGATGCCAGACGCTGGGTTGTTCCGGGTTCTTCAGCCTCAAACCGACGAATACATATTTTCATACACACCATTGAAGTCAGCCTAGCACGCATCCCCTCCTTTCCATGGCGTGCCCTTTCCATTGAGACATCGAACATCCGTTCCACCATGTTCAGCGGACAGATCCTCCGGCCGTTATCTTCATAGCTCATAAGTCATCTCTGGTAAAGTAATAATTAAACCGGCTAACGGAACTGTTGTCATCAGCATTTCAAAATAGAGTTGTCCAGTTCGGTTCTGGAATTGTGACTTTCAGTTCCTAGACATGGCGGGAATCTGACGAGGGCATGCAATTAGTAAACGATAAGCTTCTCAGAGCAGCCTTCGACAGAGACCGGAGTCATCTCAACTTCTGAGCTGGTCCAACGACGTGTTGAGAGGGAGGCGGAGCATCGACATGTTAGTAGGTAGTTTGAAAGACTACTATTTTGGCCATCCCACATTGGGTAGGGAATAGGGATTATATCCGGTCACTCGGGTTCTTTCGGGGAGGGTACTAGATGTGGTAAGAAGTCTCTGCGACGTGGGCATCTGAAACGACGTTTAGGTTTGCCGGGATCAATTGCCGAGCTGCACAGGCGTGTTCGGGGCTGACTGCACAACATTCTCCGGCTGCAGTGCCGAAATAGAGTCACAAATCCACGAAAGCAGGTGGCGGTGAGGTTGAGTTTGAGCGTACCAGGCAGCTGACTTACACAGAAAACGGAGCTTATAGTAAGATACACTGCCTTGCGCATCATGAGTTTTGTCCCTCAGCTTCTATTCCCGCTTTGAAGTCCCACTTCGTAGCTCGCCTCATTCACGGATCCATGTTGACGACCGCCTGTGGCTCCAGCATTGGCTGTGTTCAACTCCTCGTGACAATAAGCAAGGACTCCATATTACCAGGAGTGGCAGGACAAACATGGGGGACTCCGTATGATCATGGCGCCTAGCTCCAGGACCGAAGGCGCTCTCGAGTATTTAACCTCTGGCTTCATTGCAACTATGTCCTAGATCATCTCCAGCATCAACCCAAGCAACTTTTCTCTGAGCATCTTCTTTTCTCTTTTTTTTTTTTTTCCTTTTTTCTTTTCTTCTCATTTTCCAGGTTTCCTATTCACTAGCCTTTGTGCTTCTGTCCATAATATTTCCAACTTCCACGTCATTCACTAACCTCGAAAAAACGACAAGATGAAGTCCTTCGCTGCCGCTGTCTTCCTCCTGTCCAGCATTACCGGAACCATCGCCGCCCCTTCGGGAGCCAAAGTGACGAGACAGAACTCCTGCCCGTCTGCGGGAGACATCACAGACAACATCAACGGCTGGCAGAACGATATTAACAGCGTCAATGGCTTCCTCAATTCCGTGGCGAGCCTCACATCTGTTGTTGACATCTCAAACGGCGCCGTTAATGCCCTTAGCTCTGCCGAGGATGGTAAGCACCCCCCCAGTACTCTCCAGCCACCCAAGTTGCCTCTATTCCTATAATCGCTCCAGGGCAAGTGCTTATACAATTACTCTACAGAGCCCAACCGCCTGATGTTCTTCGCCCAGCTGTGCAGCTGCGGCTCCTCGGCCTGTAACTCCGACTTCTCAGCGGCCGTGTCGGCGCTCCAGTCCCAGTTTGGCGGCGTGCTCTCGAATCTCATCGACGCGGCCAACGACGTCAACACCATCGCCTCCCCCAACCCGGCCTCGGTTGTCGCACCCCAGATTAATAACATCAACCAGCTGCGTTGCTGCGTGGTGCTGCCTTCGGCCCAGACTATCTTCACCAACGCGGCCGCAAGTGTCGCCGGTGTTTCCGCTTCGACCAGCGTTGCCAGGGAGAATGCTTGCAGCAGCATTACTTGCTAAAATCACCTGATGTGTGTGGTCTAGCATAGCCATCGGCGTTTGGGGGTCAGAGTGAACGTGTGCAAAGGGTTAATATGGAACGGGACGCTTTGGTGCTACATGAAAAACAACAAAAAAAAATTGTCCGAGGGGCGAGAAGCGTGAGGTGCATGCGTCTCGGTGGGAGGCGGCATGGGAGGTGTTATTTGGGTTTACGTTTGCTTTCTAACCTGGGGATGCAAATTCCCCGACGACGCTCCTTAATGTTGGGTTGCTTGTACACAAATAGCAGATAGTCATGTAGATAGTCCATCCAGAACCCTTGTCCTGATGGCAACGTGGTGATATCCCGAGTCCACGAATGTTTGCTTTACAAGCAGCGCCTGCCATTGGACCATCTTCTGTGCTCATGGTTGAACAGTTCGGAGAACGCTGGCGAGAGGCGGGTTCCAGTAAGCTCGACCAGAAACGGGGGAGACCCGGGCCTACCGGGGATTACTATTCCGGTCCGCCCGTCAGGAATCGCCGATTCTGTGCCGCCCAGCTTTGGCAGTCAAGATTTACCGAGAACCAATGGCAGTCACAATTCTTCCTCCCGTTGTTTCACGGCATGTTTGGCTTGCTAAGTAAGCCGGGCTTAATTACATCACCTACCCCGCGGGTGCAATGGGTTGGATTGCGTGACCGCCTATGAAACGTCGCGCCGCGAGATTCCTTATTCAGACTGACAGATTAGTCACGGCCATACAGTTTCGATGATACCATCTTGATGCTGTTATATATACATAATGGTGAATGTGCTGTTGAGGTTAACAAGCAAGCTCATCCTCGGCGGATAACATTTCTTTTCCATTACGATATTTAACACAACTCTATCGTCAAGACCCGTTCTTTATCTTTCACTGTACTAGTCTCCAAAAGAGGAAAACCCAGACACAATGGCCGCGCAGACCGTCGTATCAGAAGGCATATTCCACGGCCTCCCAACTTTTCCGGAGCATGATGGCAAGACATACACGGCAATTGTGACGGGCGCAAATGGAATTACCGGGGCGCACATCTTGCGCACGCTTGTGAATGCGCCGAAACGATGGTCCAGGATATACGCCCTCAGCCGCAAACCACCAACGGTTCCCCTTGGCGACCGCGTGACCTTTGTATCCGTCGATTTCCTCAATGAGCCAGGAATTATCGCCAAAACCCTACATGAAAACAACGTGTCGGCGTAAGTAAACCTCCATATCCATCTCGACATGCCATGCTGATGATCCCCAGCGACTTCGCCTTCTTCACATCATACCTCCAACCACCACCCAAAGAAGGCCAGGGCCTCTGGTCCGACGTCGACGAGATGGAACGCGTCAACGTCTCCCTCCTATCCAACTTCCTCACGGCACTAACCATGTCCCGCATCATCCCCCAGCGCTTCGTCCTCCAGACCGGCGCGAAGCACTACGGCATACACCTCGGCCCGCCGCTCACCCCCGAGGCCGAGACGGACCCGCGCTTCCTCGCCGTGCCCAACTTCTACTACCCCCAGGAGGACCTGCTCTGGGAGTGGGCCGGCATTCACAACGTCGGCTGGAACGTCACGCGGCCAGGGTTCATCGTCGGCGCCGTGCGCGACGCGGCCATGAATGTCCCCTACGGGTTGGCGCTCTACGCCGCCGTGCAAAAGGAGCTCGGGCGCAGCGTGGAGTTTCCCGGCGATGTGGACGCGTGGGACGCCGAGAACCACATGTCGAGTGCCAAGCTGATTGGGCGCCATGCCGAGTGGGCTGTGCTCAGTCCGCAGACGAGGAATCAGGCGCTGAATATCAGCGACGGGAGCATGTTTAGCTGGGGCAAGTTTTTCCCCATGTTGGCGGCGGCGTATGGGATTGGCTATGAGACGCCCGAGACGGACGACGCAAAGTTTACGACGGTGACGATGCCGGTTAGTCCGCCGCCGAGGGGGTTTGGGCCGCCTGGGCGGTTCCGGTTTGCGTGGACGTTTGAGGGGTGGGCGCGGAAACCGGAGGTCAGGGAGTCTTGGGCGAGGCTGAGGAAGCGTGAGGGGCTGGTGTTCTCTAGGGATCCTTTTGACCAGCGGAATGTCAAGGACATTTTTGGGCTTCTTGATGCGGCTATCCTGGCACCGTGGGGAAGGAGCATGAGTGTTACCAAGAATCGCAAGTTGGGATGGCATGGATTTGTGGATTCGGCCGAGGGCATCTTTGACAGTATCAAGGAGATGGCCGAGATGAAGATGGTCCCTATGCCGATAAAGACTCAGGATATTGAGGTTTCGTATCACGGGTATTGAGTTGGTTCGGATTTAAAGTTTGGGTTTGGGTTTGGGTTTGGGTTAAACAGTGATCTAGGAGAATAAACATACATTGCCTTTCATTTTTTTCACGACTTACTTGTGTGAACCTCTCTCGGCATTTATTAGAGTTCAATTCTGAGATCAAACCCGGACATCACTTGGAGCAATTTTTTAAGTACATGAGGGTAAGGAATGCACTGAGGCTACCGAATTACCAAGACGATACCTCCGATTAACATCCGACAGGGCGAAGCTGTGAAAAGAGATGACTTTTCCAAAGACACAAAAAGACCGTTACCGCCCTCGAAATAGAACTGGTGAGACTAAAAAAGGTTTACCATGCGCATTCCTCCCGATTCTGCTGATCACTGTGATACAAACGAGCGAAGGCGGACCCGGGTGTATCGAGGAGAGCATACGGGCTCCCCAGTTCGACAATCTTTCCGGAGTCAAGAACAGCAACTTTGTCAAAGTCCATGATCGTGTCCAATCTGTGTGCAATAGCAATGATGGTGTGCTGCGCAAACTTCTTGCGAATAACTCTTTGCACGACGTCTTCTGTCTGCGGATCGATACTATTTCCTTGTTAGCACAGTCCTATTAACAAAATTGACATGCCGGCATACCTGCTCGTTGCTTCATCGAGCACCAAGATCGTGCTGTGTCGGAGCATGGCCCGAGCCAGGCAGAAGAGTTGCTTCTGCCCAGACGACAAATTCAACGATTCAATGTCAGCATCCAGTCCACCGCCATTATTCACCACATCCATGAGTTGGACGCAGCCCAAAGCTTCCTTGATGGCATCGTCTCCAACGAATCCTGTGGGATCGGCGTTGAGACGGACCGAGCCCTTGAGCAGAAACGGCTGCTGCGAGACGCCGACAATGCGGCGTCGTACCTCTTCTCTGGGAATGGTGCTCAGGTCGATGCCATCGACAGCGATCGACCCAGACTCCCAGTCAGCAATTCGGAAGAGACTCATGATAAGTGAAGTCTTTCCACTCCCGGTTCTGCCACATATTGCGACCTTATCGCCGGCTCTGATGGACAGCGTAATGTCCCGCAGCACTTTGTTCTCGCTGTTACATCTTAGCATCCCGTCGCCCTCGTGAAGACATGGTTCAACTTACCCGTAAGTAACGCAAAGACTGTTGATATCGATTGCACCCGCAGAGGGCCAGTCGGGCGGGGGCAACTGGTCCTCTCCAGGACCGTCCTCCCCGGCGGTAGTCTCCGTGAAGCTCTTGATGCGCGCCACCGAGCCGATATGTGTCTCGAGGGTGGTCCAGAACGTCACGAGCAACTTCACATGTTGGCTAAACTGGATCACCCCGATCAGAGCCAGTCCGATGCCTCCAGCCGTCACGGTTCCGCGCAGGCTGACCACCAGGACGATCAGCAACACAGCCACAGCCGCAACCACAAGGTCCAGAACAAGAGTGAGCCAGCGCTGGACTGCGAATAAGAGGTAAAACGGCCGCTGCGAGCGATCCAACAAGGTGTGATTCTTGTCCTCGAGTTGCTGTTCCCAGCCAAAGGCTCGGATGGTGACGAGACCTCGGAGAGACTCCTCGAATAGGGTATAAAGCGGCGCCTTTGCTTCTAAGTCCATGAGCCGGAGTTGTCGCGAGGTGCGGAGATAGACTTTCTGGATCAGGTATAGGACCGCCAGAACGATGGGGAAGGAGACGGCAGCGTATACAGAACCGACCCCGATGAGAACCATTTGAGCGATGCAGAGCACGAAAGCTGTTTGGGCATTGGTTAGCTCAGGATCCACATGAAACAAAATTGTCTTACTGGTAAACGTGTTGAGTGCGGCGATGGGCAGTTCCATGTCGATTAGCTGGAGGTCCTGGCTGAAACGGTTGAGAATCTCTCCCGAGTCGGTATTGACGAAGAATGACATCGGGGCACTTTTGCCGTTAGTGAGAATATTGTAGGAGGCCAACCTTGGAGTCGGTAGTGGGACAAAACGTACTTGAGTACCGTTCCAAGCAGCGACAGATGGAAGCTCTCTCCTGACCGCGGAACCATGGTGATGATCATTTGCCTGGATGAGCAAAATGTGTCAGGTTTTGTTCGCTCTGGTCATTGATTCAACTCACCAGCAACTGATGGCCAAACAAACAATAGCGGCAGCTCCGAGGGCAGCGTAGACGCCCAGCCAGTATCCAAGGCGGCTGTTGGGTGCAGAGTCGTTTGCTGCAGCCCACCATTGTACCCAGACAGCTATGCCAGGAGTTAGTTTCTGGTGTATTAGAGCTGAAGAAAACGCGGAGCTACTCACTTGGAAAGGAGATGCAGAATATGAACCCTACGATAGCCACGACAAAGATTAGGGTCGCGAGGATGCCAACCGACCTGATGTAGTACAGATAAATCTGCACATCGCCGGTCTGTCGGCTCGTCATATCATGGGTATCGTCGTTGCGCGCAATGTCGCTCGAGGTCGCCGAAGTGGAAGACTCGGTCTCCTTGGAACATACAACCAGTTCAGAGTTGCGTTGGTCGCTGGAAGATAAGAAGTCCACTTTCTCGGATTCCGAGATGGCCAGCTCAGCGGCATCGTCCGTCTTCTCAGAGGAAATAGACAGGGCGTAGCTACTATCTTTTTTCAGTTCTTGCAGGGACGTTTTGCCCTCGACACGGCCATCCGGGCTGATGGCAATGATATAGTCTGCGTTGGAGAGGTGCTTGGCTGCCAACCATCGTGTTAGCGTAGTTCTTCCCGAATCAGGGGGAGTAATGAAGTATCGACTCACCAGAAGACGAAACTAGGACCACTGTGGTATGGAGCTTGCGCAACAACCCGTCTTTGCCAAGGAGGCTCTCGAAGACGTGGTTCTCTGTTGTTCTGTCAAGTCCGCTGAACGAATCGTCCAGGACACACAGCTCCATATGTGAGTACACGGCACGAGCGAGGGCCTATGAGAACTTAGTGTTAGACGAAGAGACAGGTCGAGGAAACCGGGTGGATTCGCATACAATTCGCTGGCTTTGTCCTCCGCTCAGCGCGACTCCCCCACTCCCGATCGGGGACAGGTCGCCTTGAGGGAGTTGCCGAAAGTCTTGTCCTAGTGCACACGCGCCCACGACCTGAGCATACCACTTCTCGTCGTATTCCGAGTTGCCGGTGATGGTATCGCGAATGGTGCCATTGATATGCCATGGGTTCTGAGCGCAGTAAGCCGCACCGGTAGAGTCAACAAGTACCGACCCTGCCATGGGACGGATCTCGCCAAGCAATGCATGTAAGAGAGTGGTCTTGCCACAGCCAACCGGGCCGACGACAACGGTGAGTTTTCGGCGGGGAATGGAGATCGATACGCTACGGAGCTGTGGAGGCTTGGTTGGGTCCCAGCCCAGGTCTGCCTCCCGGACAACAATGGCGTCATCCGATTTCCTTTCTGTAGAGTGATCATGGACTCGCTCGTCAATGCGTTCATCGGATGCGAGGAATTCCTGTATCCGAGCGAAGCTGCCCACTGCTCCCAGAAAGGTGGCCAAGGACATGACCAAGGAAGCGAGCGGCTCAGAAAGGAGAGCAAAGAGGGACAAGGCTGTGAAGACCCGCGCGGTGTCGAGTGTCTGATCGCCGCTGTCACGAGCGCGGACGGAGAAGACGGCAAACGTCAGCACCGGCGCGAACACCTGAGTCAGATATGCTGGACGTTTTGGTCAACTAAAATGCCAATTAACGTGGCGCGTTTCCGGGCCGCAACATACCAAAGACCATGTTCCAGATGATCAGTTTTCGGAAGCGCTTAGATATCCTCAGCTCTTCGACTCGAAGCTCCTGCGTGGTGGAGAGCAGGGTGTCCCTAAGACCGGACATTTTGATGCCCTTGATAGACGCCAGCATAGTCGACGTCGCCGAGATACGTTTCTCGATAGCCTCGAGCCACATCGCTTGTCTGGACATGATGAAGTTCATAGCTACCATAGATCCGAGGAGCGAGGCTGCAATAAAACGATGAGCATACGAGCAAATGCGCACATCAGGGAAGGACGAACCAATGGAGACTGCGACGGGTACCACGCATGCGATACCCAGTTGCTGTTCGAGCAAGTATATGGCCAGGGCTACTTCGATGGCATTTGCCCAGTTCTCGTGAATGGTCTGCCAGCCTTGTACGATGCGTTCCATATCGGCGCTCATCAGCGTCATGGACGTGGCGGGATCCAGGTCCTTGATGTTGAGCCGTGAGATCTTGTTGTAAATGATTGACACCAGACCTGCACGCGCCATGGTGATGGTTCGGTAGGTCCGGTGCTGGTACATGCCCATTGTGATCTGTATCGAAACGAATGAGCCTCATACCTATTCGACGCCGCACATGGAGGGAGGAGATGACTTACTGCGATGCCTACGTATACGAAGAAATAGGCGCCAATGAGGCCGTAGCCTTCTTGCCGTGTTGCTCTGCTGTCAGGTTCTTGCGACAATCTGATCGTAAGGTTAATCAGGAACGGCTGGCAGAACATCAACGCGGTGAGGCTGAGGCGGGGAAGGATGGTTTCGACCAGGGGCCGCCATAGTAGCCGTAGCGTCAGCAAGTTGAGAGAATACTGGTTTGTCGGCCTCGACGCAGCTGCAGTTACGCATGGGGTTTGGTTAGCTGCTGTGGCTCTTTTCCCGACCATCGCAAGTGCCAAGGACATCTCGTGAGGGCTCATGATTATTTGGGAGGTACTCACCCAACTTGTAGGCTGACAAGAACCGTGGCTGCCAGTATGACGCGCTCAAGAACTTGTCCAATGTGAACAGGTCATCAATGTCCAGCACCTTCCTATAGCCAGATCGGAATAGAGGATTGAGCCACCAGAAGAGTGATCGATTGTAGATGTTGCTAGTGGACTCGGGTGGCGAGGCTTGGAAGCGTACGAGAAGCCATCGAGTCTTTCCCAAAGCTTCGAGGCCAACGAGAGGTGTCTTGACCAGTATGGCCGCGGCCGAGACGTAGGCGATGGCATGGTTGACAGGACCGAACGCGCGAAGCCACAAAGTTCTGGCGTGGGCAATGTCCAGCAGAAGGCTGAAGAGCAGGAAGATATTCAGGAGTGATGATGGCCGGACGGTGCGGAGATGCTCCGAATAAGAGACAAGGCAGAGTACCAGAGTGGAGATGGGGGTAAGCACAGCTGCGGCCAGGGAGACCCGCGTCCGCGCGGCTGAGGGGTTCGCCCACAGGACCAACGCGGCAAGCTGCAGAGCTGCAAGGGTTATCCAAGCCGACTGTAGGATGAATACCCGGGGTCAGTTGATGCTGCAACTTCAGATTTTGTGTCACGCTGGTAAAACATGACCCATCGTGTTGGGATTCGGCAGATACTCACGAGTTTGACAGTAACAATATGGCTGTAGCTGGTCGCTGGATCGCGTCTCAGAAGACAAAAAATCCGAATAGGGGCGATGAGCATAACGAGGGCGATGGGTAGAATTGTGAAGATGGTTTCCTCAAAGAGGAGCGTAAAGTCAAAACCACCACGACACTCGCCGGCGTGAGGGCCGAACGAGTCGTCGAGAATAGCACAATACTGGGAGTTGGTAGCCATGGTCTTGGGATCTTCCTGATTCCACCGAACGGGTTCGCAAACACTCTGCTTACAGTCCAGACGGGAGACTGGAGTCTTGATCGACGAGAAGAATCCAGAACAGCGGTTCGCAGAGCCCCCGGCTGCATCGCTTCATATTAACTCCAGTGTCATTCCTGTGCCATAGCGATGTTGTCCTTGTTTTTCTGAAAATCTTTTCCCTACGACCTGGTCGACGGCGTCCTGAATTCCGGGCTGGGAGAACAGCGTCCGCCAGCATTGGCTCGCTTTTCCCACTTTCTCCTCCACCTGCCAACTCAGAACCATCGGGGCCAGATCTGCAGTTGTCGAGCACGACATTACGCCCGAAATGAGGATTTCCATGGTACTGATGCTTCACCGACACGCCTCCAGCGGCTCAGTCAGAGATTTCCAAGCTATTTTTCGCAGCAGAGAGAGCGGATGGTCAATATCGAGCCGTTTTGACGTCGACGATCTTTTCCTCGAGGTCGGGTCTTGCTGAGAATACTGTGGGGAAAGAGATGGGAAGTAGACAGACTTTCTATGATGCTGTCGAGTTTCATCTTGCCGCGCCCGAGGTCGCAGTTGGCAGTATGGCCGCATAAACTGCGGCTCTGCTGCAACGTTGCGACCTCGATGTGGACATCGGGGAATAACACTCTTGCCCCCCTCGCCCAGCCTCCACGGCCCTCGGGCCGGTAGCGCGTCTGGCGGCGTCAGTGGCGATGGGACGGTGAGACGCTGAGAATCCTGTTTAGTCGGCCGCGAAGCGTCGCCTTTGCCATAAGCGGCCGCCCATTGGTGTGGCGGCTGTCCAAGTCCAGCCAACTGACGCCAAGCGAGCTGCATCATGTGTTTCTTTACGTGATTATTTCGACAGGCCGAGTCGTTCAGACCTCCAGCGTCACATTATGGCGCCAACGAGACGTGGCCGTTGGCCGGCTGTCCCGTTCTGTCCACTTTTCCCGCCCGCCCCAGTTATTATATGGAACGGTGGCTTGTCATACCATTTATAGCGATCGGGAGACTCTAATTTGATGGGACTTGCCGTCCCCTAGCCGACCCCAGATCGATCGACGTCCAAATTAACGTTTGCGGATCTCGGTACCTTGGCAAAAAGGGGCCGGCAATTGACCGCCACCAAACGGAACTTGACGTGTCATGGACAAAAGCGTAACCATGGTACCTCTCCAGCCGTACCCCGTACATAACCGGAAAAGGACTTTTGTACTGCTATTTCCGCGACCCTTCGACCTTTCTCCCAACAATTCAAATTCCCATGTCGACAGCCGTTGGAAGACGGGATTCCGACCTTCCCAACACCGCAAACTGCTTGACGATCATTTTCTCCGCAAATCGTCAAACGATCTGATCGGGTTCAGCCACGCGATGATCAGACCTTGGCGAGCGGCAAATGATGTTGTACCGGTGAGGGAAAACCGGCGCGGAGGCGTTCGCCGTCAATGCTACGGCTGTTGCCGTCGCGAGAGTTGGCCTGGAGAGTTTACTCCTGGCCGTGGACCTCATGAAAAAAAGTGAGGTCCGGCCTAGCGCAGAACGCAAAAGCGTGCCGGCGTCATTGAGCCAGGAAATGATGTGTCTCTTAGGGCCGGTTTCGCAATTTGGCATATAGTCTGGTCTGGTTGCATGGTGGAAGTGAGGCCAAGAAGGTTACTGCCTACGGAAAAAAGCACACCTCCAGCTTTCAAAACCAGGATTCTATCAAAAATTTCATTTGGGAAGAAATTCTCGTGTTGCGAACAGAAAAAGTCTTCATTATTCAAAAAGTGCCCTGTGCCACCCTCTGTCAAGACCCTTATTCAACAAGATCTTCAAAAATCTTTGTCGCGTCCACAAAAAAAGCGTACCGGTGTTTTTCTATATCGACAAATATGGCTTTTCCCGGAAACTGTACCAAGATCGGCGATACTGATCCGGGGTGTCCGGGGTCGGGGACCCCTGACATGGCAACGTGCCGATTCCCGCGGTTTACCCGGCCCGGCGCTAACAACGGCTCCGAACCGGCGCCGTCGTGGACTCGCATCCCCATCGTGGCTAGCGAGCCCGAGAAACTGGCGGGTCTGGCGGGCACGGGAACGGAACCCGGTGCACTTGGAGCCGTTCTTCGCGGCGCCTGGGCAGTTCTGCTGCGTTGTTACACCGGCCAAGACGATGTCAGTTTTGGTTTTGTTCGCTGCGGGGATAACCCCTGCAGCACCCTGGTGCGGTTTGGATTCGACAAGCCCACGGATGTTTCCGACCTCGTGGCCGATGCCAAGACGGAACAAACCGCACTTGGAGACAGCAACCCCGGCGCCGACACCGCCGTCATCCTGCTCGACTTTTCGACTCCAAAAATCGAGAAACCGGTATGAGACAGCCAAATTGGGGATGGGAGTGCGCCGCTAACACGACTTTCAGAATTATGTCAATCTCGTGCTCCTTGTCACTTTTGGCGACGATGCAGTCGACTTGGTCCTCGAATGGGACCAAGACGTCATTGGCATGTCCCCAGCTCAGGGAGCTTTGGTTGCCGACGCGTTCGACGCTATCCTATCTGGTGTGCTTCTCGCATCGCCAGATGTCTCTGTGGACACGCTGGGCTTGATTGGGAGCTCTAGCCTCGCGCAGTTGAAAACCTGGAATGACTCGGTTCCTACGACGACGCTTGAGCGATGCATTCATCATGTTATCGCTGAAAAAGCCATAATCCAGCCTCAGGCCGAGGCAATCTGCGCCTGGGATGGCTCAATGACGTTCCAGAAATTGGAAGCAGCTTCTTCTTCTCTGGCAGCACGCTTGATTGAGCTCGGGGTTGGCCCCGAGGTCTTGGTGCCGCTGTGCTTTGAGAAATCGGTAAGAGATATCCCGACAGTCCATCAGTTGTTCGAAGTGGAATGCCACTAACGTATTCAACAGAAATTTAATATTGTGGCAATGCTAGCCGTTCTCAAGGCTGGAGGCGCATTTGTCCCGCTGGACCCAACTCACCCAGCAGACCGTCTTCGCCATATCTGTCAGTCGATAGGCGCCCCACTGATTCTATGCTCGCGAAACCACATGAACACGGTGTCGGGAATTACCGACAATGTGCTTCCCGTAGACCAAGCGACATTGAACGCAGCCAACGCGGCTCCCTTCGAGGGGGTTGCGTCCCCGGAAAACGCAGCGTATGTGATTTTTACATCCGGTTCTACCGGAAACCCCAAGGTATGCATTCTCCCGCCCTTGCCAGCTAGTGCAGCCAGGAGTCGTTTCTAATAGATTTTCCAGGGCACCGTTATTCAGCATCGGGCGTTTTGCTCAAGTGCTTCGGCTCATGCGCCGGCCCTTCGTATTGACGGAGATTGCCGCGTCTTGCAGTTTGCAGCCCACACCTTTGACGCCAGTCTCGTGGAGATTCTTACTCCCTTGATGGTCGGAGGCTGCGTGTGCATACCGAGTGAGCAGGAGCGGCTTGAAGATCTGGCAACGGCTATAAACCGTATGGCCGTAAATCATGCCGTATTGACGCCTTCCTTTGTCGGCTTCCTCTCCCCTTCGGATGTCCCAGGACTCCGCAGGCTTGTTCTAGCGGGTGAGGCCATGTCGACTTCTCATGTCGCCACTTGGTCACATCTCGAACTTGTCAATGGCTACGGGCCTGCCGAGAGTTCCGTCGCGGCTGTTTGCAATTCGAGCGTGGGGCCCAACACCGAGCCAACAGATATCGGTGTTCCGTGTGGTGTCCGCGTTTGGCTTGTTGACGTTAACAACCATCATCGACTCGTTCCCGTTGGCTGTGTTGGCGAGATGCTTCTTGAAGGTCCAAGTCTGGCTCGGGGTTATCTCAACGACCCCGCAAAGACGGAAGACGCTTTCATTTTTGATCCAGCCTGGGCTCTCGGAGCCGACTCGCCTCGCCGGTTCTACAAAACTGGCGATCTCGCCAGATACAACTCCTCAGCAGGATCACTGACCTACGTCGGACGCAAGGACACACAGATCAAATTCCATGGCCAACGGATTGAGCTTGGCGAGATCGAGCATCATCTCGCCGTGGACGAGAATATTCAACATGCACTCGTCCTTCTCCCCAAGGCGGGCCCGCTAAAGGGTCGGATTGTTGCAGTTTTCTCCTTGCCAGAATCTACGGAGGGAAATCACAGCACCTCCGAGGTGTTGAGCCTCTCCGACAAGGTGGAACTCGCCACATCTACCGAGACAACTGCTCGTACGAGACTGGGCGCACGGCTCCCGACATACATGGTGCCATCGGTTTGGCTCTGCGTCGGTGCGGTGCCGTTGCTTGCCTCTCGAAAAATGAACCGCAAAGCGGTTACGACGTGGGTTGAGACCACAATCACAGCCGAGGAGTGTCGACAGGCTATAATGCACTCCCAAACAACACGCACAGCGCTCTCGTCAGAGGAAAACCATCTGACACCTGCGGAGATGCGTTTGCACGAGGTTTGGAGCGTTGTCCTGAACCTCCCCAGCGAGAAAATCGACGTCAATGAGCACAGCTTTCTCGGTCTTGGCGGCGACTCAATCACAGCAATGACTTGTGCCAGCCGCGCCAACAAGGCCCATGTCCATGTCAAAGTCCAGGATGTCCTGCGGGCGAAGTCTATCAGGCAACTTGCAAAGGTCGCCAGGGTGGTCGACGATGCTGCGACGAGGTCGTCCGCCGAGACGTGCGAGCTTGGCAAACCATTCGATCTTTCTCCCATCCAGCAACTTCATTTCCAGACACGTGGCAGAGCCGAAGGAGACGAACACTTCAACCAGAGCTTTCACCTGCGTCTCACTCGCCATGTCAAAACCGAGCATTTCCAAGCTGCGGTTGAGCAATTGGTGATGCGACATGCCATGCTCCGCGCCCGCTTCGATCCAGGGGAGCAGAGCCCGGGTTGTCAGTGGCGACAAGTCATCACCGACGAGGTTACCTCATCTTACCGGTTCCGAGTTCACGCTGTGGCATCGGAAAATGAGGCTGACACCGCTATTGCTGATGCTCAAGGGTGTCTGAACGTTGTCGATGGTCCTATCTTCGCTGCCGAATTCTTTGAGATCCCGGCAAGCCAGCAGATGGTCTTCATGACGGCTCACCACCTTGTGATTGACTTGGTCTCCTGGCGTATCCTGCTCGATGAGATGGAAGAGATTCTTGAGACTCAAGCCTCGTGTCTCGAGTTCCCTTCTACACTTTCATTCCAGAAGTGGACCATGATCCAGAGCGATGACTGCGGAGGCCGAAAACTCGACAGTCTGTTGCATGTCAAGGTTCCCGAATCATCTTTCTCTTACTGGGAGATGGCTAACGGACGGCCCAACCTCTATGGCGATGTGGCTTGTGAAGGATTTGAGATCGACTCGGCTACTACGGCTCTACTCCTCTCAACTTGTCACGCGCCATTCGGTACTGAGGCTGTTGATCTACTTCTGGCGGCGCTGGCGTGGTCATTCGGGACCACGTTTACCGACCGTCCCCTTCCTACGGTGTTCAATGAAGGTCACGGTCGCGAACCACCTTCGAGCGAGATTGATCTTTCTCGAACCGTTGGCTGGTTCACAACCCTGTTCCCCATTGCTTTGACGTCGCCGAAGAGCTTTGTGGACGCCCTCGTGCAGACCAAGGATCTGCGGAGGCAAGCTTCGGGCAACGGCAGACGCTACTTTGCAGCCTGCTTCCATCATCCTGATGCTTCTAGGGAATGGGCTGGTCATGGTTCTATGGAGATTGCTTTCAACTTCCTCGGTCGTTATCAACAGCTCGAACGCACTGACGCCTTGTTCCAAGCTGCTGCTGCTATGGCGGGTGAGGCTCACACAGGGCACCTGACCGCCGATTTTGGGCACAAGGCTCAACGGTTTGCTCTGTTTGAGATTTCCGCCGTCGTTGTCCAAGGCAGCTTGCGGTTCAGCTTTGCCTGGAACAAGAACATGCGCCACCAGGAACGCATACACAACTGGCTCCCCGCGTGCCGGGAAACCTTGGTGGATGCCGCGTCATTCCTGCCGACTCTGGATCGAAAGGTCACTAGAAGTGATTTCCCCCTGCTTCGAGGTCTGACCATGGATGACCTCAATACCTTCGAGACCACCCTCCTTCCTAAGTTGGTCGGCGACCAGGGTTGGTCTGCTGTTGAGGACATGTACCCCGCGTCCCCTATTCAACAAGGTCTCCTCGTCAGCCAGTCCAAGGACACAAGCGTTTACGCTGTGAGAAAGGCCTTTCAGATCAGATGCCAGGGCGGCTTCACGGATTCCAAGATGACCGAATTGGCCGATGCTTGGCGCCGAGTGGTTCGTCACCATGCCTTGCTCCGCACGGTCTTTGTGGACAACATCGCCAAAAATGCATCATCGGGCTTTGATCAAGTGGTCTTGAGCGACGTTGAGCCAAAGATCCTAATACACACCCAAGATGAAGGTCTTGATGATGAGGACGGTCTCAACCGTCTTCTCCAGACTATCCGCCCGATGGAGTACAAATCCTTCAAAACTCACCATCGCTTCTCCATCTTCAGGGGACAGAAAAACGCCTTTGGTGTGCTCGAGATCAACCACGCCGTCATGGATGGCCAGTCCATGGACATACTCGTCCGAGACCTCGGCCGAAGCTATAGCGGGCACCTTGAACAAATGCCACGTCCCCTCTTCAGTCCCTTCATTGCCAGCCTTCAGCAAAGGGATAAGGAGAGCGATATAGCGTTTTGGTCCAACTATCTTGACGGCATGGAACCGTGTCACTTCCCTGTTCTCAATGACGGAGTCCACGTCTCGGCTGAAGAAAGACGGCTTCAGTCTCTTCGGGTCACCGTCTCAAATCTAAACCGGCTCCGCAACTTCTGCGGCAAAATGGCAATAACTCTCCCAAATGCATTCACGGCCGCCTGGGCACTGGTTTTGTCTTGCTATACGGGCACTGATGATGTTTGCTTCGGGTATCTTGCTTCGGGCCGGGATGCCACCCTCATAGAGGGATCCGGTGACGCTGTTGGACCCTTTATCAACATGGCCACCCAGAGAGTCAAAACCGGCAACGGGGACAAGCCTTTATCCCTGATTGAGATTGTCGAGTCCGTTCAAAGAGACCAACTAGCATGCATGCCTTATGCCCAGACTTCACTCGCCGAAATTCAGCATGCTCTCAGGATTCCAGGCGGCATGGCTTTGTTCAACACCTGCATCTCCTATCGGCGCCAAATCCCAACCGCCAAGACCACTTCCGGTGCTATGGTGTTCGAGGACCTGGAAGCCATCCATGATCCCACGGAGTATCCGGTGTCTCTCAACATTGAGACCAGCGACGACGATGAGGCGTTCATCGATCTGGACTTTTGGACAGATGCATTATCTGTGACGCAGGCGCAACACATTGCCGCTTTTTTCACGCATGCCCTGTTCAACTTGACAGAGAAACCCACCGTGCCCATCTCAGACCTGGATCATGTTCCAAACTCAACAAAGGAAGTCATCTGGTCCTGGAATGCCAACACACCGCCCACGACCAGCGACTGCATGCATCGTATGGTTGAGCAGCAAGTCAACATTCGCCCTGACGAGCAGGCCGTCTGCGGATGGGACGCCAAGTTCTCGTACAAGGAAATGGACTGTCTTGCCGACCGCCTTTCGCATCATTTGACTGCACTCGGAGTCGGCCCCGAGATCCTCGTCCCGGTGTGTTTCGACAAATCTGCATGGACCGTTATCGCAATGCTTGCCGTGCTGAAGGCAGGGGGCGCCGTGGTTCCACTCGACGCAAACCACCCTGTTCAAGCTCTTCAGGGCAAAGTCTTCGACTCTGGCGCTCATATTGTTGTGGCCTCCGAAACCCGCGCTGCTCTGTTTAACACAATGGTGACGCATGTTGTGCCGGTTGGCCAGAGTCTCCTTACCCAGTTACCCCATGTCGACGGCAAGGCCGAAAAGAATGTGACACCGCATAACCCAGCGTTCATCATGTTCACATCTGGCAGCACCGGCAAACCTAAGGGTGTCGTCCTCTGTCATGAGGCGTTGACCACCAGCTGTCTGGCACACGGCGCAGCTTTAGGGGTTGGCCCTCACACACGCTTCTTGCAGTTTGCAGCGCACACCTTCGACAACAGCATCGAGGAGATGTTCACCACTCTCATCCACGGTGGCTGTGTATGTGTTCCCTCCGAGGACGATCGGCTCAGCGACCTCCCTGGCGCCATCAGCACTCTGGGGGCCAATTTCATGGACCTTACGCCAACTGTGGCCGCCATGATTCAGCCGATTCAAGTTCCCACGATCAGGGAAATTTGTGTCGGTGGCGAGGCATTGACGCAAGCGGTGCTCGACGCGTGGGGAGGAGTCATCCCCGTCCACAACCAGTATGGGCCAAGCGAATGCTCGATCAACTCCACCCACCGCTTGCACACTCAGGCCACAGGCGATATTTCAAACATCGGCACGAGCGTGGGGAGCCAGTCGTGGGTCGTCAGCCCTCATAACCACAACAAACTCGCACCTGTTGGATGTGTGGGCGAGTTGCTCATTGAAGGTCCCATTCTCGCCCGCGGTTACCTGAATAACCCGGAGGCTACAGCGAGGTCTTTCATTGAAGCGCCTGCATGGTCTACCGAGGATCCTCACCATTCCCAACGGGGTCGCCGGCGGATGTACAAGACAGGAGACTTGGTTCGATACAACTCGGATGGCTCCCTCATTTACCTGGGGCGTAAAGACACGCAGGTCAAGCTTCACGGCCAGCGCATCGAACTGGGCGAGATTGAGCACCACGTCAAGGCCAGCGTGCGGCCCAATGAGCAGTCAGCAGTCGAGTTGGTGAGCCTGAAAGGCTCGCTCAAATCTCTGGTTGTTTTCCTTGCATCGCCCGCCGACGATTTGGAGAGGGAGAGTGAGCTTGGCATTTTGCCCATGACAGCAGCTGTGCAAACAACAGCACAAAATATCGTCGCGAGGCTGGCGGCTAACGTGGCATCGTACATGGTCCCTGGCGTACTCTTTCCTGTCTCCAGAATGCCCCTGACATCTTCGGGCAAATTGGACAGAAGATCTCTGCGGACCATGGCCGAGGCTTTGCCAGCCGAAGCTTTGAAGGAGTATCGCCTCGGTAACAGGTCATCGGACGGCCGGAAACCGGAGACGCCAGCGGAAAAGGAGCTCCAAGAACTCTGGTCACTGGTTCTGAGAGTCGACTCTGACACGATCAGCGCAGACGACAGCTTCTTCCGCCACGGTGGTGACTCCATCGGCGCGATGCGTCTTGTTGCGGCTGCGAGGCAACGAGGTATCATCCTCTCAGTCGCAAAGGTTTTCCAACTACCGAAACTCTCAGACATGGCAAATGCTGTCGCTATGAGTCCTACGAGCGGTGACTCTGGCAATGCCGCTCAGCTCATGTCAAAAGAGTACCCGGAGGCGGTCGAGCCCTTCTCTCTGCTGAGGGAAAATTCGCCGGATCGGCTGGACACTCTGAAAAGGCAGGCGGCCTCTTTATGCCGCCTTCAAATGGACACTATCGAGGACATCTATCCTTGTGCTCCACTGCAAGCAGGGCTCCTTGCCGCATCCCAAAGACAGCCAGGCGCGTACGTCGCCGCAAATCTGTACAGCTTACCGGCAAACACCGACATCACTCGGTTCAAGAAAGCTTGGCAAGACGTGGCGAGATCGGAGGCTATTCTCCGTACTCGAGTTGTCTTTGTCGACGGAGTTGGCTTTCTCCAGGTCGTCACCCGGGACGAAATCCGGTGGGACTCCGTGGCAGACATGAGCGCCGTGCCCAAAACTTGGTACCAGCTTCCGCGTCATGACGGAGACGTTCTTTCAAGATATGTCATAATCGGCGAGCACACCCAGCAGCCTCGTTTCCTGTGGATAGCACATCATGCGCTTTATGACGGCTGGAGTCTTTCCACGCTTCTCGACCGGGTCGAGACACGATATCGTTCTTCTGAGTTGTCTTTCGGCCCAGTACCGCACTATACTCGGTTCATCCAATATTTGGAGGGGTTGGATCAAAAAGCATCGGACGCGTTCTGGGTGGAGAAGCTCTCTGACTCTGATTCCGCCCCGAGGCACTTTCCACAACTCCCAAGCCCCGCCTACCAAGTTAAGACAACAGCCCAGACACACCGATCAGTAGCGCTCTCCAGATCGAAGAATACCGAGCTCACTACGGCGTCTTTTATCCGAGCTTCTTGGGCACTTACATTATCCTTTTACTCGTCCTCGGATGATGTCGCCTTTTGCGAGGTCCTCCATGGCCGAGATGTCCCTGTTGCTGGGATTGAGGATCTCGTAGGCCCGACGTTTACTTCGGTGCCGCGACGAACCCGCATCAGCCGCTCCCTGTCTGTTGCTGAGACACTGGGAAGCCTGCAAGAGCAGTTCAACGATGTCATCCCCCATCAATTTTCCGGCCTCCAACGAATCAAATCGTTGACCCCCTCCGCTGCGGCCGCTTGCGAGTTCCAAAACCTACTCGCCATCAACACTGATGACGACTTCCCACCCGACAGCCTCTGGAACAATCTCGTCAGTGGCGGCAATACTCAAAGTGCTGACTTCTTCAACTACCCGCTCAATGTGACATGCACAATCAGACCCACCGATGATCGCGACCTCATCGAGGTCCACGCCCACTTCGATGAGAACGTCATACCATCTTGGTTGGCTGGTCGCATTCTCGGCCAGTTCGAAGCCGTCATCACTCAACTCTCAGCGGCTGAGACTCAACATACAAACATCGGCGACATCCAAATCCTCAGCCATGAAGACAAAGCTTCGATTCGACAGTGGAACTCAGTTGCCAAACCAGAAGTCCACAAGCTCATCCATCACATGATCTCCGAGCGGATGATTGCCACGGGCCTCGAAGCGACTGCTGTGATAGGCTGGGACGTCACGCTTTCCAATGGCGAGTTGGAGTCCCTCTCAAGCGCATTTGCACGCTCCTTGGTGAGCCAGGGTGTCGGCCGCAATGGCGGCAGCAAGCTGGTTCCCTTTTGCTTTGAGAAGTCGACCACTACGATTGTGGCGATGCTTGGCATTCTCAAAGCCGGGGCCGCGTTTGTGCCTTTGGACCCGGCCCACCCGGTTTCGAGACTGAAGGAGATTGTGGTCGACTGTGGCGCGAGGGTTGTCGTGTGCTCGCCCAAATTGGCGGAAATGTGTCAGGGCCTCGCGCCTACGGTCGTACCGGGAGATCTGGATTTGATCAAGACATTGCGGGATGAGGCAAAAGACCCTGCTCGGGATTTGAACGACGGTAAGTTTTTTTGTTTATCCCCCCTTTTTTGCTGTTGCTGGGTTTGGGTTTGGGTTAGGGTTCCACTGTTTTGTTATCCCCTGACAAAGGCTGACGGTTACAACATCAGCCGCCCCCTGCACACCAAACGACGTGGCTTATTTGATCTTCACTTCTGGGACAACAGGAAAACCCAAAGGGACAGTTAGTAAGTATTACCTCAACGCTGCACCCTGAGCGCGACCTAACGATGACAGTTTCGCACTCGGCTTTCTGCTCCGGAGCCGCGGTCCACGGACCCGCTATGGGCATGATTCCACCGTTCCGCTTCCTGCAGTTTGCTTCATACACCTTTGATGCCAGTCTCGTTGAGATATTGACAACCCTCATGATGGGCGGCACAATTTGCGTTCCCCGAGATGAGGATCGAACAAATGGCAACTTGGCTGCATTCATGGAAGAGAGTGGCGTTACCATGACACTCCTCACCCCTTCGTTTGCTCGAACACTTCAACCTACAGACGTCCCCAGTTTGGAGACCCTCATTTTGGGCGGCGAGGCCATGTCACGAAGCCATCTTGAGCGATGGGCCGATAAGCTTACCCTTGTCAACGCGTACGGCCCAAGCGAATGTGCCGTGGTGGCCAGCGTCAAGTCAAAGATGAACTCCGAGGCGGATCCAGCAAACTTGGGAAAATCCATCGGCAGAGCTTGGATCGTGGACCCCCGCAATCATGACCGGTTGGCACCGGTCGGATCTGTTGGCGAGCTCTTGGTCGAGGGGCCGATATTGTCATCCGGCTATCTCCGCAACGACGCCAAGACCCGCGATGTTTTTATCGAGGGTCCCAGATGGGCAACATTATCAGGCTTTCGATATACCGACATGGAAGCCGGGAACCACCGCCGTCGCTTCTACAAAACCGGTGACCTGGTCCGGTTTGCCGACGGAGAGTCAGGCGAGATGCTCTATGTTGGTCGTAAGGACAGTTCACAGGCAAAGATCAACGGTCAACGACTCGAGCTGGACGAGATTTCTCATCATCTTGACGCTGATAACTCAGTTCGGCACTCGGTCGTCATTGTTCCCAAGACTGGACCATGTGCTGGGCGCCTGACCTCGGTCATAGTTCCGAGTCGGGCATTTGATGAGACACTCCATATCCCCGGTGCCAAGTTTGAGCTTGTCGTCACGGACAAGACATTTTCTCTCGCAGAGGATATACAGGAGCGTCTCAGAGAGAAAGTGCCGGCATACATGGTCCCATCAATGTGGATCTTGCTCTCGCATATTCCACTCTTGCCGTCTGGGAAACTCGACAGGCTCAGCGTCGCCAAATTCCTCGAGTCTACTCTGACGGAGGATATTCTGGCCAAGATAACTGGTCAGCTATCGCCCAGCTCTCGAAACGCCACCGGTCAGGTGCAAACACCGTCCATTCCGTCCGTTGATGAGCAACTCCGAGCCATTTGGAGTGAAGTCCTGAACGTGCCCGTGTCCAGGGTCGGGGACAGCGTCTCGTTCCTGCACCTCGGGGGAGACAGTATCAGCGCGATGCAAGTCATGGCCAAATGCAGGACACTCGGAATCCAGGTCAACGTGCACGACATTATTCATTGCAAGTCGATCCATCATCTTGCTGTCAAGCTTGGAGTGCAGAAACCCCACAGGCCGGCAGCAGTCGCCAACGAGGATCATCATGACTTTGATCCTTCACCAATTCAGCAGCTCTACTTCGATGTGGCTCACAACGGTGATAGCCGCACAGAGCGTCAGTTTAATCAAAGCATCCTTCTTCGACTACGCAAAGGGGTCGATCCGCAGCAATTCGCTCGTGGCATACAAGCTCTCGTTGAGACACATTCGATGCTCCGCGCTCGTTTCCGCCGTAACGGGACCGGCGTCTGGCGCCAACGTATCACGGCCGATGTCACTGGTTCATATCGCTACAACGTGTCCACGCTGAGAACCGCGAGCCGCATGCAAAAGCGTATCCAGGCTTCCCAGCGGTCCCTTGATATTCAAAACGGGCCGCTGCTGGCAGCTGAGTGCTTCGTCATTGGCAGTCAGATGGACGTGTACGCTTTCGTAGCGATACACCACTTGGTTGTCGACGTCGTATCTTGGGGCATATTGCTGCAGGATCTGGAGGATTTCTTTACGACTGGGACCATCAAGACTCCGGTCTCAATGCCATTCCAAGCATGGAATCGCGCCCAAGCGCAGCGGGCCGAACAAGAAAAATGCGGAACGAGGCTGTTGCCACATCGCGAGGCCCCTATCCTGGACCTAGAGTATTGGGGCATGGTCGGCAAAGCGAATGTCCAAGGCGACGCCATTGTCTCAACCGTGGATCTTGATAGCTCGACCACATCGCTCCTTCTGGACCAGAAGCTTCACGGCCCGCTGGAAACGGAACCGCTGGATATTCTGCTAGCAGCCTTATTACTCTCGTATCAGACCTTATCTCCCGGCCGACGTGGAGTCCCGACCGTCTTCAACGAGGGTCACGGACGTGAGCCCTGGGACAGCGACCTCGATCTGTCGAGGACCGTCGGCTGGTTTACCACCCTGTGCCCAGTGCATCTTCCCCAAGAGTCATCTCAGGAGAATGAAATCGCGAAAGCCGTCTTCTGGGTTAGAGACTACCGAAGGCGCTTGTCTGGCAGTGGACGTCCTTATTTCGCATACCAGGTTCTGACACCCCAGGGACGCGAGGACTTTGGGCAACCCGGTACGGTTGAGATTCTATTCAACTATCTCGGACAGATCCAGAACCTACTGAGGGAGAATAGTTCCCTTCAACTGGTTCACGACGTTGCATATTCTGCGTCCGACATTGGCAAGGGTGTTCCCCGTTTCGCCCTCATTGAGGTGTCGGCACAAGTGTCTGATTCGATGATGCGGATCTCGATCTCCTACAACAAGCACATGAGCCACCAAGATTCACTCGGAAAACTTGCTAGCGAGTATCAGCGGGTCCTCCAAGAGGCCTGCGAGCGTTTACGTCTGCCTCCCCAGCGCAGCATGACGGGGCGTTTCGACTTGCTCCCTCTCACATATTACGGTGCGGACAACTTGGATCGCTGCCTCCGAGACATCAACGTCCTCATCGATGATGTCCAGGATGTCTATCCCTGCTCGCCGATGCAGCGTGGCATTCTGCTTAGCCAGCTGCGCGACCCAGAGAAGTACGCCTACCATGCCGTATTCCAGCTCGACTGCAATTTGGGGGCGGTTGACATTGGACGTTTGCGCGATGCTTGGCAGAAGGTCGTGGATCGCCATTCGGCTCTGAGAACCGTCTTCATCGACACACTGGGCGATGAAGGTCTGATGGACCAGGTTGTGCTACGGAGAGCCCAGGCACGTATGGATCTGCTTCGGTCGGACTCATACGATGGCGCCTTGGAATGCCTGAGCAAGTTGGACCACATCAGCTACAACGAGAAAACGCCTCCGCATCGCTTGTCAATTTGCAAGTCAAGCAGTGGACACATTTTCTGCCGTTTAGACATCAGCCACGCAATCTGCGACGGGTCCTCGATGCCCATCCTTCTCGAAGACTTATCCAAAGCCTATGGAGGCACCCTTCACCACGAAACCGCCCCGGCATACCGAGACTACATCTCCCACATCCAATCCCAGCCACGGACGGAGAGCGTCAAGTACTGGAAGGAATACCTCTCTGATGCCGAACCATGTCTCTTCCCCGCACTGAATGACGGGGATTCCGAGGCGGAGAAATCGTTGGGATCCCACATCATCACCATCGCGAATGTGGCAAGCGTCATGGCGTACTGCGCCAACTCATCCATCACCCTTTCCACGTTCTTCCAGCTCGTGTGGGGCCTGGTGCTGAGAACGTACACCGGATCGGATCAAGTCTTGTTTGGCTATCTTGCCTCCGGCCGAGATATCCCCCTGCCCAACATTGACAGGGCTGTTGGTGCCTTTATCAACATGCTTGTCTGCCGGCTTGATCTCCCCGTGGACGCCGAACTGGGCGATGTCATGGACACTCTGGCGGGGGACCTCTCAGCAGCCATGTTACACCAGACTTGCTCTCTAGCAGAGATCCAACACGAGATCCACCTTGTCACTTCTTCCCTGTTCAACACCGCCTTCACATATCAAAAGCGTGCCTCGCGTCTCAAAGGTCGCCCCTCCGCCGCCATTCCCACGCTCAAGTACCAAGTTCTCAGCGCCGAAGACCCAAGCGAATACGCTGTAGCCGTCAATGTCGAGGCCACGGACGAGACGGTTGATATTCACTTCAGCTACTGGAGAAACATCATCTCAGAAGCCCAGATCAGGAACATCTCCGGCACGTTTGTCCAAATCGTCAATGACCTGATCTCGAATGCCCCTGACGACTACACCGTGGGCGAGATTGATCTCCTCGGTCAGCCCGGGATCGATCAAATCCTGCGGTGGAACGACTTCAGTCCACCTCACGTCGAGAGGTGCATCCACGATCTGATTTCCGAGAATGCGGATACACTTCCGGCCACTACACCTGCCGTGCACGGCTGGGATGGTGCGTTCACATACCGGGAGCTGAGCAAAATCACCGACGCGGTAGCTCAACAGCTAATTGCCTTTGGTGGTATTGGCCCAGACGATTTTGTCCCGCTTTGCTTCGAGAAGTCGGCGTGGGCTGTGGTCGCCCAAGTCGCTGTCTTGAAGGCGGGCGCCGCATTCGTCAGTTTGGATCCAGCTCATCCAGACAGCCGGCTACGAGAACTGGTGCAAGACATTGGTGCGAAGTTTGTCATCTGCTCCGCAAACAATAGCGCCAGAATGGAGCGCATCACAGATCGTCTCTTTGTGGTCGGGCCGGACTCCCCGTCATCCCTCGCGACAACTCAGCCACACATCCGGACAAACGTCACCCCTTCTCACGCCGCCTATGTTATATTCACCTCAGGCACCACAGGGAAGCCCAAGGGAACCGTCATCGAGCATGGCGCATTCTGTACCGGCGCCCTGGCCCATGCTGAGGCCATGTTCATGCGCCGTGGCTCCCGAGTCCTGCAATTTGCATCTTACACATTCGATGCAAGCATCATGGAGACCCTTTCCTGTCTTCTCGTTGGGGGCTGTGTCTGTGTCCCTTCGGACGAAGACAAGATGAACGACCTCGGTGCCGTCATTCGGAACATGGGTGTGACCTGGACTCTTCTGACCCCATCGGTGGCCAGCACTATCAAGCCGGAGAGCGTTCCCGGGCTACAGACTCTCGTCACTGGAGGGGAGGCCATGTCCACTGGTCACATATCTAGATGGGGAACCCAGTGTGCCCTGGTCAATGCCTATGGACCAACGGAATGTTCGGTTGTGGCGACGACAAGTACAAAAGTCGATGAATCTCATCGCTTACACAACACCGATCCGTCTACCATCGGCACGGCTGTCGGTGGTCGCATTTGGGTGGTGGATGCCCAAAACCCCGACCGCTTGGCACCAGTCGGTGCAGTAGGGGAGCTGGTCGTTGAGGGACGTCATGTTGCCCGGGGCTATCTGCACAGGCCTGAGCAGACAGCCAAGTCATTTCCTCAGACCCTGGCCTGGACGAGTCATCCTGCCTTCGGGTCGGGGATCTTTGCCCGCGGCGACAAGATGTACCGCACGGGTGATCTCGTACGATATAACTCGGACGGATCCATCTCCTACATTCACAGGAAGGATACACAGGTGAAGGTGAATGGCCGACGAATCGAGCTGGGCGAGATTGAGTTCCATTGCCAAGCAATCCTACCAGAAGACGCCCAATCCGCGGTCGAGATTGTTCAGCACAACAACAGCAAGATGCTCGCTGTCTACCTCTGCATCGGATCACCCACGCCGGTCAACGATGCAAGCGCCCTATTGCCCATGACGGATGCATTCAGCGAGCTCGCCCACACCATGGATGATCACGTATCTCGACATCTTCCGGCATACATGGTTCCTCAGATCTTTGTTCCAATGGCTACCATGCCGTGGACAACGGCAGGTAAACTCGACCGCAGACGGCTTCGGCAAATCGTGGAAGCAGCAGATCGGGAGACCATCTTCTCCTACAGACTCTCGAAGTTGAAAGCCCCCGGAAAACGGAAAGCGCCCGCCAATGAAGCTGAATCAACGATGCAGAAACTCTGGGAGTCGACCCTTGGACTTCCTGCTGGCTCAGTCGGCGTGAACGACAACTTCTTCCGTCTGGGTGGCGACTCACTCACCGCCATGAAATTGGTCGGTCAAGCCCGGGCTCATCGGGTCAATCTCTCAGTTCTTGATGTGTTCGAAAACCCGGTCTTGGCGGATATGTCGGGAACTTTTGGTGGTTCTGAGACCACGACGTTAGAGAGCAACCCTCAACCTTTTGAGCTGCTGTCGGAACCACAGTCCGAGATTCAGGTGTTGGTCCGCGACATCGCCCAGCAGTGCCAACTCTCAACAGATCAGGTTACGGATATCTACCCATGCAGTCCACTACAGGAAGCCCTCTTCGCCCTCGCCAATAAGCAGACCGGCGCCTATGTTGCGGTCAACACATTGCGGCTTCCCAAAGACCTCGACCTGGAACGCTTCAAGCAGGCTTGGCAAACAGTGTCCGATGACACTGACACTCTTCGCACCCGAGTTCTACACATACCTACCTCCGGCTTCCTCCAAGTGGTTGTTGCGCCCCATCGAATCAACTGGTATGAGGAATCGTCGCTCGACGATGCTATCTGTAATGGGGGCAGCATAGGGTCGCAGAACGGCGGGGCGTTGACCAGATATTCCATCGTTCCCGGAGAGGACGGCACGCCTTCCTACTTCGTCTGGTCCATCCACCACGCGCTTTACGATGGCTGGAGTCTTCCCAAGATTGCGAGCCGGGTTCAGCATCTTTACGAGAGCGGCTCAAGGAGTATCCAAATCAGGTCCAATATCGCATCATACTCCAGCTTTATCAGGTATCTCAAACTGAGAGCTGCGTCTGAGTCGGAAGTCTTTTGGAAGAAAAATCTCGAGGGCAGCCTCACTGTCACACACTTTCCAGAACTTCCAGTCTCCATCAATGATCAGTCTCCAACATTCCGAACCGAGACATGCGAGGTCAAGATTGACCGACAAAGCTTCCGTGCCGATGTCACCATCCCAACCATCGTCAGGGCGGCCTGGGCAATGCTGATTTCCGCATATACCGGAACAGTTGATGTCGTTTTTGGGGAGACACTATCTGGCCGCAATATCGACGTGCCCGGGATCGAGGATATTTCAGGGCCTACCTTCGCCACGGTCCCGATGAGATTCCAGGTTCGCCGGAGTTTCAACCTGGGCATGTTCCTAGCGAGCATTCAGAAGCAGGTGAATCACATGGCTCCTCATCAGCACATGGGACTGCAGCACATCAAGCGACTTGACGATGACTGCGCAGCCGCCTGCGCATTCCAAAGCCTCCTGACGATACAATCTCTCACTTCCGACCCTGGCCAGCAGAACCAGTGGAATTTCGAAGGTGGTTCCTCGGGCGAGAGCTTCTTCACCAATCCACTGGTATTGGAGTGTATCATTGTCGGTGGCACAGTTCAGGCCACGATTCACCATGACCAGAGAATCATGTCCTCTTGGCATGCACAACGGCTCACCGCTCAGTTCAAGTCGACTTTGGAGAGTCTGTTCCTCAAGGCGGCAGACAAGCAATCTACACTCGTTTCCATCAGCACTACAAGCGCCGAGGATTATGCACTCATCAAGGAGTGGAACGCAGCGTACGACACTGTAGGAAGTGTGGTGAACTCCACAATCCACGGCCTTTTCCTGGAGCAGGCTGCGCTGCATCCTCAGCGACTGGCTGTCAATGCTTGGGATGCTCAGCTCACATACGCCGAAACACAAGCTCACGCTACTCAGCTCGCACTTCATCTTCAAACTGCCGGCTTACCGGCAGGCAGCATGGTTCCGGTCTGCATTGAGCGGAGTGCCTGGACCATTGTCGTTCTCATGGCTATTCTCATGACCGGCAGCGCGTTTGTCCCATTCGACCCAGCGCACCCCCTGACACGACAGAAAGAGATCCTGGAGTCGCTTTCCGCGGAGTTTATCATCTGCAGTCCTGAATACAAGGCTCGATTTGCCGACACCGTCAAAATTTGTGTTACGGTCGATGAAGGCTGGTTCCATACACAGCCTTCATACCAGGATCCTCCGCGTTTCTTCGGTTCCCCGGACGACAAAGCATATATCCTCTACACCTCCGGCAGCACTGGCCGTCCGAAGGGCGTAGTCGCCACCCACCGCGCTTTCTGCAGCTCATCACGCGGATACGCTCTGGCGACCAACATGACGGAAGCCTCCCGGGTTTTACACTTTGCCTCACTCACATTCGATGTTGCCCTCATGGAGGTGTTAACCCCCCTGACACTCGGCGCATGCGTGTGCGTGCCTACGGAGGAGTCTCGACTGCACAACCTAGGGGGTGCAATCTCACAGCTCGGAGCATCCTGGGCGTTCTTGACCCCATCAGTCGCCAATCTCCTCGATCCAGCAGACGTTCGCTCAGTCCTCAAGACACTCGTCTGTGGCGGGGAGGCTATGGTAGACGAGACAGTAGCTCGTTGGGCGGACGAAGTCGAGTTGATGAACGGCTACGGACCAACTGAGGCATGCGTATTGGCCATCATCAACCCCAGCGTCTCCCAGGAAAGGGATCGCAGTATCATTGGTCGCGCCCACACGGCTGGACAAGCGTGGATTCTGGGGCTCAATGGTCCAGGTTGTGACATGTTAGCACCCGTGGGTGCGGTCGGAGAGCTTACCATCAGTGGACCATTGTTGGCGCAGGGGTATCTCAATGACCCAGTCAAGACCGCCGAGGTATTTGTTGAGGAGGCACTTCTGCCTGGGGCAGGGTCAAGCCAGCCCGGTCCGCTTATGCGCTTCTACCGTACCGGTGACCTCGTGCGGTACCGCCATGATGGTGCCCTCGAGTTTATCGGCCGCCGGGACGGCCAAGTCAAAGTGAACGGCCAGCGCATCGAGCTCGGCGAGGTCGAAAGCCGATTGTCAGCGGACAATCACGTTCAGCTTGCTGTGGTTGCTCAGCCGAAGTCCGGGCCTTGTGAGAAGCAACTCGTGGCCGTCATTACCTTGGCCATCGACTCCGAAACAAACGACTCAGCCCCTATGTCACTGGTCCCTGGCAGTTCTTCGGCATGCCAGCCTGCCGACGGCTCACCAGAGTGGCTAGCGAAAGCACGAGCCGAGGTGGCTAGCATGAAATCCAAGCTCGCGGAAACCCTTCCGTCTTTCATGGTGCCCTCAGTGTGGATTGTGCTGGAGTCCATGCCGGTCGTCGTCTCAGGCAAGCTGGACCGGCAACGAGTCACCAAGTGGCTTGCCGGAATGGATCACGAGACCTTCGAGACAGTCACTCAGAGATTTACATCATCAGAGACTACTGATGTTGAGAGTGAACTAACTAAGCCCGTGAAAATGTTGAGGGAAGTTTGGGCAGAGGAGCTACGAGTTCCACTAGATCGGGTCACAACGGACCGGACGTTCATGAGTCTCGGTACGTCCCCTCCCCACCACATTGGCAGAACTGAATGGCTAATATAACCTGTAGGTGGTGACAGCATCAGAGCTATGGGCATTGTTTCACGAGCCCGCAGAGCCGGGCTGAGTGTCACTGTCCGAGATGTGCTGGGCTCCAAGTCCATCGTCCATCTCGCCCGCGTCGCGAAACAGCTAGCGCCACAGACTACTCCCATCCCCTCGGCAGAAGTTGAAGAGGAGGCTCTCTTCTCTCTATCTCCAATCCAGGAGCTCTACTTCAGGCTCTCGGAGGAATACAGCGGTTCCTCCCGCTTCAACCAAAGCGTTACTTTCACTGTTCCGGGACATATTGCCGGCTCCAAGATCAGGGACGCCATCAACTCCATTGTCACCCGTCATTCTATGCTCAGGGCACGCTTTTCGAAGGGAGACAATGGTAGCTGGCTGCAACGGATTATCAAGAACAACGAAACGGCCTACGGATTTTCGACACACGAGCCCACTTCCCTGGACGAGGCAGCCAAGGTGGTGGCATGCGCCCAACGCAGTCTATCCATCGAGCACGGCCCGGTTTTCAGAGTAGACGTCATGAACATCCTCGGCGATGACAGGTCCACCATTTCCATGATCGCACACCATCTCTGCATCGACATGGTATCATGGCGCATCATACTCTCCGACTTATCCGATCTACTACAGAATCGGGAACTTGAGGCCCAAGCCCCAATCTCCTTCAAGTCTTGGTGCGCCTTGCAAGCGAAGTCCCTGGATGCAAACGTCCGTCAGCCCCTGGAAGAGACTTCTGCGGACATCAACTACTGGGACTTGCATGGGCCGTCCGTGTACGGAAACGCGGAGACAGAAACATTCACTCTAGACTCGACCATGACCAGTCTCGCGCTCGCGGACAGTCACCAAGCTTTCGGCTCGAAACCCACCGACCTATTCGTCGCGGCTCTCGCACATTCTTTCTCCAGAATCTTCCGGGACAGGGGCGTCCCAACCGTCTACAACGAGAGCCACGGCCGGGACACTCTACAGCAATCGACCGTCGATTTATCTCGCACTGTCGGGTGGTTCACCAGCATCTCCCCTCTGGCAATCAGGGTGGCGGATGACAACCTCCCCGATACTGTGAGGCGAGCCAAGGACGTTCGTCGCAGCATTCAAGACAATGGGAGGTCGCATTTCGCCGCTAAATTCTCTGGCCCATCGAGCCAGCCAGTGCCACCAATGGAAGTCTTGTTCAACTATCTAGGTGAAGGTGTAACGACTAAGGAGTCAGCCGAAGACCTGATTCATTCTATCGACCTTGGAAACGACGAAAGCGTGGGAGATGTCGGCCCAGAGACGAATAGGATGGCTCTGTTCGAGATCAGTGCTAGTGTTGTTGGGGACTGTCTTCAGTTCAATTTCATCCACGACCGCACCTTGGCTCGGACCAACCAAGTCCGATGCTGGATCAGAAGCTACAGAGATACTCTCATCGAGATGATTCAGTGCCTGGTCCAGAGGTCACCCGAGCCAACGCTGACCGACTTCTCGCTCTTGCCCCTGACATATGACAATCTTCGAACTCTCATCAAGAAGACTTTCCCCTCGGCAAGAGTCACACCCGGTGATGTCGAGGACATTTATCCGTGCACACCTGTTCAAGAAGGCATGTTGATCGGTCAACTACGAGATCCGGAAGCCTACCGTTATCACGCTATCTACCGGGTCAACACCAGGGGTGGTTCACTGAATCCGGACTCGAACCCGAACCCGAACCGGCTCGCCCGCGCCTGGCAAAAAATCGTTGATCGGCATGCCGCCCTTCGAACAATCTTCATCGAGAGTGTTCACAGAGGCGGTATGTTCGATCAATTGGTCCTGAAGAAAGCTGAAAGTGGTGTTGTGGTCGTTCACTGCAGGGACGACCAAGTGTCGGCCACACTTGCACAAGCCAGCCTCACCGAGCCTAGATGCAACGGTCCCCAGCTTCCACACCATCTGGTGATCTGCAATACGCCCAGCGGGCAGATCACTGTGAAACTTGAATTCAACCATGCTGCCGTCGATGGCGGTTCCCTCGGAATCATCCTAGATGAGCTGGCCTCCCAGTACGCCGGTCAACTTGATGCGGACGAGGGGCCCCTTTATAGCAACTACATCCGGTATATTCGCAGTCTGCCCGCCCACGAAGACAAGAACTACTGGGTGCAATACCTGAAAGGCGTTCGACCCTGTCACTTCCCACGACTGAACACCACGGATGCCAATCCTCCGGCAACGCGCCAGTTGTGCTCGATGCGGTTGAGATTCGACAACTTCAGGGGACTCCGCCGTGTATCAGAACGGATCCAGGTCACACTTGCCAACATGATGCATGCCGCATGGGCTCTTGTCCTAAGCGAATACACTGGATCTGACGATGTATGCTTCGGCTATCTCGTCGCGGATCGGGATGTCCCGGTGGATAACATCCACCGCACCGTCGGAACCCTGATCAATATGCTGTGCTGCCGGGTGGAAATCACAGGCTCACAGTCGAGAGATGAAATCCTCCGCCAGATTCAAGAGCAACATCTTCAAAGCATGCAGTTCCAGCGCTGCTCTCTCGCTCTGGTTCAGCATGAGCTCGGGCTCGGGGGTAAGCCCTTGTACAACACTTCGATTTCCACGCAGAGCAGTCAAGAGGTGGAATCAGTAGGAAAGGAAGGCATCTCATTCGAGCTTCAACAGGGTCATGATCCGAGCGAGGTATGTGGCTAATTATTCCCTCTATACCTTAACAAGAGACTGACTTGCACATCATAGTACGCCATTACTCTCAATATCGACACCGCTCCGGGCGATGAAGGTGTCGTCTTCAGGTACTGGTCGGACCATGTCACCGAGGATCATATGCAGACCATCTCTAGCATGATGGCTGGTATCCTTGATGGGTTTATCCAAGAAACCCACTGCCCTGCCACCGAAACCCATGCGAAACCCGAAATTCCCGCCACGCATCAAGAGTCTTCAATTCCTGGGATCCTCTCTCTAACGACCGAGGAAGGTTCGCTACCGCAAAGAGGCAGCGAAGCCAACGTACTGGCCAGCATCTGGCGCAACTTGCTCAATCTCCCTCAAAGCGTGACAATTGGGGGGCAAGACAGTTTCTTCGACCTTGGCGGAGACAGCATCATCGCCATGAAGCTTGTGGGAGAGGCGCGTGACCAGGGCCTTTCTCTCTCAGTCGCGGATGTATTCCGTCACCCATCGTTCGACGACATGGCAGCATCCCTCCAGACCTCGCACACGCCCATCTCGGCAACTTCTTCAACGGCCATCCATCAGTCTACCTTGCAAGGAACAGTCAGCCGATCTACCTCGAGCGATAGCGTCTACGAGAAGTTCTCGCTTGTTGCGTCGTCTAATGTGGATGCTTACCTCCAGACAAACATTGTTCCACAAGTTGGCGTCTTTCGTGGTGGAATCTCGGATGTGCTGCCCGCGACCGACTTTCAGGCACTTGCCGTCACCGGTTCCCTTCTCTCATCTCGCTGGATGCTCAACTACTTCTACCTCGATGGCGTCGGAGCCCTTGACGTTGAACGACTTCGACGAGCTTGCTTCAGCCTGGTGCAAGGTCTGGACATCTTAAGAACCATTTTCGTGCCCTCGGGCGGACAGGTTCTGCAGGTCGTTCTCCGTACCGTTCGGCCGATCTTCCGTGTTGTCGAGATCGATGATGACTCGATGGACGATTTCACGGCGACACTAGTGGCCGACGAGCCGGCTCCTCAACTCGCCGAGCCCCTGGTCAAGTTCATCGTTATCAAACGGCGATCGAGTCAACAGCACCGCATTCTACTCCGCATTTCACATGCCCAGTACGATGGGGTGTGCTTCCCTCGGATACTGGAATGTCTCCAGGCGGGATATCGGGGTGATGCTATTCCACAACCACCGACTTTCGCCAACTACCTGCGTGCCTCAGCCGGTTCGCTTACCACGGACCATTACCGGCACTGGAAGCGCCTGCTCGACGGCTCTTCCATGGCGGAGATTGTCGGCAGAGACAGGCCGGACTACCACAAGCTAGCGGCTGGGGCCAGTACGTCTCTCAAAACGACGGTTACGCTCCCGCCGGTGGAACACGGACGCATCACCACCGCTACGGTCGTCAAGGCTGCCTGGGCTTATGTGCTTGCACAAATTTCCGCAGCTGACGATGTTGTCTTCGGTCACACCATCAGCGGACGCAACGGAGAAGTCGAGGGTGTTGAAAGCATGATGGGGCCCTGCCTCAATCTGGTTCCGGTCCGGGTTCGGTTCGGCAGCCAAGCACCAACAGTCAGGGAATTGCTTGCTCAGATCCAAGACCAGCAAGTGGCTAACATGCCACATGAGGTGCTCGGCTTCCGCGAAATCATCCGGCACTGCACGGACTGGCCAAACTGGACCTACTTCACATCCACGGTCCAGCACCAGAACATTGAGCAGACCCAGAGCCTGAAGCTGGGCGAGGTGGACTACCAAGTCGGCTGTGCTCGAGCCGCGCCAGGAGAGTTTGCCGATTTCTCGGTTTTCTCACAGCCTACTCCTGGCGGCTCGCAGGATAGCTACGAGTTAATCCTCAGCTTTTCCGAGCATGGTCCCATAACCACAGACTTTGCACAGCGGGTTCTCAACATGCTTGGCGACGCCGCAAGACTCTTCGCCACCGATCCCGACATGGCCCTCCCCTCGTCCTATGACCTCTCAAGCCGACATGCCGAGCTGCCTCTACACAGCCTGCTCGCCCAATCCAACTCGCCAGCATCGACGTCTCCATTGCCGCTGGAAGCCACGCAAAAGGAGAGACTCAGAGCCTACATCGTCTCCATCTGGCTCCGCACACTGGACCTCGCCCGCAGAGACCACACAGAGCCAAGCCCATCTCAGCCTGACCTCGGTCCGGAAGCGTCATTCTTCTCCCTCGGCGGGGACATGACAACACTAGGTCAGGCGACCTTGCTGCTCAGTCACGATGGGTTCCCCGGCTCCATCTTGGAGCAGCTCGCCGATGATCCCACCGTGGAGGGCCACATGCGCGTGCTGGCGGCGTTCCCTGACGTGGTGCAGCGGGTCGTTGGTCCGCAGGTGGAGAGGAGATATACGGAGGAGAAGAAGAAGGCGGTTGTTGGGGTTGCGGCGGTGAAGGCGGGGAAGAAGGATTCACCGTTGGCGAAGGCGGCGAGTTTCTTTAGGAAGATTGGGGGGAAGAGGGTTGAGGTTGTTGTCTGAGATTACTTTCTTTTGTTTCTCGTTTCTTTTCCTATTCGGGCTTCTTCGATATTTTCTCTTGCTTTCTTTACCATTTCATGTTCTCCTCATCCTCAAGGAAAGGTTCTTCATGTCTTGTTTGGGTTCATGTGTAAAGAATTTCGCCAACGTTTCTGTTTCAGCCTACATCATGTACCTATGACACGCCGTACCCCTCCCTGATCCTGGGGAACAGTTACCAGGGGAATTTAAACCATCTACGAATAACAAGTAGTAGTCCGTGTTCAAGAAGAAAAAGGAAAAGAAACATAGAGAGATAAGAAGAACAAAAACAGAACAAAATCACAATCCTCCAAGCTAGTAGACTCGACTTGAAAGAGCCGAGCAGGGAACGGCGCATCGACCCTTGCGGCTTCATCAGACCGCTTCGTTTCCGAATATAAGGCCTCGAAATATTTCTGGAGCAGAGAGACATGAATATGGATGGAGACTAGTATCCATCGCTTGAACTGCGGGAACCAGAGAGTGACGATCTAAGGAAACCTGCATCCAACCAAGAATAACGGGTGAAGCCAGAAGATACGAGTTTCTGATCTTACGGCCCAAAACTATCCGGAATGGTGTCGAGATAGTCTTGACCATGCGGCCTATTTTCCTCGGCAGGGAGAGCCTCGGGCTTCGCACTGCCTCCCGCCTTCCTGACAGCATACATGTCCCAGAACATCATCGCGGAAGTGAAGAGACTACATTCCGGCAGTTAGCCCACGACACCGGATCTTCCAAAAGTTATGGAGCCTACAGCGCAAGGAGGGTCAAGATCCAGAGGGCATCTTCGGACGCCTTGGCCACTTCGATGGCTGCCTTCACACTCTCCGTTGCGGGCTCGGTCCAGTCATCACCCGAATCCAGATCGGTTGGTTGGTTTGTGTCCGAATCCGGGTTTGCAGGTTCCGGTTCGGCAGGAGCTGGATCAGGATGTACTGGAGCGGGCTCCACGGATGCAACGGTCAAACCGCGGGGCGAGACGATGGATGACGGCGTCTTTCTTGTAGCCATGGTCCCGGTATTAACCAAAAACGCCACAAGCCATAGAAGAACTATCAAGGACAAGATAGTCCAGCGTGACCGCGGCGGAAGATTCGGTCGCCTGTGAATGACGAATAGGAGACCGAGCACAACAAGACTCTTCGAAGAAGTCAGTGAGATTTTCCATCTCATCCTCTCTCAGTTCGCTGCATCCTGATGAACGAGCGTACCGCAGCAATGCAAACCCATGGCATCTCTACTGCAAGACCATAGCCGTGTCCACGATTCGTTTGCGCGCGAATGTTGACCGCTGCGGCGATAATAACGCCTAGAGAAAAGAGAATGGAAATGTAGATGAAGAACTTCCGAAGGCGGCCGCTTGACTTGAGTGACGAGTGTGGAGCATTCGGCCCCGGGTCCGCGAGCCCATCTGTAGCCATTTCGGGTGGGGTGAAAAGCGAGAGGCAACGGAGTTTGTGCGGTCAAGGTACTAGGTTTGCTCGAAACCAAACTGTTCGCGCACTGTCCGGTGTGGGAGAGGGGCCTTGCCGGTTTCTTATGCATTTCATGCTCCATGGCGGCCCAGACTGAATCACACCTGCTGCCCAGATTGCTGCTCTTTGCTGAGCAATACAAAAGCCAATGAAGATTTGTCGGAACCGGAGCGGTCCGGTTTTCCTCCTTTTAGACGTTCATGAGTCCAGCCTTCGGATCCAGCCTCACCGGCCGTCCGGGGGCAATCGCCTGTTGGACGATAGCCCGACAACCCCAAGTTTATCGAGCCAATCAGCAGTATTTCGGAATCTGGAGGTTGCAAACCGCAGGCAGACATGCTGCATTCAACGGCGCCGATTCATGGTGCAGTCGGAAGATCAGCCGCACTGCTCCCGATCGCCAATAAGAACCCACAACCATGACTATACACACGCTGCTTCTGCATATTTCGCTAGCTATTGGCCGTGGATCTACTTAAGATTTCTGGAAACGAGATACGACAGTAGGTGGGTAGGTAGGTAGTTAACATTGAAGGGTCCCCAGATTAGGATGGAAGCCCCAGTACCAGGTCAATAGCCCGGAATCCCACGGCCGAATAGTTAGCCACGAATCGCTCTCCGAACGGCTGCATGAAGGTGTCTGATCATCTCCAAGTTAGCTTTCTGCAACTTTTCTGGTCTGGACAGACCCAAAATCTGAGGCTTGTACACACCGTAGGTTGAAATGGGCTTCGTCGAGCATAACCATGTAAAAGTCTCCGTCACGCTTTTTCGCAGCCCATCCCGCGGAAACTCTTTGACGACAGCTGCGTATTCCTCGGGTGTGACACCATTTTGTGGCCCCAAAAAGTCGAGAAAAACGCCGTTGCTGACAGTCTGCACGTCAGGCTCCTTGTAGAGCGCGTATTTCGGCTCGGTGTGCAACGCAATGGAATCCCAAACAAGCTGCACACGCCGTTCGTCCCACCGTCTACCAGACTCGTGGTCGCGAATAAACGCCCGTGCTGCAATGGCTCCGTCGACTTCGAAGCGGCGGTCCGCACTCACGATCTTAGAACCAGGGGTTCGGTCGAACCCGAGATCATGGAGAAGCAGGGACACGGCTTGGACTTCGGGGTCGACCATCGAGGCCAGGGTTGTGTTGTGTGACAGGATGAGTGTGCCGAATAGCCAGCTTCGCATGACGTGCGCGTAGAGGTCGTTATTTGAGCGGTCGCGCATGTAGGCTTCGGCTGCGCGGACGAGAGGAGTGTCGAGGACGGAGACATTGGCAATGGTGCGCCGAGGCAGAGGCGGCGGGGGTGCTGCGCATGTTGGCCCGAAGATATACACGAATAGTGACAATAAAATCAGAAACATTTTGATGGTCGTCGAATATCTCCGTGATAATTGTGGCGGCTGGCGAGTTGGCTTTGAGATGCAGTAGACTGAGCTCGTAGATAGCCATTGAAGAGATTCTGGATACATGTAGGTCATTATATACCAAGCTTGCACCGGTATTCTACTTGATTGCGTACAGGCCAAAACAGAGCCTCTTACTCTAATGATTACTATTTCGCCGACTGAACTGTGCTGCCGTGCGACGTCGTATCTAGGTACAAACACTCCGCGACGCGCCGGATGTTAGCGGAGAATGTCCGCCTTGAGGAGGAACGCACGGCTACCTTCTCGACGTTGGGCATGAGGCGGGCTTTAGGTTCCGACCTGAGTCGGAGATCATTTAAGTGTCATCCGTCGGTCACCGGATCCGGAGAGTTAATCAGCCGTAGGTATCGGATATTTGTCAGCCAAAGGTACCGATCCAAAATGCCATTGGAATCATACCGCTGAGTCCCAGATCTCGCGGCCACGTCTCGCAGCTGCTGCACTCGCATGTCAGATCACTAATCTTGTCGACGGTCACCTGCAAGTCGAGCAAGTTGACGGCCACGTTGGACGCGTCGATTTTGAAATTGAGCCATCCCGTATTCGCCGCAGTCGGCAGCGTCAGGGTATACGTACCATCCTTAGCCTGACGAGTGTCGAAAACTTCGAGGCCGAGCTTACCTATTCATGCTTCGAGAGATGACGGTGGAAGGTCCGGTGTTGGCCGGATGCTAACAATGACGTGGTTCTCTTTCGTATCGCCGAAGTCACCCGAACCTCAGCTGTCTAGAACTAATAATTGATGAAGTCCGACTGGGTATAAGGGCGCACCTTCACGCCTTGGGTTCTGCTCGGCCGTCCGCAGATCAAAGGCACCGTCTACGTTGGTAACCGGAAGGAGGTCACTTGGCTAATGGAAATTTCTTGTGCCCTCCCACCCGTCCACCCAGGGATGATGCCGTTGAGGTGTTCAAACCAATCTGGCAAGGTGCTGTCCCATACAGTCCCATGCATGCCAAAACCCCGCATGCCTGATGATTCTCAACACCACCTGAACAGCTTCAACTTGAGCGCACTTCATCATCGCCATACCTTCGCAACCTTGAACTTGCGGGCATGGAGAAACCATGGGGAGACCTTGCTACCGAGTTCGATATGTTCCACTTCCTTGAGGCTCGTATTCCCTGGTCCCATTCCTGCATTGCATCCAGTCTGTATGGTGTCAACTACGATCCCCTTACACCACCAATAATCCCGACCCTTGCTGGCCCAAACACAACTGATAAAATCCGTCCCGGACAATTCCTTGGGTAAGAGCTTTCCACTACGTTCATCAAGAGCAGATTACATTCTTCCGGCTTTAACCACTCACTATTTCTGTGGCTATGTGGTGGAGAGACATACTGATATGCTAACGCGTTGTGTGAGTAGGGTAAATACATGGGTGTGTCAGCGGGGGTTGGAACTATTGCCACTGCATCAGTAGTCAAATGCTCCACATCTGGTACGGAGAGTTCGGGATAAAGAAAGTCAGTCACCTTTCCGCCCAAGGTCAAAAAGTTGGGGTGGATGGCCTTTGGTCAATCATAGGAGTGTCTAAACATTCCAGTCTGAAGCACGCGATGTAGGATTGTAACACGTATGAAAGTAGACCCGCGGCTTCATACGTCCACGCTGCACATGGGCCAGCAACTCTTGATCAGTAAATAAACGATGCAGACGCGGGATTCGGTCTGGTATCAATGCCTACAAGCGAATTTAGCACGGCAAGCGAATAATCAGCTATCAGTCATTTCATCTCGAGGGTGAGCAGAAGTTCGGCAGCCTATCCCGTTTCTCGGGTCAGATGCCGACCGCCCTAAGGGGTAAGATGGTGGGCATGCTTACATATGCAGGATTTCTCCGTTTGTTTTCGTATTAATATTGCAGGAGTTGCTGCTTCGCTCGAGGGGGCTCTTGGTTATTATTCTAATTTTCCTGGTATATTCTAAGTACTCATCCCTGACTTCGACACGAGTTAGCTCTTCTACGGCACCACTGGGAGCAGTTTGTAGTCTGGGGTTTTGTTTCAGCTAGCGCTGTCAAGCCACTCAGGTAACCCTGAGGAAGGTATCCCTTTGGTAGGTATTGCTGGCCTTGGTCAGAGAACTCAGAGAAAGGCAGATCATGTCGTCGGAAAGCGAGAAGATGGTTTCAGAATCGCGACGGACAGACACACCCGACATCATGGCTGAAAGCGATGGCTCTTCTCCGAGCGAAGAAAAGGACATCATCGTTCCCACCGGGGCGACGCCGGATGAATTTCCCCATAGCCTCCGGCTAGTCCTCCTCGTGGGAGCAGTGATGTTGACCGTCTGGATTGTGGCACTAGACCAGGTAATATCTGCTACTTCATACTTCAGCCCTCAAGTATCCGAAAGCACAAAACAGAAACCATGCTAACACGGCGACAAGACAATCGTAGGCACGGCGATCCCGCGGATCACGGACGAGTTTCACGGCATCGAGGACGTGTCGTGGTACGGCGCGGCCTACTTCCTCTGCCTCGGCGGATTCCAGTCGTCCTGGGGCAAGGCGTTCCGCTACTTCCCGCTCAAGACGTCTTTCCTCGTCAGCCTGTTTATCTTCGAGCTCGGCAGTTTGGTATGCGGCCTCGCGCCGAGCTCCAAGGCGTTCATCGCCGGACGCGCGATCGCCGGAGTAGGGGGCGCGGGCGTGACCGGCGGTGCGACTGTCATCTTCGCCGTGTCGGTCGAGCCGCGGCGCCGGCCGAACCTAAACGCGCTCATTGGTGTTGCCTATCTGCTCGGCGCCGTGCTCGGCCCGTTGATCGGCGGCGGGTTTGCCGACGGTGTCACCTGGCGCTGGTGCTTTTACATCAACCTGCCCGTTGGCGGGCTCGCAGCTGCTCTCGTCGTGATCTTCTTCCGGCCGCCCGTGCGAGATACCAAAGATGCCGAGACGCCCCTGGCTGTGAAGCTACGCCACATGGACCTAGTCGGAGCGGTGCTCGTCATGGGAGCTGTTGTCTGTTTCATTCTGGCGATGCAGTACGGCGGCGTTACAGACTCGTGGGGTAGCGGCGTCGTCGTCGGGCTGCTGGTCGGGTGCGTGCTGATCACCACGGCGCTTGGCGCCTGGGAATACTTCGAGGACGAATACGCGATGCTGCCTCCGCGACTACTTCGCCATCGTTGGCTCTGGGCCGGCGGCCTGTTTCAGCTCTTTTACGCGGGTACCTACTTCGTCCTGCTGTACTACCTGCCCATCTACTTCCAGAGCATCCGCGGCGTCGACGCTCTGGGGTCCGCCGTCGACACCCTGCCCCTAATGCTGGCGGGGTTTGTTAGTATGATGATTGGCGGCGTGGTTATCACTGTCACGGGCCACGCCATGCCCTTCATGGTGCTCTCCTCAGCCATCATCACGGTTGGCAACGGGCTACTCTTTACGCTTAACACCCACACCCCCTCTGCCAAGTGGATCGGCTACCAGGTGCTCGTCGGCTTCCCCATGTCATTTTCCTTTCAGAACTCCCTCAACATCCTTCAGGCGAACGCCGCGCCCGAGGATCTGCCCACTGCTACAACTGTGAATTTCCGTAAGTATTTCTCTCTCCCATTTGTCAACACCTGCATCCCTGTGATCCAACCAGATCGGACTCGCACCATCGGTTATGGATTATACATGCCCTGTATTGACATACGCCGAAACGCAGTCTTCCAACAACTTGGCGGCGGTCTCGGCGTCGCCGCAGCCCAAGCCGCTTTCGCCAACCGGCTCCTGGTCAACCTAGCCGTGCTCGCACCTGAAGTCGATCCACACATGGTACTGACCACGGGCGCTGCTGAGCTGCAATCCGTCTTTTCGGGACCGCTGCTGGGAGGCGTTGTCGCGTCGTACATGCAGGGTATCAAGACGGTGTTTGCCTTTGCCATCGGGCTGTCGGGCATGGCGTTCTTAATGGGCTTGTTGGTGCCAGCGAAGCGACTGCATAAACCTGCGGCTGCTACTGTCGCTGATGTAGACACCTAAGTAGACATGGAGTTGAGACTTGGTCAAGATGGGAGTGGAAGGTAATTACAGCAAAATGAGTGCCATTCATGGAACACATGAAACGGTAGTGGGAGCTTCTTAATCTCCATGTACGGATACTGAGTATGTAGAAAGGGTCAAATTCCTGTGTCACTCACTGCTGATGTTTCAATGTGGGCACTGGGGCCACCGAGTCCACATGGACCTGACCACTCCATCCTGGGCACTCTATCGTCTGTAGATTCCGTCATTGTCATCTGTCTCATCTCTCGGGAACTCGAGATCATACCAGATCACTACCTAGTGTAGTCTTACTGAGGGTTAAGTTTCGACGCAAATCGTGAGGAAATTGGGCAATCTGTAAGAAACCCGTTGAAATCCAATGCCAAGATAGTAATTTTTTCCGCTCTCCTATGCTTGCCATGTTGGGTTTGGCGTGGAGGGACTACCGGGTGCTATATATCCAGCGGACGAATATGGAGCCTGTTGGGGCATCTGGGAGCCGGGGGTGACATGAATTCTTGGGTCCCCACCGAACGAAGATTCGAAATCCTGCCGGCCCATATGTAGGGCGTCGCTGATGAAAATGTCTGGGTCCTTCGAGAGCGATTCAGAGACGGACAGCCCTCTCTTGAGTTTGACCCAAAAGACCCGTAATAAAACGACGAGTCCCAGAATAAGGGTGACAACTTGACCCAGCGTGTCCAAGCTGTAGACTCCTTGGACGCTATTCCAGTGCAGCGTCAGCTCGGTGGCTGCCATCACGATCCCGGCGACAACGAGATCAACAAGGCCTTTTAGTCGAATCATGGTTTTGTCTCTCGTGCTAGACCTGCGAGGTTATCAGCGAGAATCCCTAACATGGAGATGATGGTCAGCGCGGCTCACTGGATCTTGGTCGGTTTCAGGAATTCGTCATTAGAGCCCGCCCATTTAGCAAGGCACCACTTAACCCAAGCCCAGAGCAATATGCAGACGAGAAAGCTCGACAGCGAAAGGTTGACGGCCTTAAGGGCGACGCCGTAGAGCGGGACGGGAACGAAGAGGAATCCGTATTGAGGACATGTGGTCTCGTCTGGACCAGGCGACAGCGTCGCCCAAAAATAGTACTGCCAGGCGAGGACAGCCACGAAGATGACTTGCGAATAGACCCGGAGCGGCAGGCTCGATGGCAACACCATCCAGCGTGTGGGGTCGAGCTTCTCGCGGAAGCAGGTACCCATTCTCCACAGGAAAATGGGGACCTGCGAGTAGTAGGACCCGAAGCAGAGGAGCAACACCAGATAGCGGTCGAGATGTGACGTTCCTCCCTGGGCTGTCTGGATGCTGAGGGCAATAAAAACAGCGGTGAGGTAGCTGTAGATGGCGAAGCGGATCGTAGCGATCTCGGTCTTGACCATCAACGTGTTGGCCGCGATGGAAGCGCACCACTGTAGATAGAACCCCAGTCGGACTCCCAGGCCGTACATGTCGGCGTTTCCCACAATGGCACACGACGGCGAATTGTCAGCCATGATGGTTGGAGTTCGTCAACTATTGGTTGATGCCGGAGCAGACTCAACTCTAGCGATGAAGGAAGAAGGAATGAGGGAGTTAAACATCTTTCAATCGACGAACCCAACTAAGGCGGGCCTGCCCAACACCCAATAAGAGGCTGGTGGCGTGGGTGGTTAGTTGCTGAGAAGTATCAGCCGCAGCGCCTCTTTCCCACTTGGTCGATCTCCGATGATTGACTGGAGATATCACCGCCTAACAGATCACGGTGGTTTTGCATATCTCGCTTGTTAAGGCACGAAGTATCTTTATCGCCCATTGGGCAAAAACCTCCCAAATAAGGAAATGAGGTGCGGGGGCTCGGACAGCGATGGCATCACTAGGCTTCAGGTCACATGCCTGTCTCCGGCCGTCCTGTGAGGTTGTTAACAGACTGGTGCAGCTGTTCAGTGGGTGCAGAGACCGGGGCAAGACTTTCGGTGGGTACCTCTACCTACCTATGCAAGCCGAATTATTCAACTACCTACCCTACTACCTACACGTTGAACAGAGCGACGGGAGTTCGGGTACAAATGGATTCAAATGGTCTAAAACGGGAACAAATCGAGTTACTCTTTACCCTCCACTTTGATCGGGGCGGGTTGTCACGTTTTGCATTATTACTGGGACTATAGTGTTTTCATGGGTTTTCTTTCATTCTGTGTCTCTATCAACTTCATGCGACTACGCATCTACCCAGGCAAGCCAGCGTGGCCCTTGCAGTTGCGTCGAGGTCGAACTTCCTAGGTACCCATCTCGCCGTCGGCAGTCTTCACGTGGAGCAGCTATTTGCTCTTCTTCTGCTTGCTAGAGACATCGCGCCCGCTGAAGGTTCGCTTCAGGCGAAGCTTGATGCGGCCCAAGGGAGTTGAGGCGGGGTCATGGGGCGGCGGCGGAAGGCCGAACTTGTTTCCGGGAGGAAACTCCCATAAGTTGCCCTCTCTGTCCTTCCACGTGTAGACCTGCGTATCAGCGTCATAGCCAACCATAACAAAGCTGTCGTCGTAGGGCTCAACCATGTTGACAAGGGTTACCTGGTACAGGGTTTTGTTGTCGGAGATAAGGTGTGAGATGCAGATACGGCTGTTGATGGGATTCTTTTCGATGGAGAGATTGGTCACGTCCTAATCCCCTTTAAATATTAAATCCCGCTGGGGATTTTCCCCTTCGATCAACATGCGTGTTCGGTCCTCGGTTCGTCTGCTCGGTCCTTAGTCTGTCTGTTATGCATACAACAATCTGTTTCTTTGGTACAGGGGCCAAATGCCGACACGTTGGGTTTACGTGCTAGAATCGAACCACCGAAATATCGTATGGTATGAGGTAGCTGCCACCAAGAAGGCGGCAGATAGAAAGAGAAAGACCTATATAGGGCCGAGTCGCAGCCGATGAATTCTTTGTTCGATTTCTCTACCAAGAAAAATACCAGCTTGTCCAGTGGACTTTGTTCACCCGACGGCTGCCGGTAGCCCGGTCCCAATTGCGACGGGTTGCCCATCAAAAGCAGACAAAGAAGCTCGCCGATTCAAAATCAAAAAAAAAAAATAAAAAAAAAATAAAAAAAAAATTAAAATTAAAATTTAACCACCAAAAGAACACTATCTTGGCTGCTTCTGGAACAGCGTTCGGGTTGAACTTCGTACAACGGACTCACCGTACCTCGCTTGCTAAAGTAGATCTAGAGAATTTCTATCTAAACACGATTTGCAGCTACTGGAATACGTGAATTATTCACTCTCGGATCGGAGACGCATCACACATGCATAACCCGTGGCGGGAAACCTCGCAACCGGTGCAAATAAACAACATTGCTGGTACAGAACACCATAGATGAACTCGAAGCCTGGCCATGGAATGGCCTGCCTGACACTCAACACCCGGACACCAAACCAACTGTGAAGTTTGACTCTCACTCATGTAGAGACCGACAATTTAGGCCTGGGAATTACCCACCCATGGGTAACCCGACTTTTTTTCGGGTAACCCATTTTTCTTTTGGGTTAGCCATGTTACCCATTTTTCTGTCGGTTACCCATGGGTCCCCCATTTGCGTGGGTTGCCCATGGGTAACTCGGACCCAGGGGTAATTCGTAGGCCTAGAGACTGGTCAAGGACATGTGTCTTGTTCGTTATACGGCTTGGTCAGTTTCGGAATATTTCAGCTGAGTGTGGATACCTTAGCGATGCCATTCGGAGCCACCACGACCAACCCTCGCAGCTTGAGGTTCGGGTTTGGGTTTGGGTTAAGATCCAAAAGGGCAAGGTCTTTAGACGGCACGATCACATGACCAAATCGGGGAAGTGGCTGGCTGAAAACGCGCACGGACCACTTGCCCGGCCGGCCCGACATTACCCCACTTTCCATCCGCTGTCGGTCGGTCGTCGCTGATCACGGCACGTCGCCATCCAGCTCCAACCGAGATCTTGGCAACTTGTACGCATTATCTAAGACCTTGCCACCAGGTACAGCATGGGGCTGTTTCGCCATAAGAAAGTCGCTGTCAGGGAAATCACCGAGGACTCGCAGTCGACCTCGTCGGAGCAATCGTCGAGCGACAAAGTCAAGTCATTTCTGTATGTCTCGCCGCAAAAATCCCTCGGGCGCGCTTGCCATGTTGAGATGGACTTGGGAAATCTCATAACCCGATGTTTTTTTAAAATAGGAAAGAGAACCTCACCAAAGGCGTGTCTGCAAGCAAGGACGGCCTGCTCAAGGGAAAGCTAAAACTTCAACAATCGCTCGGCTTGGGCCACAAACCCAATGTAATCCCGGCCGGCGTGCCAGACATCCGGGGCGAGCCCCGCACCGTCCACATCGGCTGGCATCCCGTCGCCGGCCTCGCTGGCAAGTGGTTCGCCGAAGAGACGGGGCTCGGCAAGTTCATCACCGAGAAGGTCCACAAGTATCCCGACCCTACTCAACACTGGGCTGTTCTGGTCGGCGAGTATGGACACGAGCTCTGGATGGTTAGTTCCCGTTGTTCTTTGACAGCTCATGTATACGTCGTTGACCTCAATGTGATTCCAGGACGAACAGTTAGACGTTATCTACATCAACGAGGTTGTCAACTGGGAAGAGTGGCAAACATTTGAAGTGGGTACTACGACGTTCAACGATGAAGCTCTGAGGCAAGCAGGCAAGTCATTCCAAATCCCTCCTGTTTCCTCTCTCCTCTATGGGAGTGCGACACCGGCCTAACCATATCTTCGCATCATTAGGTGAGATGGTCATCTATAACATGCGCGCCAAGCGACCTGGCTACAACCTCATCAGCAACAACTGTCAGACCTTTGCACTGGCTCTCTTGGACGCAATCCAGGTAGGCTCAAGCCGGGAAATCGCCACCAGCTATGCCGTCTACCGGAAGGCCGTTGGCCCCGGCAGCATAGCGGATCTCTTTGCCGATGAGACAAAGGCCGAGACCCCGACAGATGGTGAGGCGACCAACCAGCCGACAGTTTCGGAAGCAGACGCCCAGGCTGCCGCTGAGGTGGAAGTAGGCGGTAAACCCATTGCTGGCCGGAAGCACCGAACCATCGTAGACTTTGCGAAGGGGTTGATGGATGAGCACACCACCAAACTCGACAATCACCATTGCGTTCACTGAAACTAGCGAGGGTAGCATGAGATAGTCATACCAGCCTAAAGCACTTGTTGATGGGACAGGCATTCGCAGGTCGAATGAGCAGGAAGAGGACCTATCGTTTCATTCATGTGGTAGTCCATCAGCCTCATCATATTCGCTAGCGTTCATCTTGACGAGGCCACCGCGGGTTCCTACGCAAGAGCACTGAAATTGAGATTCTTACCTAAATCTACCTCCAAATTTCCTCTTTTCCAACATATGTCTACGTTGCCATGGGTACCTTGACAAGTTCTCTCAAGAGATTACAAATTCCCGACAAAGCTCCTCTTTCCACACTTCGCCTTCCATAATCCCGTGAACATAGCAATCTCCAACTATTTGCCTTCGATCCCGGACCACAATGGGCATGCAACCCCCTCTAAACACAACGATCTCGTCTCCTTCGATAGCTGCTGCCGGAACCAGCGCATAGTATCCCTTCTTCCCCACGACAAACCTCGTATGCATCCCCACACCCAATGCCTCCTTTGCTCGCTCAACCAATATCCAATATCTATTACTCCTCAACCCAGCCAGCTTAGCTTCAGCTTCGGCGAGCAAGGTGCCTGCTGTCTCAGCGTCATATGCTTCCCATTCCTTTATGCTACTTTCGGGTGCATTCAAAGTAGCCAGCCCACCTGAGGCTCGAAGCTCGGCGATTTCGAGCATCGTCTTGTAGAACACGATCTCTTGGCTGAGCTCCATCGCACGATGCAACATGTTGAAGCCGACGTGGGCATGAATCTCCGTTTCCACATAGACATGACCTCCCATCATCGTCAAGACCCAGGCGCGAATGGCAGACTGGTGGTCGGCCGAGAGCAAATATGGCGCCGCTGGGATCGCCATATGCTCACCATCCTTTATCCCAGCTAGTGCAGCTGCTTCATTCGCTGCGACAACTCGGAGGCGGGCGTCCCTTGCGATGGCAGACCACTCAGCGACCCGCATCAGGAACTCGTAAGGCCGCGACCCTGCGCTGACACTCGGTTGGCCGACCGTGTCGATGACGTCTACTATCATCCCGGACAAGGTAATAGTCTGAGGTGGATCTGACACGCGAATATCACTGTGGGATTCTCTGCAGGCTTGGAAGCTGCGAAGGTACTCGCTGCGCCAGGCCACGGCCTTGGACAGCCATATATCCCGGGCTGAGCCGACCGAGCCGCCGCGAACACTGTAACCACCTTCGTGCGGCTGGATGCTTGAGGTTGGATCAGACTCGAACGGACGCCGCCTTTCAGCATCGTAGAAAAAGTTCTTGGAGGATACTCGGAAATTGTAGAACCGGTCTGTGACGGACCAGTCGGGAGCCCACGACGGCAGGCCGTCTATCCGTGGTATCGAGGGGTGGATGGCGCTGAACAGGTCCAAGCCGACATTAGGAGATGTCAGCAGGTTGGCTGCAAGTTTTGTGTAAACATCAACTATGGTGAGGCCGTAGTCAGGGTTATTGACGAGGGTGGGCAGCGGCTGGGACTCAACGACTTGACGCCAGTCTGGTGGGAGCTGCTCAGAGTTCCTCTGAGACTCGGTCTTTGCGTCATTGGCGATGCCGCACAGTGCATACACCTTGTCCCTCGGGTCGGTTGCTAGGCACCATCGGTGGCGGAGGAGAAGCTGGAACATCGTGTTCGGCCACCAGTCGTCATACTTCCGACGCGTGTCCCAGATGTCCCATAGCGGTTCCAGAAGGCGGCGGAGCCCAATGTTGGTCTGCAGGCCCAGAGAGTCAAAGACCCACGCTGCCTGGACCAGGTCGTCGAATGGCAGTCGGACAGACCCGCAGACAACCGTCGCATGATGAGAGACAACAACCTCCTGGATTATCCAGACGCGAGTAAACCAAGGCCGTCCTAGCAGGGCAAGAAAGGCAGTGCGCGCTTGCGTGTTTTGGATGAGCTGCCTGACGCCAGGCGCGGAATCGATTTCCTCCGGCGCCTCCAGATACCTCGTGTTTATCTCGATCGGAGCCTCCGAGTTCCCCCATCCGCCACCGAACTTATCCCGAACAGCAAGTAGATCGGGTATAATGCCCAAGGCGATCTCGCTCCCGTCCGCCTCAGGACCAAGCCACACGATGGTTTGGTTGGCGTTGCTGTATATGTCGCGCATTACAGCTACCTGCTGGTTTCGCTCGCTGATGCTGCCTTGATTTATGCACACAGCGTCAATCCAGAGCCGACTGGTGCTGTCCTCCTGGCGCAGCATCTCGAGAGCGCCCATCAGATTGGCCGTCACGGCAAACGACTTGCCGTTGCACAGGATGAAACCAGTGGTCTTCGCGCTTCCCCAGCAGTACGAGAGAGCTTCGTATTTGATCTCCTGAGACAGGCTGACCGGACTGAGCTTAATTCGGATTTCTTCCCCTCCTTTGCCCGGAAGGAGCTCCAAGAGACGTATGCAAACGCTAGAGCCATCGTCTGGGAGGCTCGAGTACTCAAAGGAGTCGGGGAGCTGAGGGTCTGATGGGTCTTGGTCGGATGCCATCTGAACGGGGTATAATCAAGTTTTCAATAAGCTGTTGAGAGGTGGCCCCATGGAGATGCTGCCCGATTGTTGGGAGTGTCCTGAATGAGAATTTGACGGAGAGTTTGGGGGGTAGTTAGGCAGCATACCACTAAGCCCAATGTGGAACAATCAAAAGTTCCCTACATTCTCCGCCTCAACGCTGCCTAGGTACATCCCTACAGTGTTGGAGAGGGCTCAGCCTGTTAATACGCTTTGCCCGGGGACTTCAACTGATCTAGAAAAGATAGAGCGCTTTTCCCCAGTTTTGCTTCAAGAGATCAGAAATGAACATGCCAAGGGCGGGCTCGGCAAAATGCGGGCCCAACTGACTTATTCGTCCAGAAGTGCCTCGAGGGTCTGCGTGGACTCCTGGACAAATACAAGCCAACGCTAAGTATTGCGTTACTTGTCCGGAAAGCGTAAGCGGGTCTCTAGTCATGGGCTGAGATTATTTGGCGATAGAAGGTGCAAACAAATTCTTAGACCTTCTTTATGTATTCAGAGGTGCGGGAAAGCTTGCGCGAGGCCGAACGGTATTGCGGGCTTCGCCTGAGATGATCAAGAAGATGCTTGAGCTAGGAGCCGATCCAAACGCGACGAATGATAACCCGTACGGTGGCCACTTGGGCCGCGGCAAGGGTCCCTTGGTCCCTTGGACACAGCGCACGACAATATTGTTGAAAATCTTCGCGTTCTGTTGCGGCCGGCGCGCGAATCGACATGAGGGATTTCGACAGCCGCCCCCTCCCTCCCCCGATTCACTAAGCCGATTTTCCTTACGGAACTCGACATACCTACTTTACCACGAGTGGTCGCCAACAACGAGCCCGGGCTCTGACGGCGGGCTACCTGCCAAAATGCACACAGATGCCTTAATTGGAATGCTATTAATGTCCTTGGTGTCGTTCTGGCGCAGCATGATCGCCTGCATCTGCATGTTTGCTGTCAATTGGTGGCACAGTTGGTTCAACTCCTCAACTCGTGCCCCTCGCTTGCATGTAGGACCCCGTGAGCTCCTGGAAGACGACAGTCAACTTGAGCCGAAGACCTTTAAGTCCCCCCGCCATCTGACGTCTCACCATCTCCATTATTTTCTCAAGTTACCTCCTCTATACCACTTCTCATCTTTCACCTACCGCTCCGACTTCCCAAGATGTCCACGCCGCCGCAGCCCCTTCCGCATATACTCGAGGCGGAAGAGATCATGCCGAGAATGGAGAGCATCATTTCTGAGTACAGGAGATGCCGCGACACTCTAGCCCGAGACATCACTCCCTCGAGTGCCACGTTTGAGACGGTCCTACGGCCCATTCTACTCACATCTAATTGCATCTGGACAGATTTGGCGGTTATCGCCTGTCTAGGTTATGCGTCTCCCGACAAGGCCACACGCGATGCCGTCCGGGAGGCACAACGGAAGTTCTCCGCCGTCTGGGGCGAGATGATTGCGAGAGACGACATTTTCCAGCTTTTCAAAGCTGTGAGCGACAAGGCAGAAAACCTTGACGTTGAGTCCGAGAAGCTTGTGCATGTTATGCTTCGTGATTTCGAAGCAGCGGGTCACGGTACCTTGTCGGAAACGCAGAGGGACGAGTACAGACGGCGGCGCGACGAGATCGACGAGCTACGTCGGAAAATCAACGAAAACATACGCTCCGACGAAAGCGGCTTATGGTTCCGACCCGACCAGCTTGCTGGACTAAAGGAGCACCATCTCGCTCAGTTCGCCGAAGGGAAGGAGCCGCCACACTTGGGCCAGAGATTTGTTACATTTAACCGAGCCGACTACTCCGTTGTCATCAAATTCGCTGAGAATCCGGAGACCCGTGAGACCATATATACTGCTCGCCGAAACAGATTGCCCGAAAACGTGCCCATTTTCAACAGGGTGATCCAGTTGCGAGACCTCAACGCGCGTCTGTTGGGCTACAAGAGCCATGCCGCATTCCGCCTTAAGCGGCGTATGGCCGGGTCGACCGAGTGGGTGGACGATCTCATGGAAAACTTGAAAGCCGGTCTATTGCCACTTGTGTCAAAGGATGCGGGACGCTTGCACGCATACAAGCGAAGTTTTTTGACTTCGCGCTCGCCACGGACCGATCTGGGAAATCCTGAGGAGTTTTTGCCTTGGGACTTTAGCTTCTACACCAGACTCCTACACGAACAGGAATACGGAGTCGATGTGGAGGCTGTCTCCGAGTACTTCCCGCTCCAGCACGTCGTCGACACCATGCTGAAGCTCTTCACGTCCTGCCTCGGCCTTGTCTTCCGGAAGATGCCCAGGCAGGAGGTGGCTCAACATATCTGGCACCCGGATATCGACGTCTTCTCCGTCTGGGAAGAGGCCGGTTTAGGCCAGGGTGTCGAGGACAAGACCGGGGCTTTCGTCGGCTACCTATATACCGATCTCCTCTTTAGGGATGGAAAATACCGAGGAAATCAGAACGTCAATCTTCAGTGTGTAAGTCCGTTTTAACATCCTAGTATCGTTAACATCATTTCCGAGTGGTTTAACCAATCTTCTGGTTTTCAATACGTACAGGGCTTTGAGAGACCCGATGGTAGCCGCGCCTTTCCAGCTACAGTTCTGATGTGCTCCTTTTCACCACCGCCGACTATCGAATGTCCCTTGCTCAAGCACCATGAGGTGGTGACGCTATTTCATGGTAGGACCTAGACAGATCAGCCCGTTATTTAGGCCGCACTTGCTAACAGAACTGCTGATGACAACAGAACTCGGGCACGGCATCCATGACCTTGTTTCCAAGACAAAATACACCCGATTCCATAGCTACAACGCCACCCTAGACTTTGGAGAAGCTCCGAGCATGTTCCTAGAGAACTTTTGTTGGCTCAAAGATGAGTTACGGGACATGAGTTGCCACTATACCAAACTTGATCCGCGGTACCTCTCATCCTGGCAACAAAAGCACCCCGGATGTCCGGAGCCGGCGGAAAAGATACCAGACGACATGCTGGACAACATCATTGCCGCGAGGTTCCTAAACCGTGCGTCGACCGTTGCAGACAATCTGAGTACTGCTATTTTCGACTTGAAGATCCACAACCCCCCGTCACACCAGGCCCTGCTGGAACTCGATGTTGCAGCATGCTACAACGACCTGGAGGAAGAGTTGTCCTGTATTAAAAACCCCCAGGTGGACAAACGCGGCCACTACCACGTCCTCTTTGGTCACCTCGTGTCCGGCTATGATGCCGGCTACTACTCGTATGTGTGGGGTGAGATGTTTGCCACCGACGTCTTCGCGACGGCATTCTCAAAGGACCCGAGAAATCGAGAGACATGGGAAAGGTACAGACGCATTATCTTGGAACCTGGTGGCAGCCGGGACGAGTTGGGAATAGTCAGGGAGTTTCTCGGTCGGCCAGTCAACACTGCGGCCCTGCTGAGCGTCCTCGGGGGTTGAGGAAGTTCTATCGAACTCAGACGTTTGGTTATCACGTACAGATCACAACACTACATATGGCCTACAATTCACGCAAAGTAAGAAACAAAAAGCTCGGGTTCAGAAAATGTAGCTGTAGTAAAAGACGATTTTAAGCAACGGGAGCGAGGCGCAGGGTCAGGCTGGGGCTTGTCGGCCCGGCCGTCGCCTAAGATTTGGCGCTCATCCATCGATCGGCGCCACATTGATCTTGTCCAGATTTTGAGAAGAAATCCCCATCCACCCCGCAGCCGTAGCTTCGGCATTATTCGTAAAGAACGTTGCAGCGCTGGCATTTCCCCGGAGGAGCCAGTCAACCCAATGAACCGCGGCGGCTTTGATCGAGGGCGCTGTGAATGTTCCCGATGCGGCATGACCGTGCCCCTTGTTGTCGGTGCCGATCCATGCAGGGAGAGCCTTGGGAAGGTTGGAGTAATCTCTGGTGCCCTAACCACTCATGCTTAGAAAGGAAGAAACGTTTCTGGATGTCAACGTACCGGAGCTTGAGCCGGGTCACCATTCCCACCTAGGAAATAAAATATCGGTTTGGTAATCTTGCTTACAACCGGAACACTCTGCGAAGCATCGAGCTGGCCAGAGCTGAAGATCCCAATGGTAGAAAACCGCGGGTCACGGGACGCCGTGTAAGCCAGAAGCCCACCGCAGCTCCAACCCGAGACTGCAATGCGTGTCTTGTCAATGGAGGCGTATTTTCCTTGTCCAGCAACCTTCTGGGCCCAGTCTGCGGCGGCAATCAAAGAAGTTGCGTTTGTCTGCGACCGCGAGGTCGGACCGTTGTTAACGATTACCATGATTCCGTGGCTGGCGATCTCATTGTGGAACTCAGCGATGCTGGTACCGCTATCGCTGCAGCCGCCTACACCCCAAACCACGACGGGAATCTTCACGCCTGCGGGTATGGTTGTCGGAAGAAAGATTGTCTGGCCCGGGAGCCCTGACTCCGTGAAATATCCCTGGTAGCCAATGTTAGAAAGTGGGAGGGTTTCTGTTACGATATCGACTTGCAGCTTTGTAAGGGCCACTACCGCCGCTCTGTCATTGGTGTTAGCGATGTCTCGGTCTGGCACGAAATCGTCCATACAGCTTGGCGAGGGAGGAGATGGGCGAGGGACCCAGTACCCCAAGACACCAGAAAACCAAACACGGTGTAATGCATCGTTCGGAGATGTTGCTGCGAATGTTGACTAGTTTCAAGTTCGAATATTGGGCAGAATGAGACCTTGAAGAGTACAAAGGTTTTGAGGAAGCCCCAAACGATTTATATGTGAGATGCATGGTTCCGGTAATACACCCCTAAGCCCACCGACTGGATAGAAAGACAAACCTTTTTCCAACCGAGTTTACTGCCTTACGTATGCCCTCTACACCCCAGGCCGGTGATCCTAATTGTGTCTGGTCAAGATATTAGCATTCGTAAGTCTGACCGCGGACGTTGTTTCCCCCCACCGGGCCCACAATCCGGACCAGCATCTCGCTGTGTGCCCACTTTCCGCTTCCATGAAAAGCTAAGCGGAATTCCAGGTCATATATCGTAGCAAGCGGTTATTCACCTTTAATTGGGCTTGTAGGATTGGCTTCTCTTCGGTTCAACATGTCGGGAAATAGGACATCCGTGTAAACCTAGGTGGTCATCGAGAGATGAGGCCAAAGGAGAGACACCAAGGTCAGAACCGCAAGACAAGGGAGGAGATAACTTCGGCAGCTTTCTATTTCTGCAAAAGGCTTGCGAGGTAAAATCCTATATGAGATAACAGTTCACCGTTTCCCATTCTCGTCGAGCGCTTGTCCAAGTGTTTGACCTCCAGCTGGGCATCACTTCAATTCTTCCCCCCACTTCCTCGAGTTCTTGGCAAAATCTTCCCAGCTAGTGAGCTTGTCCTCCACGAGCTTGTACGTATCGTCCAAGCTCTCGCCGGCGTAATAGCCAGGCTCATCAAGCAGGAGCATATTCTCCAGCAACTCCCGGGCAATGTTCTCCGGTGTTCCGGTGCTGGTCCTCGTTTGCATGTATTCTGCTTCTGACAACTGCTTGTACGTCGCGGTTCTGCCGGCCTCTGGAAATACCTTCTTGAATCCCTCGACAATCTCCACGGGCGTCATGTACGCCGTTGCACCAAGGATCCGCTTGCCAAGAAGACGGTCACGGTGCAGTACCGCAGCCTTCACAAACTTCCCCGTGTCGGCTGGGTCAAAGACAGGGATGGATGCCGTGGCCGGAACGGGGAGCGAAAATGTCCAAGCACCGTTGTTTGACGGGTCCGGCCTCATCAGGCCTCCGGGGATGTTTGGCATGTAAAACCCCGGGAGGAAAAAGGTGGCGGGGATGCCAACACTGCGGGCGTAGTCCTCAACTTGGGCCTTGCTGTCGAAGTGGTACACGTGAGAGAGTCTGCCGTTGCTGACTGCGGGTTTTCAAGAAGTTGGTTAGCATTCTGCCCGGAAACCGCTGCAAGGCACTGGCGTGATAATGACGCAACGTACTCTTGGTGACGTTCAGTAAGGAACTCCAAATGAACTGCTGCACGCCAGTCTCCTTCGCGGCGTCGACAAGAGACTTTCCCTGTCTTGCCTCCAATCCATGATCCATGCTCTCCCAGTAGTTCGTGACGGCGTACACCGCAGAGGCACCCTCCATGGCCCTGAGCAGTGTTGCCTTATCGTTCATATCGGCCTGCAGTTAAGTCAGCGCAGTATTTCACACTGGCCGTGCTCGAAACGGCTTCTTACAGTGACGACCTCGGCGCCTTCGTCACGCAGCTTGATAGCTGCTGGCTTGGAAGCATCTCGAGTGACGGCACGGACAGCCCACTGCGGCGTGAGCTTGGCATCACGAAGGAAGATGTTGGCGACGGCTCCTCCTTGAGCCCCGGTAGCCCCGAAGACGGTGATGATCTTTTTGCTAGCCATATTTTTGCCTCCCTAGCAGCTTGCGAGATCGTACAGTTTGTGAATTACTTGGATTAGCTTGGGGAGGGCCCTGTGGAACTATGGTGAAGGAGGTCAAGGAGACAGGAACGAAGTCGCGAACGTTGTGCTCGATTGGTATTCCTCTTTTATGCTGTCCAGTTACAATCGCTTTAGCGACGCTAATTGTCGCTGGATGACATCAGCAGGAATTCCATCCATTGAAGCTCAGCATCCTGCATCCGTAATAGCCAGTCATCAATGGCGCGTGCCGCGGGGACGCGGGGTTGAGAAGTTGCTTCGTCAGCAAGCAGCTTGGATTGCAAAGAGAACCATGTTCTGTCATCCTTTGAGTGTGTCTCCAGTCTGTAGACCTCATGTACCTTATGTCGAAAGCAGTTGTTATACCCGAGTAGAAGGATCCCCGTTCGTCTCTCGAATATTGGCAAGAAATGACAATTTTTATGGCGTGGGATAGTGGTCCGACTTTCTCCAGATTGGCTTGGCACTTGAGGCACATGAAACTGAGTGGTGAAAGAGAGTGACACCCAGCGTCCAGTCGTTATTGGTCAATGGGAAGATAAATGTGGGGCACATCCAACAGCGTGTTTTATTGGCCAATTTCGCTGCCTGGGAAAGGAGACGCGGGGCGCAGGATCGTTCTTGGCATCTTGCCAGACCTCCTTTCACATTGCCGATGTGCAAACGTCGTAGACGGCCCGACAAACGTCAACGCAACAAGAATGAACCCGCCCGTCGACCAAGGGGAGGATTGCGCGATCTGTGGGACATTTGTGGCCGCACTAAAGACGCTGTACAGCAAAACACTTCGGTCTGGAATCGCACCGAAGCGGTTTGACCCCAAGTGTCCGAGATGGCACCACTTCGACTGGACGTTAAGGGACCGGCCACCATCGTTACCACGCCTCTCGAAAAGTGCCAGATCGGGGTGTCCACGCTGCGCACTGCTCAAGTCAGCAATTGTCCTTCCCCGGCGACACCCTTTCGGTAACGCTTCAGGCGCCTCCGGGACTGGGGAGAAACCCATCACGCTCAGATTCTATTGCATAGGGAACCCCAGGATCACGAAAACTCAGATGCCGCTCAAAGATATCCAAGAGCTTTTCATAACCGTGGCGGCGTCGGCTACCGAAACAAGCCCAAAAAGTGGTTTGGGTACACTCCACGTATTACGTTCCGACGGTGAGACAGACACGTTGCGACTAGCCCTGGGTTACCAAGGGGGCCGGGCTGATTGAAACCAGATTTCGCACCCTTTTCAGACGCCAACGTCAAGCTGGCGCGTGATGCTATTGACGGCTGTGTCAAAATCCATCAATCGTGTCCCGGACCGGAACCAACCCCAGCTCCCCTGCGGCTGCTCAACGTCATGCACGGCGATCATGTCAAGTTGGAAAAGACAGACGGCAAAAATGTCACGTATGCAGCTCTCAGTTACTGCTGGGGTTCCTCAAAGGCGGCAGAGAGTGCCCGGACAATGGCAGATAATGTCAACGAGAGAGCGGATGGGCTTGCTCTCACCAGCCTTCCGAAAACCCTTCGAGACGCTATTGCCGTCACCCGGCTGCTCAAGATCCGGTATCTCTGGATTGACGCCCTCTGCATCGTACAGGACTGCCAAAGGGAATGGACCTCGGAGGCTCAGAAGATGATGGAATACTATGGACACGCGCGTGTTACCATCGTACCCGTCGAGGCTGACTCGGCCGACTCCGGTATGCGAACAGACCGAGGGACGCCTGTTTCTTGCCGGGTTCGGGGACCATGGAATTCCCATTGCGGATCGGACCTTGTTCTATCTGGCAACCCGCCCGGCGGCAAAAAGTCGATCGCCCACTCGGCTTGGAATAAGCGGGGGTGGACGTACCAAGAGCGCCTGAACTCTTCCCGGATCCTGTACATCTTTGGCCACAACATGACCTTGGAATGTCGAGAGGGCTTCTGGGACACTTTAACCACCTGGTCCACGCACAAGCGCGAAGACTGGTCGCGATTTCTACCTACCACCGGAACCGAGATGTCTCAGACTCTGGAACGGCTGAATCGCGACTGGTTCTGGCTTGTCCAGTGCTATACCGAGCGACGACTGAGCAACCCAAAGGATCGATGGTTTGCTTTCAGCGGTATTTCTCATGCGTTTTCGAGGGGCTCCGGCCGCGACGTCATCGCCGGACTCTGGAAGGACCGGATCCTCGAAGATATCGTGTCTTGGAGGTGCCGCCGGAAAGCACCGAGGAAGCGCTCGAGGAAGTCTAGCCTTGGCCATTCCGCAGCATCCTTTCGTCATGGAATCCCGCCCGTCAACTCACCTCATTGCTTCAACTGTGGTACAGCAGAATGTCGGAGCTCGGCCTCCGAAACCCCCGAGGGGTTCAGCTTGCCATCATGGACATGGCTCGGGACACAGTGGTCCGACAAGTCTGGAGGTGTACCACTCTCCAAAACCGCAATCGAACAGATAAAGGAGGGACCTCGTTCACATCTTCTCGATATCATCGCGGCGGACGGAGATGTCCAATGTGTGAAATTGAAAATATCTGGACTCATCCTGCCCAGAAATATGGTTTTGGATCTCCTTGCTCATTCCCGCGATCTTGAGCTATCTATACAAGGCCTGGGACCCAGAGACACCGGTGTCGCATACCTCGATGACAGCTACGATACTATGTACTCCTGCCGTTGCAAAGTAGCTCACAGCACGGCTGACTGCGGCTCCCGCAATGCCGTCCTTGAGCTCTCGCCACCGGTGAAGGCTATTCTAATTGGAATCGCGCGTTTTCAGGCTATCCCTGACGCTTCGTACTGGCACTTCCTCCTCATACAACCCACTGGAAGTCAGCAGGATGGAGTGGATGAATATCATCGTGTTGGCACGATGCATTTCCCAGCAGATCATGTTCCCAAAGACGTGGAAGACCGATTGAATATCCAAAAGGCGAAGACCTTTGTACTGGTTTAGGGGCGCTCAGGCTACGGCGCAATGAAGCGAATACCCGGGAGTGTACCTATTGTGTGCGTTGGTGTGAACTGGACAATAGCACTCGTGGACAAAACAATGTTGTTTAAGAGATGAGATCCTTGAGTTTCGTTTAGGTAGAACTGTACTTACGACCACGAATACCTTCTCGATTCCGATCTCAAACCGTGGAAATACCGGGGGTGAGATTCCCACCATATTACCCCCACAAAGGTCAGATGCGATATACAGTCAAGTGAAAGTCTTGTGATTAGACATCTGTTGCTGGGAGCCGTGTGCCGGATACAAAAGGTCTGTATCCGGTTCAGACTTGCGCAAAGGGGTAGGTTACAAAGGCAACCGTACCCGTTTATCGGACTGGTCGTCAGTTCGATGAGTGCAGCATGGAATGCATACGGACGAATACCAGGAACACGGATGCAGAGACTTTTGCCGCCTGACCCTCCATTCCCCCCTTTTCTGCTACCGACCACAAGACCGGTTTTGTCGCTGTGGTCATTTTAACCTCTCACATTATGCCCACAAGTCTCGGGGGCGGGGCCGCCAATGGCGGGCGACAACGGCTCCACGACCCCCGGCCGCCCCTGAACGGGCTTCCCCGCTAATCCTAAACAGGCCGAGATGAGCCCCGCTGATCCAACCTTCAGTGCAACCAATCCATGACAGATGTCACGCTCCACGGGACCTGAGGAGGAAGGCGGCCGGGAACACGCAGTACATAAATACCCGGGTCTTGGCAAACCTCGCGCAGAATGACATCGACCAACGAAGACAATCATCACGACAGTTCACACAATGCCAAGTCTGGGGCCTGTTCTGTTGCATCTGTTGTGCCTTAGCACCGCAGCCGCGAGGCCGTCAAGAAGGCTCTTGGAGCGCCAGACACGATCATTACCGGATTATGCCATCTCGTACGCGCCGTACACGTATCTAGCGAGCACCGAGTCGTGGTTCCCGTCCGACGTCACCACTCACTTACAGAACACCATCCCCGAAGTCAATGGAGCGCCTATTGGTAGTGTCGGTTCCGCTACTCTGGCCAACCTTAATGGATTCGGCACCAACATGTCCCTCACGGCGCCCAATATGGCGATCAAGCCGTCGAACCAGCCGGCATGGCTCACGTCGGAGTACGGCAAGCCGAGCGGAGGACTGAGCGCGGCACCGGCCACCCTCGTGGCCGTCCAGAAAAATGCGACGACGGTTGACGTGTTCTATTTTTTCTTCTACTCGTACAACTACGGCGGGAACGTCCTCCAGTTCCTCAACTTTGACGATCACGTGGGTGACTGGGAGCACGTCATGATCCGGTTTGTCGATTCCAAGCCCTATGCCGTTTACCTGTCGCAACACGGCGCTGGGTCGGCCTACTTCTACAGCGTGCTGGAGAAAAACGGACAGCGACCTGTCACGTATGTGGCCCACGGCGGCCATGCCAACTATGCCACCGCCGGTACGCAGGAGTACACCATTGCCGCCGGACTCATCACCGACACCACGGATAAGGGCTTTGCCTGGGACCCGGCACTTAACTATCGCGGCTACTGGTATGACCCGGCGTCCAAGACCTTCACCAGTGCGGGCGGAGCCGGCACCGGCGGAGCAGAGCAGGCGACCGAGACGGCGACTTGGCTGAACTGGCTGGGTCAGTGGGGCGATGCCCAGTACCCCAACGGCCAAAATGGGCAGTATTGTCTATTCAGCGAATGCCACTATGCTGCCGGTCCTACCGGTCCCGTGGACAAGAATCTCGGACGCGCTGCCGTGTGCGAGAACGAGAGCAAGTGCACCATTTTCAACAACATTGACGATTTGACAGAACAAACCAAGCGGAGGAGGGAAGCTGTCATGTGCGGCAGTGGTGTCGACGAGTGTGCAGCTCTGGTTCATCTCCTTGCCGAGAAAGCCGAGCAAGGGGAAGACGAGTACACGGTGGAACTGTAATATTTTGTATATACCTGTCTAGATTCGAAACTAATTTGTTCACCCCGTGCAAATCCTTCCAAAGCGAATATTATCACTGAGGGCAGCCGGCAAGACATGGCTCGGTTCAAACTCGACCCACGTCATCTGTGTCACTACCAGACTGGGGCCCCATTGCCTTCATTGTCGTTGGAGACGCTCCTCGTGATCTATTTGACCTTGTAACTTATCGACGGTCCTTTTCATCTCAGCTCGAGCCACGTCGATATTGTCAAAACTAGGGCCCGGACGATCAACAGGTACCTGGTCAGCGGGCACGAATAGGTATCCATAGGTGTGTAGGGATTCTGCCCACGGGTTTTCGACATCCAGTAACTCCTCCAGAACGTGGTCGATATCGCGGTCCAAATTCTTCAATCTGGCGATGCCAAGAGAAAGAAAATTAATCCCCGTTTGAGCGCGTCCAAGGATCTCGGAGAAGTAAGCCCAGTTTTTGCTAGTAAAGTCGGCCAGCATCCCTTTGGTGTCCTTGCAGTTATCACTGGCAACAGTCAGCGAGGTCGGCAAACGCAAAAAGAAAAACTTCAAGGGGGGTATACCGTGCTTCCGAGGTCATCTTCTTCCCCTCGAACTCAAAGATGTCGGTGATATACGGCGCAGCGGCCGACATTTGGTGCAGCGAGTTCTCGAGGTAGCGGAAACTGTCCAGCATACGGACACACATCGCGAGTTCCGAAGAGACGTGGCGCTGAAGCGCCTGGGCCATGTGCAACTTTTGACGTTTCTGCTCTGTGGAAACTTCGGGTCCGTCCTGCGCGTCGGCGTGGAAGTCGAGCGTCTCTAAGTCTTTGACAACTTTTTGAAGATGTACCACCATATCGGCTGCGTGCTTTAAGGTAATGTTGGGAGCCCCGACTGCGCGCTCAGCCAAGCCGCAGGCGCTGATAAAGTCGTCACAGAGGTTCTTGAGATCAGGCCGTCCGGGGAAGTACTGTCCGCACTGGCAAAGATTACGCATTCCATGGTTGATAGCCAACAATGCGTCGTTCGGGGCCCGGGAACCCAGCCTGAGGCCATCAGAACTGACCGCGGTGACATTGCTCCTCTGTAAAAGCACAGCTGTGACATAATTGCCAGCGGCGCTGTTAATTGGTTGTTGGAAGCTGATGATCCCAGGCACTTGCTCCGTAGACTCTGAGTACAGGTTGAGCCTCGAGTTCAAGTAATGGCGGTAGGCCACGAACAGGGGGAAGCAGCTCGCCAAGACCAACGAAGCCAAAAACCATGTAGTAATTCTTAGCCACCATGGCCACCGCTTGTCTGCTCTCGCTGGTCTCCTCGATTTCGCGCTGGGGAGAGGTTGTCTGCCTAGCACTATCGGCTCGGGCTCCTCCTTGAACTCAGAGAGACGGGAAGGGCCAACAACCAGACGCCGCGGTCCGCGAAAGCTGACGGCGAAAGGCGTCTGGGAGGAATTCCAGTCGGTATGAAAGTAAAGCTCGACCGGCTGTGCTGTGGTTTGCCCCGGCAGCAGAATGTCGAACCCCAGGAAGTATGCAATCGGAGGATCACCGGATTTCGTTCGTCGAGTGGGGGACTGTGTATCGAAGTCTCGGTTGGTATTCTCCGTATAGTCCCGTGAACTGTAATCCTCACCGTTTTCGGGTCTCTGGACTGCCTGGCCACGTAAGTGGATCGGTCTCGCGGTGCGTGAAGGTGTAAAACGCATTATAGCCCAAGTCAAGGCGGCAGCGGCGACGATGAGGTAAATTTTGTATTGATCTCACATGAGCCAAGCATTTCAGAAGATGAGCTCCTGGTAATCGAGATTCGGTATGGAATAAGGTGGAGTTCGTCAACCGAAAGGGTGCATGGAACAGAGAACCTGCCGTCCGTCTAGGACAAAGAAAGCTCAGGGGCTGGTTGCCTTGTTCCACCAATTTTCATTATCCATGAAGAACAGATTTTGCCGAATGCGGCGGTAACTCGGTGCGGCGATGGCTAGTAGGTACAAGAAGATGAACTGCAATCAAATATTGGTTGGTGTCGTTTCGGGACGTTGTGCACGAGGGTATCTTCATAGATGCCAGCAGAGAACGGCTTGCCGAACAATAAGACCGACAAAATATTAGATACAATCGTACATGATAGAAGATTTGGTTGATCAGAAGGGTGTGTAGAGAAATAGTTGTATAGAATTGGTTCTGAGGCCGCATGGTTTTGTGATATCAGGTTCTGCGGGTTCGAAGGAATGCGGACGTAGGAAGATATAAACCGTCTGTTCAAGAAGCCAAGTTGGGTTTAACACCTCTACTCAGCTCCACTTAGTTAGTTGTACGATAGGGAAATACACAGAGAACAACAAACTTATTGTCCCAGCACAGTGGACGTGATGCTTAAACTTGACGAGGGTCCGGTCGATAACAATAATATGGAGCAAGATACAATGCAATATGAACTATATCCAACAGCTGCGTCAGGACCTCGAAGAGATTCCGTCCGTCATCCTAAAGATTCACCTGTGTCTAGAGAGCATAGAGGGAGTCCGGTCTTGGATAAAGTTGGCTACGGCGTCTCAAACATAATTTATCTGTAGACACAGAACTTCTCCACCGGCTCCGTTCTTGCTTTTCTTGATTCACGAACCCCAAAGCTAGCAAACATACTGAGATAAGCTGCCTAACTCAATCAATATTCACTGCTCCAAACAAAAAGTCATCATCCTATAACGACGCTTTCTACCTCTTTAAGGGTTGGATGCTCACAAATTAGGCACATGTTTCACGTATCTTGGTGGTTGGATGTTTTCTAGGGAAATGGTTTTTTTAATTCTTTTCTCTTTTTCATTCTTTTTTGGTTATTACCTTGTTTGAATGGTTCATGTTATTCCTTCAAAAATCTGGTAGGAAAGGTTCTTCAGAGTGTCTTGCCGGGTATCACGAACACGATTGTTCTCATCACAGCCTCTGATAGATGGACCGTGTGACCTGGACTTCAGAATGAAGGGGCTCTTGGCTCACGAGACTCTTATTCACGGAAGAGTTTGAAACCCTTGGTGAGCTCCACAGCATTCCGAGCAAGTCTCTCCAGTTGCTGATCCGTGAGCTGAGCCATGTTGGCGATCCCGCGAGGCCCGGTCTGAGGAGCCCTACCCGGAGCAACGGAGGTCATGGCGTTGCTACTGTTAGAAACAGCAGCATCCCCAGCCGGAGCATCGGAGCTCATGGAAACAAGGATCAAGGCTGCATTCGCCATCTCTCGAAGTTCAGCAGCCTTAGCTTGAGCTGCAGTGACGCAGTCGAGGCAAGATCTACGAATCTCCTCCTTGATGATAGAACCAACCCAGACCATAGCTATCTTATCACATCTCTGAGCGCCGCACGGAGGTCTCACGACTTTCTGGGTGTATCCAAGCTGTCTGTGACCAGCTACGCCGCAGTAGACGCGCTTCCACTCGATGGTGACGCACATTTCTCCGGCTTACTTTCCTCTTGCTTGCGGTAGCTGAGATAGTCGAAGTGTGTAGGAGAATTGGTGGTGTGCGAGTTGATGGTGGTGATAGATTGACCCTGGTTAGACACTGGGTACAACGTTTTTAAATACTCAGTCATCACGGCGGACTCGGCAATGGAACAGGTGAGATCAACATATGACAGTTAGAGCGGCCGTGTCTAAGTGAAGTTGAACATCGGACAGTTCGTCTGTGCGCAAGACAGCCCAAATCTCACGATCCAGGAAGTCACAAGACGATGTAATGGCCTTGGTTTCCAGGGCAGTTGTCGTATCCAGACTGGAACTTGCAGTTTGCTCGGAGTGTCTCCCTGGACATTTTGAGATATTTCTATTTCTAACAGGAGCAAACCTTGGATTAGCTTGTAGGGGGACTTTCTGTGTCGATCATAACTATCCCAATCCGTATATCATTAACTAATTAAGCCCCAAAGTTCAGCAGTGCAGGTGCGTCTTTCGTGATTGCATCTGATAGTATGTCGACCATGATTTGGTCAAGAGGTTCCGGATCCAAAAAGGTCTCCGAATCCGTTTTCCTCGTCATTCAAGACCTAGTTCTTGCACAAAGCCCATAGCTATAAGAGTCTACAATCTTGAGTGGGGAGAGACAGGCTTTCGAAACCTTGGACGTCATTATTGGAATCGAGGCACAGGATGAATGACATTGTACCAACATCACCCCCATGCCTTTGTCTTGGCTTGCATGGACCAGGAAATATCAACGGTGTTCGGCACCTCCACAGTGGACAGCGAAGCATGAAACGGTGTCATTTCTCCGCATTCCACTCAGGCTAATATCGTTGATGCGACCAAGACGGATTGTTGTCTTGAATCGACCGACCGAATGGAACACTAAACCCCGGCCGCATTGGAGCTAGCGCGGAGAATTCAACACACTTGAGCCCAAAACAGAAACCATGGAATATGCAGTCCGACGCCCAGCCCGGGTAGCTGGGACAGCAGGTTCTCCGGCTGGCCAAAACCGGGCTGCTCTCCGCGCCTACCAGTCCCGACCGTTGCACTGACTTGGCTGACCGGCCTACCGCCCCGTCAACAAGACGCCGAAATCCGTGATGGAGCTTTCGGTTGCTTGATGTGAACATCACAAGACCCAACTCAGTGCAACCGTGGCAACGAGATGACCGACCCAGTTCGAGCCCCCCGAAACAGTCGACCAAGCTGGGCGATATAAGGAGGAACGCGACCATCGACATTATGTCTTGACAGTGTTAGCCATCTTGACGTTCGGATCAAGAAGCCCTGCCGCCGACGACATGAAGTTCGCAGCTCTTGCAACCCTCGCCGCCGTTGGCGCAAATGCTCACTGTAGGCAATGACGATGTTCAAGCCCGAGCTCCCAGACTAACAGGATCACCAGATACCTTCTCCAGCACCGTCTACAATGGCGTCCGGGAGCCCGACTGGCAAACTGTTCGTATGACGGAGAACCGGTATTCCAACGGGCCCATCACAGATGTCAACTCACAGGCCATGACTTGCTACGAGCTCAATCCTGGTCAGGGGGCAGCCAAGACGTTGTCAGTCACCGCTGGCAGCACTGTGACTTTTGCGGTCGGCGGCGGCAACATCTTCCATCCTGGTCCTCTCCATTTTTACCTGGCCAAGGTCCCGAGCGGAAAAACGGCTGCCACCTTTGACGGCAAGGGGGCGGTGTGGTTCAAGATTTACCAAGATGGACCATCCGGGTTCGGAACCGGCAACCTAAAGTGGCCCAGCGACGGAGCATCCCAAGTCTCGGTGCGCATCCCACCGTGTGTTGCAAATGGAGAATATCTCCTCCGCGTGGAGCACATCGCTCTCCACAGCGCCTCGGCGCCTGGCGGCGCGCAGCTCTACCTGTCGTGCGCACAGCTAAACATCTCGGGCGGCACGGGTACCATCAAGACTCCTCAGCTTGTCTCATTCCCCGGCGCTTATCGGTCCAACGACCCCGGCATTATGTTCAACCTGTACTGGCCCGCGCCCACGAGCTACACCAACCCCGGGCCGGCTGTCGCAACATGCTGATTTCGAGGGAAGCTTGGGTGGGTGTCGGACAGCATCTCAATGGGACGGCAGTATTGCATAGGGGATGGTACTTTTATGTCTAGTCTCGGCACACAATCGTTAGCGTACATAATGAACTTACGATCGAAAATGTCTTAAGGTCAATAAATTTGGGCAATTTGGGGAAGAGAAACGGGTCGAACCTGGAGAATGTGGTAGTAATCCTTCGCCCTTCTCGTCTGCCGGCTGGCCTGACTAGGTACCTTCGATAGTACCTAATAATGTTACGCAAGCTGCCTAGTTGGGAACTGCGAATGGTGGTCAAGGCACTACCCCAATAAGGGCAAACGAATGATCGCGTCGCGGTCTTTGGCAAACTTGAACGCCGCGCGGGTCGCGTAATAAAGGCGAGCGAAGTCGCGACGGGTGGTCCGTGCGGTCATTTTTTTCGCCCCACAAGCCACTCACAAGCCACGACACCCAGCCACAGGATCGGCCCCAGGTTGCTGACAGATCTGCCGCTTCCCAATTTCTCTTTTCGCCAGCTGCCCGCCAGTGGCATCTTTGCTACTTATCAGCCCCTGACGTCAAAGGCAAAGGCCATGCATACCGTCGGACTTGGTGATTCGGATTCGATAAGTCTTTAAAATGAGAGGCAGCCTGTTCTTGGTCTTCCTCTATATATGCTGGACGCCATGCTGCACATTGGATCGACAGCTGAGGTTTTGGACATCGGGTTCTCTGCCAATTTCTCTTTCTCCTTGGTACCTGTATCTCTTCACTCGTCTATCGTTCCACTCCTGTCCTTCGACAAACTCGACAAACAAGTTTCGACTCGACTATGGTTCAACTCGAATGGACACGTGACTTGGGGTTCAACTTCAACTCGTCAGTCAAGTTGCAACCGGTTGAGCATGGGGAGCCCGGCCGCCAAGCTCCGAATGGGCTACGCTTCACCTCGCGCAATAATCTCACAGGCGAGGAGAATGGCTACACCGGCACTCCGAAAGACCTTCTATCCTTACTCATCTCTCGCTTTCGAGGCTCGTTCGATTCCGTGTTCGAAGGCAAGACCGACCCAATGCCCGACCCGCCGCCGGAAGACCTACCCCCGTTCGGGTATCAGTCCCTGCCAACACCGACCTCGATTCGTTTACTAGATCTCCATCCCGGCCAGGGAACGGATCCTCTGGAGTGCAGCCTTTCAGTTGTTGATTTGGATGATCACCCGTCATACACGGCCCTGTCGTACTCGTGGAAGAGAGATATCAACTGGCTCAGCATCAAAGAGATGAACAATTTCTCCCCAGCCGACTTGTTCTTTCGGCACCGCAGCCCAGCAGAAGTCCTTGCCAACAGAAACGAAACTCCGAATCCCATACTTTGCAACAGCAATTGCCGGCTTGACATATATCCGAATTTGTACGACGCATTGATACAGTTGCGAAAAACGCGTCCGGGTCTCTATTGGATCGACGCCGTGTGCATCAACCAGACCGACCTACAGGAGCGTGCACAGCAGGTCCAGATGATGGGGCGTATTTACCAGGCCGCCAAACTCGTCACCATCTGGCTCGGGTCTGTCCCGCATCCGATTCGGTCGGGCATGGGCGAACTCAGGAATCGCGTGGTCGAAAATCCGAACGATATTTCTCACGCAGCTCCGAAGCTACCCCAAGAGAGTCCGGAAAGCTATCTGGCGCGGAATGCCAGCCCAGTTCCGGCGATATATTTTTTATTCTCTCGCCGATGGTTCCAACGCGTGTGGACCCTACAGGAGATGCTCCTGTCACGGGACTTGGTTTTCATCTGCGGCGAAGCAGAGTTCACCCAATCGCAGATGGTCTACATGTCGGTTTTGACTCGGAATCCCTTGGCCGGTCCGGCGTTTGGAGAGTACATTGTTAACTACTCCGGACTGGCTGGCCTCCAGCTGGGCATCCGGTTTGGATCCATATTGCCCAGCCTGGATGCCATTGACGATTTCCGGCGCGGGAAGATATGGACACTTGAGCAATGGTTGGCTGCCTGCCATGGCCGTAAGCTGACCGACAAGCGGGATCTGGCCTATGCTGGCCTCGGTCTGGTCAACCCGCAAGACCTGGCAATTGACCGGGGGATTAAGCTCGTCGAACGCTCGGCGCCATCCGCCAGCACGTCTGACGAATATGAAAAATTACGAAGCAAGCCGCTGTGGCCCGTTTTAGCGCCTGATTATACCGTTTCGACGGAGGAAACGATCCTGAACCTAGCTGCCTGTTTTCTCTCCAAACGAAACATGGACTATCTCTCCTTCGTCGGTCAAGCCAGCGAGTATATTCCATCCATCTCGAACATGCCTCGGGCGACGCTCGACTGGTTAACATCCACACGTCCATCTACGGGACCGTCATGGCACTATGATCCGGCAAGCTTAGTGACACGTACCCAGACGCCATTCAAGCTACTGGATGCGCAGTTCAACGCGTGCACCTCAGTGCGCAACGAGCCTCGTATCTCTGCCGACGGCAAGGAGCTCTCTCTCCTTGCGGCAACAATTGATACTGTCGAGAAGGTTTGGCACTGGGAAAACCCAGACCTGCCTGAGGATCTGCTGGACATCCTCCTGTATCTCGAGACCGGCCCGACAACTTACATTCACCCCAACAGCCGGGCTGAATCTCTTCTTCAAGCCGTCGCTCACACCTGCTGCTTCGATACTTGGCATGGGAAAACACCAAGTCCCCCGGGTATCACGACCACCGGCTTTCTCCAATATCTTCAGAGAATTGTGAAAAAATCGACAAAGGATCTCCAGGATGAAAAGAAGGTCGCTGCTTTCGCAGATCTACGGACAAGGCGCGGCCTGCCAACAACCCCGCAGCACAAAGCCTTTCTATCACTCTCACCAGCACAGCAGGCCGTTCATCTTCAACAGCTCCTCGCATCAATAGCTGAGACAAGTGGGAACTCTCAGGAAGAAAGTGGAGATGTACAAGAAAGGGACGATAAGAGCGAGGGCGGGTATGATGGACGAATTCAAGAGGTCTCGGGGACCAGTAATGCCGAGGTTACCGCACAACCGCCGTCCCCTGAACTCCCATTTTATATCCATGAAGACACGCGCTGGCGTATCTTTTTCACAACGACATCGGGCAAAATCGGCCTCGGCCCACTTTCCCTCGGGAAAGGGGACAAGATCGTCCTTGTCCCCGGGGCTTATACCCCGTACGCATTCAGTTCTCCACGGGCCATGTACGATCGGGATCGAGAGCATGAAAGAAATATGTGGGGTGGTCGTCTCGGTCCAAAGTTGCTCTCGCGTGCTGCGGCCTGGGCGGGAAAGAGCGGCGGCGACGGAATATTTCCCTGGGATAAGGGACGGGTATGGAAGAACAAGAGACAGGATGGGTTGGTTCTGCTTGGAGAGGCATATGTGAGAGGGTATATGCACGGAGAGGGTTTGCCAGGAACGGAATGGGAAAGGATCACGATTGTATGATGCATGAAATGACGCGATAGATAGCCCCCAGAGTGTAGTGATATCCTCATTTTCTATGTTACTCTAGCACATTGTCCTCAAAATAGTTTGTGCTAGATCATGGCCGGTATCTTTCTATGGTGCCATACATGATGATAGTATGGTGAATATCTGACATAGCCGCACCCAGTAAAACACTATACCGCTGGACAAAGGGGTGTGTGTGAAATCTCAAGACTTGCCACACCATCAGCATTTAGTTAAGTCTCCATTATTCTGCGGGGGAGCAGAGGATAAGCAGTAAGATATCGCGTATTCATTCAAGCATCAGCTGTGAGCTTCATACCTTCCTTGAAATTGAGTATCAGCAACCGTTCCGCACTGCTTGTTGGTGCGCGCGATCCCCCAGGACGACCTTTCAGGCACCCAGCATGTAAGACGTGGGAAGTAATAAACACCGGGCCCAGTGTCTTATTGACTAAGTCTTCGTGACAGACCTTACTTCTGACACAAGAATAGCTCAAATATACGCTTGACGGTGGCGGCATGACACTGCGGAACTTCAGTCACGCGCCTAACCGCCCCATAGGTGGATAATGCGGCTCATAATCAGATCTTTCTAAGAAATCGGACTTAAGCCCGTTGGATCCGTCGAGATGGTTTTCACCAATGGCATTGTCCATCCATGGAAAAACCCTACTTTTGATGGATTGCGTTAGTCTGGCCGGGGGCGCAGCTTAATCCGATCTTACTCCAATGCCTCTGCCTAACCCGAATCCCGACGAAAGCCACAGTCAAGGTCACGTAGGAGTGGGCCGAACAGTGACTGGAGACCCAACAGAACGGTGTGCGCAACTTTTAGCTGCTATTGGCCGCATTCCACGAACCCAGCTTCAAAGTGTCAGCAAAGCTGGGCGCCACCCCACAACCGCTCACCTGGAATCCAGAAAGCTGAGTCGATCGGATCGTGGCAGTGCGGGGCCAACAAGCTCGCGGCGATCTGCGCCCGCATCCGCAGCAGCTCAATGATTGGAAGTCCAAAAAAAGACAGCTTCGGATTGGTCGACATCACACTACTTGTCAGATGCTGTGCAGGAAGGTAATCCGTGATGCTGTGCTGTTGTGCTGTGTTCAGATGCTGTGTAGTTCGGATGGAGTGCATTCAGCCTCCAAACGACTCAAGACAAGTAGGTAGGCATCAACGATCATCAGATATATAAGTTGTAAATGTTTTCTCGAAATCAGTCCATGTTTTTTTCCATCATCATCTTCATCATCATCACATACTCACATCAAATCATCTCCGAAAGCAAACAATCCAACACTCTAAACCCAAAACGACTTCCTTCGTCTCTCCATCCAACCCACCAACCAATCAAAATGCAGTTCACCATTGCCGCTCTCGCTCTGGCCCTCGGCCTCGCCTCCGCCGCTCCGGCCCCTGCTCCGGCCCCCGCTCCGGCCGGCGCCCCTCAGCATGAAGATCACTGGGTCCCGACGGTGAACTTTGTTTTCCGCGGTGCCGCGGCGAGCTTTCCTCTCTCCATTCCTGCCGACGGGAAAACGTACCCTACCAGTAAGATTCCCTCCGCCACATCCCAGTAATTCTGTATTCAGCCATGCTGACCCTGAATTCAATAGACAGCTACCTGAACATCAACCTCATCGAGTCGGGCAGCTTTGATGCGGCCAGCTACTGCACCTTCTCCACCACGCAGGCCGCCACCCTGGTCGGCAGCGTCCGCTATGGCGTCAACACCATCGAGGTCGGACCTCCGCAGCCCATCGTCAGTGTCAGCTGCAGCGCCTACTAAGCCGTGTTTTTCTGCGGGGTTTTCTACCGTCTGGTAGTCGGGCGATTCATGGGTTGGTGCATCTTGGACAGCATGGCGGTATTCTGCATTTCGAGCATATAATGGATGCATGGGTCATAGCGTAGCATATTCGGCGTCGGTTGGGACTAACGGTTCGGGATTGGGTTGACATAGAAGCATCATGATGCATGGGAGCATTGGTCTTTAACCATACTGTCTTTTAATACCAAATTCCGATTCCATCGGGAAGTTTTCTGAAGAATCACATGTAGCAACCGTGCATATGGAGCGCGTCGTGGTTGGTGGCTGTCCTGTAACGACCGGGGTCCATCACAGAGCGTTTGTCATGACATGATCAACTAGCGGTGAAGGGCGAGCATGACGTCTCGGTCGGCCATCAACTCAAAATTCTTCGCTGACTTCACCTTCCAACCTCTTTTGTCAGCCACAACCGCACTTCCTACTTGCCTACCAGCTGACACACTGCTGTACTTCAGTGACCATGCCACCGAAGACCGCCAAGCCCAAATCCAATCCCACCCACGACTCCAAATCCATAGACATCGCCCTCGCCAATCAATCCCTCCGCTGGTCCTCCATCTCCGTATCTCGCAACATCGATGCCGAGTACAAATCCCTCGTCGCACGAGATCCCGTCGAGGCATTTACCTACATCACCCTCTGCCTTGTTCACGCCGCGTCTTCTCTGCTTGACTCCTCCGAAAAACTTGAAAAGAAGGCAAAACAATCATTATGCGACGGTGGCAAATCTTGCCTCTGCGGTAAACCCGCCTCGCTAAACCCGGATCATTTTCTGACGATTACCAACGCGGGTTGGAGTAAGTTTAGAGGGCAAAGCGAGATGGTTTATGTGAGATGTCCCGATGATTTCGACGTGTTGACGTACAAGGACTATTATTCGTACGCTGTGTTGGAAGTGCTGGAGAATCTGGTGTTGGACTTCGTGGAGGCGGATGGGGATTGGAAGGGGCAGTGGGCTGTTGTGGAGGGGATGGTGTGGTTTCTCGCGGATGAAATCAGCGAGCCGCTGTTAATGTGAGTTATTCTCATCACGTTTTGGAGTGGCAGGAAAACGAACCGGTAGCTAAATTTGGCAGGGCCGATGATGGGGAGAGGGTTGACAGGCTGGTCAAGCTAGCAGCACACGTGCTTCTAGCAATGCTTGCACTGCTTGAGTCGAGGAAGCTGTTGGTGCCGGAGTCGGGAATCCGAGATCTGGGCCTGGTCATGGCGATGTTCATTCATCTCACCAAGCTGCTTCGTCCATATGGGTTGCTCGAAGAATGGGACGACGAGAACGATGAGATTGTCCCTGATTTAGCCCACGTTGAGCACTACATCGTGGCCTACTCCACCAAGCACGGCATCTTGCTTCGTGGGCCCGAAGGCATCGAGGAGATTGTCGAAAGATGCGACAAAGAGATTGAACTCCTGCCCGCTACCGCGGCAAATCCGGATCCCTGGAAGCTGGGCGAGGCGATCGTAAAGTACGAAGCTGACTACGGAACGGATGAGAGACCTGGTGGGGGGCGTGGGAAGCCGAGCATTGGCGGGGACCATCACGATATCACGGCCTGGTCGGCCGCGAAGCGCACGAAACATAGCAAGACAGGAAAGGACCCTTTGCGCAAGGAGGAGATCGCGGCGCTGAAGATGGGTAGCATCCTGCGGCCCTCATAACTACATGTACCTAACGGGAAGCCTCTTGAATGGTATTGGGATGGTTATCCCACGATCACACTGCTCTACAATCCACCTAGGTACGCACTGAAAACGGTCTCCTTTCTTTCTTCTCTAACCGCGACTCAGATCTCTCTCGCATTCCTATTTTCGGTCATGTTGAGTAAGGTAGCCTTGTGATAGTCCCCGCTTGCCAGCTTTATCCAGTGTCTAGTTGGGTCCACTCGCGCTTGCAAACATGCCTTGACACTCATTTGATAACAACCCGCACCCCTTAAGCTACGCTCCACGGCAGTCCCATGACTGCGCTACTAGCGGGATACATTACCGCTGTCACTGGACGGTCTGAGCTAGGAGAATCGGACAAACATTGGTTCCATAATCATATAAGACGAACTGCTGATCAATGCATCAAACGTAGGTACAGTTGGTAAAAACAAATGCGGTATGGATATAATAATCTGCTCTAGAAATCCCAAACATCGCCGAGTAACACGAGCACCAAGCATAATGGAATAAAAACCGGAGAAACAGATACCCAGATGTCGGTTCAATGCACTTGCGCACAGTACACCATCAAAGCTCAAAAAAGGTCAAGGAAGCGCACTACAGCATAATCCCTACCGCCGCCACTGCCGCAACCGCGCCCATCACCGCAGCCCCTGGCCTGCCCGTTTCCGCCACACCGTTCGCAAACAACGGCAGGGTTGTCGTCGGCAAAAAGTACGTACTCGACCCGATAGTGACACTGGTCCCCTGAACCCCGCCAGGTCCTACGACGGCGCCCACGCCAGGGGTGAAAGTCGTCGTCAACCCGTTCACCACCGTCGTAACAGGCGCCTCGCCGTACAAGGTGGTAGAAATGCCGTTGATGACGGTGGGATAAGGGATCCCAAAGTACGTCAAGGAGACACCGTTGATCAAAGTAACCCACTGGCCGGGGGCAACTTGACCAACCCCGGACCCCGTGACCGGAATGAAGCTCGAAGGGACCAGAGGCGGGGCTCCCGGCGGAGGGGGCAGAATGGAAGAAGGAGCACCTGGAATCGGCGGTGGGGGAGGAATAGGGGGTGGCGGGAGAGTAGTGCCCGGCAGTGGTGTCGGGAGGCCGGGGATCGATGGCGTCGGAGGCAGTTCCGGCGGCGGTGTTAGTGCCGGCGGGGGCGGGGTCGGAACCGGAGTAGCCGGCGGGGGCGGGGGGCTTGGCCAAGTAGGGGCGGCACCAGGTGGCCAGGTCCCCCAAGTTCCCCAGCTTTCCCAGGGACCGTGTGGGCCGCCGTGTCCCGGTCCGGGTCCGCTAGGGAACCCACCCGGAGGTCCGTAGGCGGGTCCCTGGCGTGCCTGGATGACATCATCGGCGGTGCTTCCGGCTGGCGAGGCAGTTGCGTGGCCAGCGTAGCACGCAGCAAACAAGATTAGACTGCGTCGAAACATGTTTGTTGGCTTTGGTTGTTGTGGGCTTTTGTTGCCCGGGTTGGACGGCCCCGAAGGAAGACGTCCCAACACCTTGCGAAAGAGAATTGCCGAGTGCACTGGTGAGGCGATCCAGAACACCGAAGATCATTTTTTCAGCTCATGCAGTCTTCTCAGCATCGCTTTAAGTATTTGGCAGGGTCGGACATCTCGAGTGGGTGAACAGGTGTGCGCCCGTCCGGTGTCCCCCTCCCTAGACCCTTCAATGACTTTTGCCTCGTCGCTACGTGCCCCCCGAAACAGAAATTGACGGAAAATGTGTGGTTTTTGCAAGGCGGTAGTGGGTGGTTGCCGTGCATCCATCCAATGGCATGGCGGCGTTTATTAGGAACGATCCGTCCCTTATAATTCCGAGCATTATTAGCCCTTTGAAATTGCAGTGCGGCGGCCTTCACTGTGCTTTTTCATGCGATCAGCGCTCGGTTGTCGCGGCACCGTTACGGCACCGGAGCTGTCGTCACCCTCAATCCTAAACATTCCCGCCAGCCTGGGGGAATGGCCGCGCGGCAGTCAGTCCGGCAGGAGAAAGGTTGGAATAGGGCACGTAAAGCCAGAATCCCTCGCGCGCAGGGAACAGGGTCGAACCCAAGGTATGATTTCCGGACAGGTCTCAGTACAGGATCTTGACAGAAATATCCGGCAGCGAAAACCTTTAACCTTTATTCCAGGAGTCCAAGGACACCGCAACTCGCTGGATGATCTGCTGAATAGCAAGTCGCTGACCATAGCCCGCGTCAGTCTTTGCAACTTTTTGCATGCGGATACCACCCAGGCGTCTAATCTTTTTGCAGGGCGCCTCGATTTGTGAGACTGTTTTCGCTTTGTCCTACATGGATGTCCCTACTAAGCCCCCACATCATCAAGGAGGCCGATCAGGACGGTGTTATCAGGGCCATTTATATGTCCCGAATGCAAAACTTCCTGGCCAGCTCTGATGATCAAGCGTTAAGTGGGCGTCGGGGTGCTTGATAAGATTTTTTTGCTCCCATCTGACCGCACGCTGTTGATGGAATAGGTTCTCCGCCGTTCAGTGGAGCCGTTTGTCTTTCTAGTCCGACTTGACATGTGCCAGAAAAACTTACGACGGCCCAGAGCTGGAAGAACGCCACTAACAAGCCCAATCGAAGCAACAGCGATAACACCACACCCTAAGGAACAAGGCCGGGAAACGTTGAACGGCTTGTGCACATCTAGAGTGCAGGCGACAGCGGGCCTAGCATCCTGTTCGCAGCCGCTCAAGGGGGAAGCCTGTCTTCTAAGGATTGTATTTTCCAAGTCGGAAAATCCTGAGACCGGGTCCGCAGTTCCACCAGCATCGGTCTTTCTTTAATGCTCATAGGTTTCTGATCTTGTCATGCTCCGCCTAGGCAAAGCGTTCTCTTTACGACCCATAGTCTCCAGATGACGAGCGTCCGTTGCGCGACGGTTGTGTCAACCTACCTGTATGTACTACCAGTGTATGTGAGTTACATGGCATTATTTGTCTTTCTGATGGTCGCAACCCAAGCAGCGTTCGGGAGGCAACGCCATCTGCTATTCGCAAGTTTATCAATCGGTGTATCACAAATCAAGGCCGGACTAGCTCATGTTTCTTCTTCGCTTGGATTATGCTGAGAACCGGACCGAGAGAACAGACTTTGGAGGCCGTGTTGATGAGTGGGCGATGAGTGATGGCGTGAGAGCGGGAGCCTCGCGCCAGTCATTGGGGGCGATCCCACCGCCCCTTCGGTCGGAAACTTGGGGGAGCAAGATTCAGTCTCTTCAGTTAATGGTCAATGAACAGTCTTGTGCTCACCCTTGACCATACTACTGACCGTCGTCCCCCTTGATCACCCAACCCTGTAGACCCTGTAGGCCTACCTTTATTACAGGGCGCCACACAACTACCAGGTCATCGATACCGAACATCTTGTGTTCGACGAGAAAGCGAAGCTCGGTCGAATCGCTGACCTGAAGATATGGAATTTCACTTCAACTTCAAGAATCTGCGTACCTTTTTGCCCAAAGAGAGTATTCAGGATACTGGAAGAAGTGTTTAATTACATGCTGTATCAGAAAACCAAGATCTCGAAAAATCGACAACCATCTAGTCAGTATGCCTACAGATAGGGCTCCGAGGGCTTGCTGGTACACCTAGGGGGCATTGAAATCGTAACATACACTTAATTACATTTCTCAAACGCCTTTTCATGGCTTATAAAGGCATCAATTGTGAAAGGTAAAGGGTTGTATTATTAGTCACGTGACGCCCTAAATGTGTTCCTTGCCCTGACCACCGTTGCGGAGCTCCCACGGTGCATCTAAGCCTTAAAAGCCAAATAACGCTTAATAACAGGGCCAAAACGGCTAAGGCTTAGTTGACACAGAGGGCCTGGATCTGATTAGCCGCAAAAAAAGCGGGGCCCGGGTAAGGACTTTACTGTAATTAGCTGCAAAAAGCAAGGGCTCCAGGCAGGCAAGAGCAAAAGGGCATACCTTCCTCACCCAGAGGAAAAAAACACCCAAATATAAAAACTAAAGAGCAGTTACAAGGAATCGAACGGTAAAAGAAAGGAAAAAAAACTATACGGCACTACCGCTTAGCCACTTAGCCCAATTTCTTTAAAGTTAATAACACTTCTAGAGTTTGTGCTTATCAACCCACCTCGCACCCACTCACTGCAACTACTACAACCTGCAACCTACAACCAGCAACCACTACACCCACTGCACCCACTACACCCACTACACCCACTGCAACTACCAGCCGCTGCGCAACGGCCTTTGCAACAGCCATTGCAACAGCAATTATAATAGCCTTTACAACGGTTTTATCCTACAACTGCGCGCACGCTGCGATTGCGACTGCGACTGCGACTGCGCTAGCGCACCTGAATTGCGTAGGCCAATCAGGATACGGCGCTCTGAATCTGGCTAGCCAATCAGGAGGGCCCAGTTGGAAGGGTCAAATCCAGCCAATGGGAGGCCAGGCGCGCGACATCTAAGCCTTAGCTGCCCACACACTTTGCCGCTATAGCAAGGACACGGCCATTCTAGCCACGCCAGATTACACTTCAACTGGTCCAGATCCTGACAACCCAGTACTTTCTGGAGGCCAAGTACCGACAATCACCCAGGTGTGGTATGTCATTCAAAGCTAATTTGCGCTGTCAGCTGGTGTGTGAGTGGCGGATGCATGCCAAGACAAAGCCGAGCAGCATGACTGGGTACAAACCACACGACCCCCCTACCACTGGGCGGCTGAGTATGGTATCACCCAGCAATGAATGAAACGAAGTAGCCAAATCAAGAAAATGCCACCCAAATGGCGAGAAGTTCCGTCATCCCGTGTCCCTTTACCGCCACCTGTGCAACAAAACTCGGTTCTTAGTCTTCTCTAAGAAGGAAGTCTCACAGTGAGCTATACAAAAGCACCTTCCTGGGCCGGAGATACATAAAACGAGTAGATCCTGGAAGCGCCTATCTGGCGGTCTTAACAGTGGGTTTGGGGGAATCAGTCGTAAGTAGGAGCACAGCTTGATTTGAAAAGCGCCGGATACATGGTTAAAGTATTTGCCCTACTTCAGCTTGGAAACACCATTCACCAAAGATCAGGTCAATACTTTCCTGGTTTCAATGGGTTCAATGGCCTCGGTATCGTTGGCTATCTACTATACCTGAGAGCCTCATCCAATTTGATTGATGTCGGTTCCAAGTCTGGTGAGTGCCCACGTAGGAAAGGCAGAAATGGCTCCATGGATAACTAAGACTTGCCTACATAGGCAGGTAGGTGGCTCACCGGGTATTCTAGTTCACCTTGTCCGGCTTATACTACGTTTTCATTGGTCCCCAGCCGACAGCGGCCGCACCAAGGCCCAGACTTACTAAATTAATAGTAATTGCATGCGACCCAGAGGCTTTGTGTCAGTGGGCTAGGCTTTCATTCTGCATTATCGCTATGCAGCTACGTACTTGCTGGTCCTTGGTTAAAAAGCCCCCAACCCCGCTCCTCATCAACTTACCTTAAGGCGGGCAGCCTGGTTGTCACGTCGACCCTGGACGATCCACCCATCTCAGCAAGAAGCTTTTGGCTGTACCCAGACAATGGAGACAGCGGCTGCAATTATCGGTATTGCCCGTGTGACAACAACCGTCAGCCTGCAGGCACGAAGGCTGTGCGAGCTATGGAAAGATGCTCCGCGAGACATCTACCACCTCTGTGACGAACTGGAGACGGCAAAGACTTTTTTCGGCACATTGCAAAGCGGTATCATCGATTCTCCGCTGACAGACGATCCTTCCAGGGCCGTGCTGCGACAAGAGCTGAATGTACTGCTTCGGCGGGCCAACAGTATCCTTGGAAGCCTGGAGCCAATTCTTGCGAGGCTGGTTAGCGGTGGTAACGACTCTCCGGGTGCCCCAGACGCTGGGGGACGCAGTGGTCTCGTTTTGACCCTGGCAAAGAGAAGGAAATTCTTGTGGCTGCGGCGAGTGAATAAGGTCACAAAACTCAGGGGTATGTTACGCCGTACAACGGATGATATAGGGCAGTATTTGATTCTCCTAAACATGTGAGTAAAGGGCTCTCTCATCCATTTGCCTCATTTCTCTAATCGCCCCGACTTCAGCCAAGTCTCCATGACGCTCATGAACGGAAAAACAATTCTGGAAGATTCCGCATCGAGCACCGCCATCGACCAGGCCGCAGACGTGGACCAATTGAGCAGGGAAGAAGCTTGCGTCGAAAGAGCAGTTGAACTGGCAAGACTAGATGTTGAAAACAAGCTCCTCACCATGGCATCCAAGGTCGATAGACTCGAGAAAGACCTGCACGAGGTCCGAGCCGGAACGGCTTTGACAGGACTCGCTGGCCGACTCCCGACATCCAGTGCTCTGAGCGACACCGGGGACCCGTGGCCAGGTGCCCTATCCCGCACGATACACCACCTCCCCATGCCATCCTCTTCTCCCTGCGGCCGTGGCTGCCGTTGTCAATGTCATTCTGCAAAATCCCGAAGCTACGTGAGGTGGGAGTTCTCCGGTCTACAACATGCACTCGGATCCATCAGCATCACCTTCCTAGGATCACGAGAGTCAACACGGACGCCAGAGGTGACGTGTACTGATACTGGCTGCCATGATTCACAACGCTATGCCTGGAAGATTCGGTACTCGTTCCCACGCTGGCTCGCGCGATCGGTGGTCTCAGCCTGTTTCTCCTGGCATCCGGATACCCCCGAGCTACTTATCCGAGTTCATCAGGTGCTATCACCCGGAAATGCCTCCTATTACCAGACCATTTTTGGAAGAATAGTGAACAGAGACGATGAGGGTCTTAAGGCCACCATTGCCGGGCGGCCCTCATCAGTTAGCGACATTTGGGCTGGCAGCCGAGGCGCCTCGATGTACGAATCGCCTCTCCACCGCGCAGTAGACTTCCAGAACATTTCCACGGTGCAGATTCTTATCCAAGCCGGTGCCGATATCAGTCAAGAGGATCACTCAGGAGTGACGCCGGTCTGGCGGGCTTTTAAACACTTCCTCGTGAGAGGAAGCACCACAGCACGCCAGATAATAGCCGAAATGGGGTCATTGTCCAGCTTCTGTGAGGAAGCAGACTTCACAAACCTGCACCGTGTTTTGCTCGGAGTCCTTCCCATTAGCTTGGCAACTGCGCTGGCCAATCCCTCCATGAAGGCCCAGATCAACGACAAGGACAGCGTTCTCCAAACGACAGCTCTCCAGATTGCTGCTGCGAGAGGCACAATCGACGACGTGCAAGCCCTCCTGGCTGCGGGGGCCGAAGTGAACGCAGCAGATAAAGGCGGCTTCACACCGCTCCTATGGGCTTGCATTGGCGGCAGAAAGGACGTGGCCAGACTTCTTCTGGAAGCTGGTGCATCGGTCAGCTGCAGCACAGCCCAAGGCACAGGGGTACTTCACGCTGCGGTATTTCTGGAGTACTGTCCCACTCTGATCGACATGCTCCTCGACCAAGGTGTCGACATCGATGCTGTCAACATGGTAGGTGACACGGCTCTGGCCATCACCACCCAAAACCCAGATCAGAGACCTATACGGCCCCTAAGACATTTAATCGCCAGGGGAGCCATGTTAGATACTCGAGACCGAGGTGGTGATACGCCGCTGTTGAACGCCGTCAGATATTGCTGCTCACCCGAGGTAGTCGAGACTCTGGTCACCTGCGGAGCTGACTATACAACCATCAACAATAACGGCGAAAGTATTCTGCATTACCTCGCCCGATTTGGCCACCGCGAGGCGATGCGAGTTTTTTCCAAAGCAAGAATGCGTGGATTGGTTAGAGAGATGAAGGATACCGAGGGCAAGACGCCCCTCGAGGCCCTTTATACTCGAAAAGATTTTAGCCAAGAACTCGAGGTTGCTTTTCAGCAGGTCTTGAGCAGTTTGGACAACAGCTCCACTCCAGTGAACGATAACACGGCAGAAGAGAGCGAGGATAACGACGAAGAGGAGAGCTTTCACGATGCGCTGGAGAGCATGCATGGAACTGAATACCTAGGTAGGTAAATAGTGTCAAAAGTTTAGCCCGTGAGGCGTGAGATAGATAGGTACGCAATGTTTCCAGCCAGAAAATCGAGGTAATCTTGTTTCCGTTTACTCTGCATCTCTTGCTGAGGTACGATGACTCAAGCACGTCTGCGTTTTGCAGCTCGTTCACCGTCAGTTTGCCGCCTTGCGCCACACATCAATGCAGCCAAGACCGCCCACGCTCGGTACTGCGACCAGACGGGATGATGGCTTTTTGGGCACGCCTCAAGCCAATCATTGACCCGGCGACTAATGTCGGTGATCCGATAACTCTCAGCTGGAGCGGGGTTGGGCTGCTTATAACTTATAAGTGCCGCAGCCGGCTTCTTCATGTCCCCTTTCTTGTCCTCTCCGTTACCTCGACACCTCTGACCCTGCTTCACCTACCTCTGCTGTTTCTTGTGCTCTCTTGTTGCAAAATGGACGTCGAAGCAGCCATAAAAGTGCTGGAAGACTTGCCCGGACAACCGGAGCAGGTCAAAGGACTTTCCCCGGACACCCGTCAACGGATTCTTAGCTTGTCCAAAAAGCTTCCAGGCTTAGTGTTCACTCCCGAGCAGCTTGCGTTTATGCAGATCTTTGAAGTAAGTAAAAATGTGGAGTCAGACGGAGCTCGCTGACTGGCATCAGACACCGCCACGCCAGTTTGGCATCCGCATGGCTGTAGACCTGCGCATCTTTCACATCCTCGTGGAACGTGCCGGAAAGCCAATCTCTTCGGCCGACCTGGCCGCGCAATGCGGTGCCGAGGAGGTCCTGCTCGTCCGGATCATGAGAGCCGTCACAGGCGCAGGGTACGCCCAGGAGTCTGGCGAGCGGGAATACGTGGCCAACCGAATGTCGCAGGCAATGGTCGTGCCGCACATCGAAGCGTTTGCAGTTCATGTGTAAGAATAGCTGTCTATTCACTCTGCTTTCCTCTCTGACAGTCGCCAAGCTACGAAGCATCGGCCCGTTCGTGCAACCGGATGCCCGAGTACTTCAAGACCCATGGATACAAGAATCCCACGGACGAGCTGAATGGTCCCGGACAATACGCGCTCGGCACCACTCTGCACTTCTTCGACTACCTCCATCAAGATCCCGTCAAGGCCCAGCGCTTCAACACGTGCATGACCGGGAGCAAAGCAGGGATGCGGTTTTGGTTTGAGTGGTTCCCAGTGGTGGAGCACTTTGTCGAGCCATTCAAGGCCTCAGGGGTTGCTGACACTCCCTTTTTGGTTGACCTCGGAGGAGGCATCGGGCTCCATGTTCGGCGCCTGCTGGAGGCACATTCCTCCGCGGCGCCCCTCGTCCTGCAGGATCTGCCAGGGACCATTGCGAAGGCGACGGATCTGGACTCCCGCATCACTCCCATGGTCCACGACTTTTTCACTCCTCAGACCATCAAGGGAGCCTATCTGTATTATACCCGCCTTGTGCTTCACGACTGGCCCGATGAGAAGTGCCGGACGCTACTTCGAGCGACGGCTGCGGCCATGAAGCCGGGATTTTCCCGCATCATACTGAACGAGACGATTATCCCCGAGAAGGATTGCCCACCCCTCTTAGTGGCGGCTGATATCACCATGATGTCTCTGCTGGCGGGTATGGAGCGGACGGAGAAGCAATGGATAGATCTGGTTGAGTCGGCGGGTTTGCGGGTGGTCAAGATCTGGCACTCACCGGACTTTCGTGACAAGGAAGGCATCATTGAAGCCGAAGTTCCTCTGTAACTAGGTAGGTAGGTAAATACTTACTTAGCATGTGGCAGTGTTTTAGAATTCCCGGATTTACTCAGCTTCCCCCTGAGTGTCTCAGTTACAGCACATGTACCTGACGTACCACGCAAGCTTTCAGATGCGCGATGCCAATGAGGCACCCCACTCGACCATACATCCACCCGCATCCCGAGCTGATTATTACCCCTCAAAATTTGCATTGCATCCAGCTCGGGCTACCTCATACACGAACCAGCTCACAACAGCTCACATCTCAGACAGACCTCAGATCACCCTTCTAGTTTTCAAGAACCGCGACACTCGCACCATTTCCTCCCAACTTCTAATTGGTTGGCTTACTTGACTTCATCCCTGTATTAAAGCGGCGCGATGGCCATGCCGACACCGGTCCCAGTGACTCTTTCCGGTGGCAAAGTGCCGAGTAGCAGTGTCATCCGCGACATTTTAGCGACATTCTTAACAGAAGAGTGGCCAGCCGTGAATCCCTCCAGCTTAAAGATATCCTACCGCACGTCATTTGCGAACGATCACTGTACGGTTGAGCGACCAAAACCTGCGGCTGGCACACCTGCCGAGCCGCTGAAGCTCTTCATCAAGTTCTGCAAGGAAACTGCGGCAGATATTGAAGTCTTCAAGCACCTTTTTCCGACCAAAGAAGACGAGACACAACTTTGTTACCGATACGGCCAGTCCGGTCTCGGACCCAAGGTGTACGGCTCGTTCAGAACACTAGATGGCACACTGGGAAGGATCGAGCAGTTCCTGGATGCCCGCAATCTCGAACCAGAGGATGTCGAGAACGAATCCATTCGAGCGGATATTGCCAATGCACTGGCAAGATTCCATGTCATGGAAACGACACTAGAGCGAAAGGCAGCGGGGCAATTCTACGAAGCCCTGATCAGCGGACTAACAACCTACCACGGGAAAGGAAAGTTAAAGGTCCTGGGAAAAGAAGGAGGTGTTAGCCTTGACCGCCTTATCGAGTACGACTTTTCGCCGAGGTTGACGAGAGTGGTGGATGCGCTCGAATCCATCAGGGCCAAACAGGGATGGTGTCTCCACGACATGCAGTATATGAACGTCATGGTGAAGAATGATCCCGGAGAAGAGGAGAGCAAAGTTGTTTTGATCGACCTGGAGTGTGTCACGCAGAATTATCGAGCGTTCGATATCGGTGGACATTTTATGCAGAAGACCTTCAAGTGGTTCGACGACGAGAACAAGATAGCAAATTGCGGGGAGTACACGGAGGAGGAAAAGAAGCACTTTTGCGATGTGTATGCCAGGCAGTGGAATGAACTCACCGGAGAGTCAGACACCATGGATCAGGTATTTCGGGAGTCTGAGTACGGATACGTCTTGGCAGTTGCTTTCGACATCCACAACATGCTGTGTTTCATGGACATGGAAGACGACAGCAATCCTCTGAACCTTCTTGGGCTCCAGAAACTGTTTGAAATGTTTGTGAGCCAGTGCACAAGGCTTGGGCTAGAAACTGTTTAATTGTCATATAAGTACCTTGTCTTATCGACTTGTTTCTGTCAAGACTACATCGAAACTTGAAGGCTGAAGACGCTGAAGACTCTTTCAGGATAGGTACCCAATTATCTCAGTGGACAGTTCAGGAGCCCGCCCGCTTCTTGCTAGGCACCTGTCGAAGAAGCAGAATCACTGGATGGCATCTACACAGGCACGATATTTGTTACAAGTGTCGAGGGTGAAATCAGTGAAGTCTTGTGACCAGTTTTCCGGTTCTCAGAGACGGCACCTGTCAGATCGGCCAATCGGCCCAGGCCGGGGACGCAGGTTTCAGGCGACTGGATCAGGGCCTTTGGGGGGTTGACCGACGTGGCCTACGGAGCGGGGCTATAGAAGGGTTATTGGATAGGTCTGCAGCGCTCTCGGTCCCCGAAGGCAAGATGTATGCCCGAGTGCGGGCCCGGCTCACGCAGCGAGTAAACGCAGAGCCGGTCACGGAGGAGCTTTACAGGGAGGAAGAGGGATAAGAAAGGAGGGAAAAGGGCCAGGGTTCAATACTGTAACCCACCCACCCCCAACTGCTGTTTTTAGGTACCCTGGCTGTGAGCCTGGCTTGCACGACCACTACCCCTTCACTCTGGCTTGGTTACCAGGCCTGGCAGCACCTCTGTCTTCCGTTTTGTCTGCTGCATTCTACTGTGTATCCTAAAGCGGTAGAAGTGTACAATAATCGTTCAAGTGGAGTTTTTTAGCCTCCCAACGCTGCAGTTATCGCCGCCCCCGGTCCTCTGCGGTAATTCTGTCTTCCGAAATTCGGTTTCAACCTTTCCGGAATTCAGTACTCTTCAAACAAGTTTCGGTGCCCTTATCGGACAAAGGCCGCTATTTATCAGCCTAGCCTACAGTCTTCCCGATTTCGATGCATTCAGAGTACCTTGGTATTCCTTTGACGGTTAAGGAAAGGTTAGGTACAGGTAGGTTGTTTTCCATTGCGTGACAGCGCTCTTGGAGGCCCACAACTGCTGGAGCAGCGCAGTCAGAACCACAGGGGAAGGCTCACAGAGATATCCGATCCCGGTTTGTGCCCCTGATAAGCCCAGCGTGGTTGGTGATTGGTCAATTTGCTCCGCCCCGTAACATCGGCCCAGGCAACGACCGTTGTGTCGGAATTTGAGGAACAGTTGTATTCCGCTCTCGCCAAATCGGTTCTCCAGCGACCAAAGGCCCCTAATTTATACACGTGTAGTTGTTACAATGGGTTCTTCCAGCTTCCACGGCGCTGTTTCCGTATTCCTGGAATCTAGGTACCTAGGCACTGCAGTTCCAGACCCTGGTAAATTCCACGGGGACTGGCGCTCCCGAAAAGTCCGGAACCGGACACATTCCAACACGTTGACACCATGACCTAAATCATGCATACCACTCCCAGTTTGAGTTTGATGACACGTTCTGAGTCTCTTCGGAATACCTATCAAGTGACGGCGTTTTCGAGGGGTCTCTTCTTTGTATAGGTATTAGGCCTAATAGGTATGCTATGCTTGCCACTGGCAACTTGCTTGCCACGAATGAGGTGACTGTGAACCGTGGCCATTAGAAATCCACCATCTCTGACAGCTGATAATAAGCGGCACTAACGCCGGGCCAACCACCTTATCTCAGCAGTCGTCGCGTTTTGCTTGCTTTTTCCTTCGACGCGGGACGATTGTCATCCGCAGACCCCGCACCTTGGTCATCCTTTGACGCTTCAACTTCCTCTCCGGACTGCAATCCACTGCGGTAACGAAATACGACATGTCTCCGCCATACGAGTGTGACTACTGCTACCAGAGCTGGGATGATAAGGGAGACCGCAACGACCACGAGGTCGAGGATCATTTCTACTGTCGTGGATGCGACCGCCGATTCGGGACGTACAACAGCATCAAGCAGGTCGGTAGAGCCCCCCCCCCCCCCTCTAGTCGCAGGTCCCGGTGATTCCGGCTTCCAGTTAACCTTCCACCAATTCAGCACATGAGATCGCGGATTCATAGCGGAAAAGACATGGGCTGCCCGTTCTGCAAGAGGTCCTTCGTCAGCGCAACCGGGCTAACCCACCATCTCGAAACCGGATCTTGTTCTCGGGCGCGAAACATCGACCGACAAGCCGTGTACTCCATCGTCAGGGCTAGGGACCCCCGCGGTGCCATCTCGAAGAAGTTGCTCACATGGGAGGGCGACTCTGACTATGAGGCGACAGGAGAGTCGTGGAACGGCGAGTTCTACGAGTGTTATCTGTGTCACCGAGAATTCGGAAAGTTGCAGGGTCTAAACCAGCACCTCAACTCTCCTGCTCGTGAGTACCTGCCTACCACTCCCCGACCCATATGGGATCTGATCTTGCTCCGACAGACCAACAGAGTTTGTATCATTGTCCGCAGGGGGGCTGTCGGACAGACTTCAAGACGCTGGCCAGTCTCATCAACCACCTCGAAAGCGAGTCATGCGGGTTCATGCGTTTCGAGGCCGTTCAGAAACGGATGGGTAATCTGGTCAGCAGCAACCATCTTCTAACCTTTTAGTTGTCGAGCGTGAGGTTTCTCCTGATTCAACTCTTGTAATCATATCTGTCGGGTTTCCGGCACACCTAGCCACTCCATAACTGGCACAGTTACATGTCGTTTTTTTATACGGCCCCAGCTATGCCGAAAGTTTGTCTCCTTCCGCTTTTTGTTTCTTCTTTCCTTTTCTCTTTCTACATGTACTGAGTACCTGGGAAATGCGGATCTAAAGGTACGGAGGTTGAATACGAACAGTCCAGGATACTCATGTCGAGGAAAGTCGAGCAGAATGGCATCACGATCGACACATCATCTTATTTTCGTCTATTATTCACACCAAATCCCGCGCGATATCATTGTAGGCATTCGCTTCGCAATACGGCAGGATGGCTGCGTGGTTCCGCCGGCTTCGGCTACTTGGTTTTGCATGGTTACGGAGAATCTAACGTTACATCCGATGCTCGTACAGCTGGCGCAAAATATCTATCACGAGGTTGAAACAGATAGCTACCCACGATAACCCTTACGGCGTTCAATCTCCCGAGACAGACCGTGCAGAAGCGGCCCAGTCCGATACCCATCTGGCAAGTAGGCTCTGTTCCAGTGGCGCCCCTGCAAACAACTTCATTGCATTTTTGTTGCTTTGTTACCTGGGTTTGTCGCAGTTGCAACCTGAGGAGGTTGTTTTCATTCGCCATACACCCTGCTGGAGGACGAATTCTAAGAAACCTGGCAACCCGATGACAGCTGGAGACTGGTTGGAGCCGCTGAAAAAGGAGCCCCGTAGGTGTGCACCGAGCATTCGATTTGCTTGCTGCCTGGGAATGCCGTCCAACGAATGCCCCCTTGCTTTTTATTTGCCGAACTGCCGCGTCTTCCACGGAGGACAATCTCTCCGTTCCGACCGTGCGAACGTCATTATTCCTCATGGGTAATCCATTCTCGACTGAGCATCCACTTCTCACACGGCAGATGAGAGGAAACAGGATTCCGGTAGTCTCTGACCGGCGACAGGCGCATCAATCCTTCCCGGCTCGGCGAAATTTCTCTCGGGTTCTCCGGTCGATGGTCTCGCGGGGCTTTAACGGATTTTGGGTCTCGATCCTATATGCCAAGCTGCTAGATCCAGGGGTGGTGTGGATAGCTCTGGGGTCCCGTCCCTTTTGATCCGCAGAGCGACCCGTGGGTGGGTAAAACTCAAGGGTCTAGACCGGCGGTTAGATAGCTAAGCATTTGGTGAGCTCCATCCCAAAACACACCGCATCGCGTCTTCATCGCGTTGACCGCTGCTGGTAAAGCTCGGCTCGTCGGCACGCCGGCATCGCAAAAAGAGAACGGTGGCGTTGCAAAATGCTTGGAGAATCGATTCGCACGCACCGGAGTCGCCCGCACGGTGTTGAAACGGTAGATAAAGCTTCTGAAATGGGGTTGAGTCTTGGAAAGCGTCAACAATAACGAAAAGGATGCAGGCAGGACGCATGGCAGTTGATGAGAGATTGGGGTCGTCGCCGCTTTCTATTATCTTGGCTGCTTTTCATGAGGCCCCACAGTCAGCGGTTGGAGAAGCGGTGATTCGCGACGATGCGAGCTTGATCCTGTTGAAGGAACGTGGCGCTGGGATTGTTCTTCATCAAGAGCCGAAAAGGGGCAAGCGTTGTTGAAAACGACCAGCTGAGTCTTCCTTCCCTCAGCTGCTCCTTTTCCAGTGCAACCCGGCGATAAACCCCACTGAAATCCGGCGGAGCCTTTGTCCCGCCAGGTCTAGAATTGTGCGATTGGCACTATTGAACGCACGAAGAATTATTCCAGGGGTTTGGCGTCTAGGCACCTCTGGAACATCGAGTATTTACATGTTCACTCGCCCGCGGTGATGATGATAACATGAAGTAGACGACGCCTCCATTTTGTAGCATCAGCTGCGACCTTGGATCTCTGATCCGTCCGTTCTTTCACTGTCGTTTTTGTGTCTTTTGACACAGTCACTCTTTTCAATGCTTCTGAGGACCTCACTCGCCCTGCTGGGCGCTGTTGGGGTTCTGGGAGCACCAACCCTCGAAGACCGCAGCCTGGCTTCGCCCGGTAATGCGTCGATTCCCGCAGTCCCCAACAAGGGCTTCGAGGTTGTCATCGTCTACGCTCAGCCCAGTGAGGGATGCTCGGCCACACCGAACGAGTGCAGTGCACCTTCCCCCAAGCCCTCCCTCCTCGAAGGCGGACCCAAGCCGTCACCCACCTGGACCTTCAGCCACGATGGGCCGATTGAGACTCTCCCGCCAAGCGTCCACTGGAGCTTTGACACCCGGCCAGCAAAGAATGTGATCCCCGTCCCACCCGGCAAGGGCTCGAACCTGTATTGGGGTGTCTCTGGTGAGATTGATGTGTGATGTGTCCGGTAACCATCGCTGACAGGAAGTATAACAGATCCTACACAGTCCGGCCACTTCGCTCACCTCACATATTTCTTCAAGAAACCCTCGGTCAACCTCGACCACTGCGATCATACCAAGGTTGTCGAGTACACGACCGAGGGACTGTCCATCAAGTTCCTTACACGGGAGGCATACGACTATGCCATCGGCAGTTGGGTCGCTCAGGAGGAGATCATCCTCATCACCTATACCAAGGGCTGCGGTGACTACGCAAAAGGTGACCGTTGCTACTTCAAGGTCTCGGCTCTCGACTTCAAGAACGGTGGCTTGTCGGTCATCGCCAAGGGAAAGCCCTGCCACCCCGACGAGCTCATCGACCATGGTGAGACCGAATGGGGTTGGTGGATCCCCAAGAAGGGTGGTCAGCACCCATCGGCAACTACGTCCCGAGGCAGCATTCCCAGCAGCGGTGCTTCTTTCAGCTGGTCCCCGTCGTCTCACTCGTCCAACTCGCAGTCGACATTGACGGCAACCACGTCGCAATCGGGGCCCACAGGGACCGCTTCTGCCAACCCCGGTGCCTCGTCGACCACGGAGCAACCAGGGGCTTCTGGCACTGGCGGATCCGGCGTCGATCCTACCTCTGGCTCGCCCACTTCTGGCTCGTCGGCGACGTCCACCACGGACACCGCTCAGCCGACCGGAACCGATGAGTCGTCCAGCTTCGAGGAGGCCAAGAGCGGATGTGTTCCGCCGGTCGACGAGAAGTACGGCCTGCCCACTGCCTGCTTTGGCGATCGATTTGATCTCGATCTCGACGAGAACCTTGGTTGGGTTGAGATGAGCCAGCAGTACTTGGACTTCGTCACGACCATTGCGCCCGGAATCACCGATGAGTCGGTCCCCGATGATGCCGAGAGTTACGACGACTTCGTGATCCGAAGGCGGGGATGCGGTATAGTCTGCGGCGCTTTCAACAAGTACGTCATCAAGCCGATCAAGGCGGTTGGCGCTAAGGTCCAGGACACCCTGTCCATCAGCGGCAGCGTCAACAAGCAGGTCTCCTGGAAGATCCCTGATCCGGCCTCGAGCAACCAAGAAGCGAAGCAGCTCAAAGACCCCAATGCCAAGCAGGTCACGTCTCCCTGGGGCAGCGACTCGATCCTCTTGAAGGCTTTCGGCACCCAGAAGCCCAACGAGGACAAGGCTCTCAACTCATATCTCAATGTTTACTGCGTCGGCTGTGGCGTCTCTGGAAGCGCCAGAATGGCGGGCCGCGCCAAGTGGACACCGATCGGAGGCTTCTTGGAGGGCGTTGTCGAGGTCAACACGGACGTGCAGTTCGTCTTGAAGATCGGCATTGATGCCCAGATGACATACAATAAAGAGTTCAAGTCTGATCTCTTTAACGTCGGTCTCCCGGGTCTCAGCTACGGTGTCGTCACTATCGGCCCCCGCATCACCGTCGGCACCCGCGTCAACCTCGAGGCCGAGGCCAAGGGTAAGATCCTGGCCGGCGCTGAGATGGGTCTTCAGAACGCTCAAATCAAGATCGACTTCGTCAATCCGACCCAGTCAACCAAGCAGGGATGGGATCCCTACTTCAAGCCCGTTTTCGAGGCTGAGGGCGACCTCATGCTGGCCGCCTCTCTGGGTCTGCCCATCGGCATCAAATGTGGTCTTCAAATTGCAAGCTGGGACAAGTCGGTTGGCATCATTGACGAGCCGTCCATCAAGGGCGTCGCCCAAGTCGCCGCGGCCATCTCCCTGGGTGACAACAGCAAGTTCTCGGCCGGGTTCAAGGACACCAATGGATGCACGGGTATTTCGACGCAGCTCAGCTGGCGCAACAAGCTCTATATCGACATCTTCGGCACCAAGCAAATTCCTCTTCTGGATACGTTGGACAAGACCTTGGCCCGTGGCTGCATCCCGCTCCCGGCCCTCCCGCAACCATCCACCACCCCAACACCCGAGAACCCGGAGAACCCAGAGAATCCGGAAAATCCCGAGAATCCGGAAACCCCTGAGACTCCGGAAACCCCTGAGACTCCAGAGACTCCCGAAACACCGGAGACGCCCGAAACACCAGAGACACCAGAGACGCCGGAGACCCCCGAGACACCGGAGACGCCCGAAGTCGGCAAGTTCCTCGTGCGCCGGGTTGAGACTGCAACCGAGACTGCCACTTCGACGACTACAACGGGATCAACAACAGCCACCACAACTGGCACGTCTTCGACCGCCACATCGACCAACTCGGCCTCGGATAAGGTCATTGATCTCACGTCCAAGATCAAGTCGTCGAACACATCTTCGGTCCTCAACTACAACACGCAGCCGCTTCCCAACCGCCCTTATAACGACACCAAGGGCTACGAGTACTCGCTTCTGGTTACCCCTGACGCCAGCACCATGATTGTGTCTTGCTCCAACGGCAACCTGTACCCCTTCGCCGTCGATGGCGCTGACAACCCCGACTGCTCCGAGATGTGGGCGACCGTCAACGATGTCCTCGTGGCCGACGGCTCGCAGCGGATTGCCCACTACTACGAGAACACGATGAGTGTGCTCGGCGTTTCACGTCTCCGTGTCGAGGACGAGGCCGACATCCCGACCGGCGGTGTGGTGGTCGGTTTCGCCCCGTATGGTGAGGATGGCAGCTACGAGGACGGCAGCTATTTCTACCTCGCCGTCAGCCCGAACGATGAGGTGTTCTACCCCATGGTATGCCAGTACGAGGATCCGAAGCTCGGCGCCAAGATCTTCCTGGCCCGGGACCCTGATGAGGGGCGCACCATGCTCATGAGCGAGGAGGTCCAGTATACCGTCACAGGCGGGAAGGTCAGCGACTGCTCGGCCATTCCCCTCCTTCAGGGGACCTACAGCGACTCGGATAACTATCTGAGCTACAGTGAGGCCAAGGACAGTGAGGACTGGGACTTGGAGGATGGATGGTGGGAGGAAGAGGAGTCAACGTAAAATGCCTAGGCCGTTGAGGATGTGTGGGCAATCGACGTTCCGAGACATTGCCAGACATCTCATTAATATCTTGTGGGTATATGAAAAACCATTAATAATCCCGATCAATGTTTAATTTCGCCCCTGTGCATGTACCGCCTAATGCCACTCCTGTGTACATGTAGTTCCCGGCACCTAATTCTGTCGCTGGACAAGTCATTGCGCCAGAGCTTGAGCAGAACAAGAAGACACGGTAGCACTCGCGTGAGATAGGTACCGTGTGATACGGCGAGAAATTGCGGAACCTTACACGGCCTGGTACGTTCTGCGCATATGAACAGTAGCCGCCGCTGCTCCGCAGAATGCTGCGAGCATGAGCAAAGCTGCGTCTCCCTCCTCCTCATCCGAGGAGCCACTCGTTTCTTCTGACCCTTCGCTGTTATTGTCCTCATCCCCGGGGTCTTCGGTCTCGCTCCCGGCGACGTCAGAGTCTTCGACTTCCTCGTCCGACGCGATATCGCCGCCGTCGTCGGCCTCGCTCTCTCCGGCCTCGGAAGCTTCCACCTCCTCTTCCTCGTCCGACCCGATGTCACCATCATCCTCGTCAATATCAACCTGGTACCGAGGCGTAAACTCTCTCCCGGCCGAATCCCACGGCGCATTAGGTTGCACAGCAAACCACTTATTGCTCAAAAGATCATGGGCCGCGAATCCCCCTCTTGGAAAAAGACCCATTACGTCGGAAGAGGCCAAGATCCTGAGAAGCTTGAGCTTTGGCGCATGTTTAGCAAACCGGACTGCCTGCTGTCCGACCTCTTCCCGGTGGCCCCTCTTTGTCTGGGACGGCGTGTTTGGAGCATAGTTGCAGGGGAGAGCCTGACCAGAGTGAATTCCAGGCGGGGATTGTCGCCATGACCCATTCAACCGCATGTCGAGAATAACGGTCTCAAGGTTCTGGAGCGCACCTTCAGGCAGCGTTTCTGGAAAAGCAAAAAGGCGGTCGCACTCGCGGTCGAGCTTGATGCGAATGTCGCGGAGAGATGGCGAGTAGAGAATCAGATTATTGACAGCTTCACACAGGTGTAAATTTCTCCCATGAGACATTTCCAGGTGGGTATCGTATCCAGAGACATCCAGGTGAAGGGTAGAGAGCTGGCGCAACGACAGGAGGTCGTGTATCGCGGCACAGCCCAGGTACTCCTCCGGCCCGGGCATGATGTTGACCTTGAGGTGGCGAAGCCTCGCGGATCCCTTGAGCGCGGAAACCAGGGCGGCCAATGCCGACTTTTGCCTGCTAATCCAGGCTTCCTCTGAAAGGGACGCATCGGCGCTGTCCCGCTTCGACAAGGTCACGTCCAAGCTCGATATCAGATGGGCGCGTTGCGCAAGGAGACGCGGGTCGGCGGTGAACCGGACCAATGACTTGGCGGATTTCAAGCAGGGATGCGACAGCAGCACGCGTCGCGCGCAACCGTACCATCCCTTCGACACCGTCAGCAATTCGAGGTTGTCGGCGAAGAACTGTGGACCGAGAAATGAGAAGACGTTTAGCAGCGTCTCGGGAGGGAAGCAACTGAGGGACGCCATCTTGGATTTGGATTGTAGAGTAGGTAGGGATGAGTTTGTGGGAGAAAGATTTTGAGATTTCCCATCCGGCAGCGGTGAAAAACGGTTAGCGATCACTCTCCAACGCACTAGACCTATTACGGCTTAGGGGATACTGGGGTTTCAGCCACAGGCCGAATCAAAGTCTTTAAAATCCAAGATGTTCTCAACCACATGTTCACATGTTGGTAAGGTAGGTACAACCGTACTTCTGAATCCACCATGGCTTTCATGTCCGCCTCGCCACTACTGCTGAATTCCTTATCTCTCGCTCTGTTGGCTTCAGGTGCCTACTACGCCATTGGATTCCGTCGAAAACCAGTCCTCGCGTGGAGTGTGCCGCTCCACTTGTCGTACCAGGATTACTCTGTCAAGCACTCGCGCAGCTTAGCAGGCTATGACTTTGAGCTGTGGAACCACGTCATCAGCGCCTGTGGCGCACTCGTGGCTGCCCTCACCATCATCGCATTTCAGTCGCAGCGAAAATCTCAGTCGTCATCTACCTCTGGTCGCCGGGTTCGCCATGGGCTTCATGTTACAACGGCTCTTGTGGCTGCTCTCGCCGCATGCGTAGGGTCCTTCGTGTCATCCTCGCTGCTTGGCATTCACCCGGCCACCTGGAGCGTAACTAGTCCTATTAGACAGGTTTCCACTGCTGCCATCACGGCCGAGCTCACCCGCGTCCCCGCGGCGACGCCTTGGGATCTCGGATGGGTTATGCTCCGGAGTGCCTTTGAACGCACAGTCATGCAAAAGGGACACGGCGCCCTCGATGTCACCCACCGATACCTCTCACGTCACCTTCGAGAACAGCGCCTCCAGATCGGGACTACTATCTACCCATCCATCCGCACACACGGTGTTGGCGTGGCCCCGGTGCCTTGGACGCGAAACGGATACCGCGTTGCTCCCGAGCATCGTGTCCTGTCCTACGAGCCCATTGTAGCGGGAACGAACGTGACAGTTTTGTGCAGCGACACCACCACGGACTGGAAATGGGATTACGAGCGGATCGAAACGCACGGGCGGAGCGACGGTCAGCTAATCGTGCACAACTTCGAAATGGTGCCCAACGCGGACTGGAACAGCCGGGGATCTCAGCGCACCATCGCTTACGTCGACGGGAACCGAGGGCTCAACCTGGAGACCTGGCTTGCGATTTGGAAGAGCCCCGATGGGCAGGACATGCAACCGCGACAAATCTTTGCTTTCACTTCGATATCAGTAACGGACCATCAGCCTCGGGTTCAGGTGTTCGAATGCGCCTATGGTGGTGTCGACGTCGTGAGGCAGGTGTACATGACCTCACCGATGGAGCCCATTGTATATGGGCATGTCTGGGCAGTCAAAGACAGGCTCACCTTTGAGGACCTATGGCCTGCCGCTGTAGCCATCGATGAAGCACTCGGCCGCGACGGCGGTATGATGCTGGCCGGTCTAACAGCGGCCAAGTTTACGTCGTTTGAGGTGTGGGACCTGTTCCAGGGAAGGACCCTCGAGGTGGCTGAGCTGGTTGAGAATGTCCTCGTGGACACGGCACAAGCCTACTTTAGTCTCGTTCGACAATGGAAGGAGGAAGCTCAGTTCTTCTCGTGGAAGGCCGAGTTTCCGAGCGGGGGCCTGACGGCGACGACAAGACAGCTTGGCTCCGACGGTACACCAGGACTAGTGGCTTTGGTCATGGTTGGGCTACTGGGATGCTTGCCGTTGGTATCCCTTATCCGGCCAGCATTGCAAAACTACCGTGCAACCAGGGGAGGAGATGTTGTGGGTAACTACGAGATACGGGACGGCATTCTCAAGAAGAAGGCAGACTGATCACGGGTTTTGGATATTGGCCAGGTAGAATCTCACATGACCACTCTATCCAACATACCCAAGACTTTCTAATGTATAACCAATCAGCTCGGTACTCAAGGCAACCTCCCCTCCCTCTTCCACTGATCTGCCTTTCTGATCAACTCTTCCCTGATCCCATGAAATTTAGACCAACCCTTAAGTTGACTTTGCACGACGGGTCCAACGTATACGCAGGACGGGTGCAGTGTCGCCAAATTCCACAAATCCTCAACATTAACATGTCTCCACCACAAGCACGGCCAAACATCGTCAAGCAAGACCGATCCCAGGACCCTAACAGTCCCCTCGAAGCCGGGGGCCTGGCGACCCGAGCCATCCACCGTTTCCCTTCCCACCTGAATGAAAGGACCCATGTCGGCCTCATCCAGAAGCGACTGCCCCGGCAGTGTGAAGCTATGAATGTACGAGTCGATGCAGGCTTCATCCGCAACCAGGAAACCCGGCGCGTTGAGGCCCAGGATTCCCACCTCCGAATTCTCTTGTAGCACTTGGAAGTGCTTCCTGGCGCCTTCCACGTCTCCCTCTTTAAGACCGTGATCCCTCCCGTCCACCCACCGGATCTCCATGCTCCCCCGTACCAGATCCGCCCCAGCGACTCCGGCCCCCCAGTTGTTAACACCCGCTGTGAATTTACGCATAAACAAGTCCCACTGTTCATCCGAGTGCCCGAACCACAGACGGTAAGCTACAAAACCCCACTTGGGAATCGCAGCCGAGCTACTGTCACTCCTTGGCTCCAGACAACGTCTCAGCGCCCCAATCCACAGCTCCTCGCTGATTGCCTCGGGCTCCCCTCGTAGCTCCCTGCGTCCAAGCGCGTAGGCCGTCATGACTCCCTTGACCGGAGCAGCGGCCTCCTCTTCTGAAAACGCACCGATGTTTCCCGCCGCCGTGATGGCATCGATGTTTCTTTCGGCCCTTTGGCGCGTTAGCTCCTGGCGAACCAGGTGCGCAAGCCGCTGGTGGTAGACCTCGTCGCGCTGTGTGATATCAATAGGGTAGCTGCCTGCCAGGGCGGTAGCTCCATGGCTTCGAATGTATTGCGGCCAGTTCACAATGGGTGGAGAACTGGCATGTCTCCAGTGAGGGAGGTTGTTTTTGAATCCCACCAGTGGAAAGAGAAGGCACTCGTCAATGCGACGGATGATGATACAGAGTCTTTCAAACTGCGTGAACAGCGCGTCTTGCTGGGGGCTCATGCGGGTCGCGTCAGGCAGTGTGGGCGCTGATTGTATCCGTTGCAGTATGCCATCGGCGAGACGATTGAGGTGGGTAGCAGCCCAAGTATGAATCCGTGTCGTGATGAATTTAACATGGCAGAAGAAGAATTCTGTCCAGAGGTCGGCCGTCCGGGCAACGGGTGTTGGGCGCGTTGTTTCCGGATGGGCGGTGTAATAGGCATCTAGTACCATGTCGAAGTGAGCTAGGATATCATGGCCCTTATTGAAATCTTGTCTCATTCTGCGCTGCGTTGCCGGCAAGCTAAAGTATACCATATCGCAGGTTTTGAGCACGTATTCGACCGCAAGGTCGATGTTCTCGGGGGAGTCGAGCTTCTTTTCCGCCCAGCGCCGGTCCGACAGAGGAACCATGCCTGCCCAGATGCGCTGCCTGCAGATCTCGAGCTCGAAGTCGATCTTGGTTGGTTCGACGAAGCTGTCGCCCGAAAAAATGGCTGCTATGTCGAGCATATCCGGCAGACCGGTGAAGAGCATACTGAACCGATTCGCCGCCGTATCGGCGCGAATGTCGTTATTGTTGTACGGCGGTGGAGCCCAGTCGTTGTACGGTGTCATGAACTTGGATATCTCGGAGCGCGACAGTACGGGGATTGTTGTCAACTGGCCATTTGACAGTCTGTTGCGGGAGACGCCAGAAAGAAACTCGAAAAATCGGCCCATGATCGCGACCGGCAACGGAGTCTCATGGACCCATATCTCCGTTCCTGTCTCGGGCGCATTGGTCGGATTGACGAGCTCAATCTGCCTGCCGGTCGGCCCGACTGGATTCGGCCACGCTCTTCGAGACATGGTGTTGGATCAGATTCTTGTTGTGAACAGGGCAACGCGCTTGCAAAGCTCTTCGGTTGTTGCGGGGGTCTATTTGTGGAGAGACGCGTCGTATTTAACCCGTTGGCTCGGAATTAGGCAACCGTGCTGTGCCATCCTGCCATTGTGTCAACCGGCAACGGCTGCCTGGCACTGCAGCCCAGCAATGGGTTCAATTGTGGAGCGTTGTGGATTTGAATGCCATGGTTCCTACCTAGTCCTGGTCTGGCAGCGATGATGGGAGGACCGGTATTGGGGTATTTCAGGGCTGTGGTATACATGACCAGTCGGGTGCGGTGGAGGTCTGGACTCTGCATTGATACGTGATTTTGAGTGAAATTGGATGCTTGGGAAGAGGCCAGGTGGTATCCTACCTACCTAAGAAAAGAAAAGGGTTGAGTTTATTTGGGTATGTAATTCCCAGGCCTATCAGCTAAATAGCCAACAAAAAGCCTTCCTCGAAGCGTCTGTCCAGCGAAGGCATCTGCCTAACTTGAACCTTTAACGAGTACACAGTCTGTAAATCCCAAGTCACTGTGTAACACGAAATTCGACGTCGTCTCTCCCACCGTACAGCAAGTCCCGGTCTTCCAGCCAGTGAAATAGACAAGAACCACAGGCACTCCGAACACCGAAGGTATTCAGCTCAATCAGCTCGCAACATTCCCGACCCTGATCAAAGAAAACATCAAATGTAAACCCCTGTCGACGCAGCAAACCATCCAATCCGTCGCCATCACCACCAAGTTCCCGAAGGTCAGCTAGTATTGAACGGTGAATCCGTTCAATCTCCCGCATGACCGTCTGAGCTATCTTAATCTTCTCACCTTCTTCGTATTGTGCAAAGATCCAAGGCTTGTGCCACCTGTACTGGCTCACCGCGGTGATTCTCAAGCTATCCGGCATGCAAAAGACGCGATACTCGCAGTCTGTTCTCATGCGCTCATCAAACGGAAGAAAGAAGACATTGATATGTTGATGCCCAGCGTTCAGCGAGTTGCCTAGGGAGGTCCGGGCACGCAGAGACGTGGTCAGCTGTAGCACGATTTCCTCTGGCGAGCAAACGGATATCTTGCCGTCTTTTTTCCGTGCTCCGTCCTTTGTTGAACAAGCGGACAGACGCATGAAAAGGCCCGACGGGGGGAAGACGAGTGAGGTGAAGGCAGGGCGAATTTCCATGTCGAGGTCTTCAGCGTACGCCCGGTTGAGCTCCCTTGTGTGAACCGAAGCACCCGCGGCCTCGATGATGAGACGCACTTGGGCGGGTGACAAGGATACCACTTGCAATGCGTTCTCTGGTAGTCCTCTTGACCGCATAATGAGGGGTATCCATCGCTCGAAGGCGGTGGGCGCGTTAGAGGGGATGCAAAGATCTGGGGCCTCTTGAAGGGTGTGAAAATTGGAGTTAAACTTTGCTGGTGTGCCGGTTTCGTATTCAGCCTGGACGGCGTGGTAGTCGATGGTGTGCAGGCGCATTTTGGCAGATCTGACCTCTGTTTGCGCACGTTGAAAGTGTTGACTTTTTTCTAAGAAAATTAAACAGCCGGAGAAAAAGTTAAACCCGGGAATGTCCGATATCGGCTTGCCAGATCTTTGGCAGACCTACAATAAAACTTTCACATCTCCATAAGCCCATCCACGTACGCCGCTCCAACAATCTTGTACTTATTCCTCTCCTTGATTTTCCCCCTCCAGCATAATTGCGCTCCTTCTTCCCATCTTTTACATTCACACTTTCCGTAACGCTCTCCTCCTTCTTCGTGCCCGTTTCCCCGACGCCAGCTTCCTTACACCATCCTTGCATCAACACGTGGTCGAAGGAGCCACCATCGTAAGATTGCCAGGGAGATAGGTTTCCTCTGTTATACGCTTACCGGCGGAAGACCCAAGAACCGTACAGGCAAAACCCAGCCCAGTAATAAGGAGCCGAAGTCGTTGGTTCGTCCATAACAGTCAACGCCGCTTCCTGAAGGGCCGCTGCGACGTCGACGAGTCCGTCCTCACCCGCAGCGGAATTCCTTATCTCCTTGTAGAATACCTCCGAGAAGTTTCTCCCCGCCCCGGTTGGAATTGGCCAGGAAGCACCAATGACGGACGCAGCGCCGGCGCATAGTAAAGCGCTGGTCAAGCCGAGATATTCGTCGCCTGTTGAAACCGTGTGGGAGGCTGATTCACAACCTACCAAGACCACGAGTGGTGCTGTTAGGCTTAAGTTGAATACATCTGGTACTAGGAGGCAGTTATTGGTTATGTCGTCTTCTGCTTGCAGGGAGGCAATGACCTCCTGGCCGCTGCCGGGGGCGGAGATCGAGATTGCTGACATGATGGCGATATCCTGTTGGCCGTGAATTTGGTTGGCTCCATGAGGGTATAGCATGGGTTTCATGGGGGCTTCACTAGTAGAAGGCTCTGTGCCCTTTGGGAGACTCGTTTCAGTCGAATCACGAATCCCCTTTTCGTCCCCGACTGTGGTGTCTGGTGCTAGCACCAGACATTGTTTCAAAGGGTCCTGCACCGAAAAGCGACAGTGCCCATGGTAATGGACCAGCCCGGCGCCCCGTGTGGCCTCCGCAAAACTTCGTTTGGTCGCCTGGTTCCCACAATAAGCCACTCCTCCTCCGTCCGATCCGGCTGCCAGCTGGTTCATTTGCCGATATACTCTGTCTCTCTCAGTGCCCATATCATCCAGAACGCCGAAAAACACCGAAGGTCGTGGGCTCGCTTCTGCGACTTCTCTGCTTCTGGTCAGGCATATCTGCAAAATAGAACCGCTTGGGGCGTAGACGACTGGGTTGCGTTCAAGCAGGTGCTGACTGCGGAAGCCAACCCCATCGGTTTCAACTCTGAGAGCGTGCAGCGGAAGTGACGAGAGAGGTCCCGTTGGTGAGAAGATCAACAAGTCACCCTCCATGCTGACCTTGACTGCAGGTGCTATCAGACGGTCGAGTTGCCGGAGAGGCTTGGACAGATCCTTCAAGCTATCACCCTTGAGGCAGTCCCTTCGTTTTACCGTAGTCGCCCAGTGCTGGCTCAGCCATGCGTCGATATACGATCTGCCAAATGGGAGGAGGACCATCGTGCAGGTTTCCGCGGGCCGTGAACAGTCTGCCGTCAAAACAAAGATATTGTCGAAGTGGAAGATCCAGTCGACAAAGATGATTCTCTTTCCTGGTGAGGTACTGGTCTCCTGAGACACGACGAGTGCTTCGAGATCGGCAATACCTCGAACGGTTCCATCCCTGAGCCGAACAAACTCGCTGAATGCGTCGTGGTTTCGAATCTCGTCCTCGGCTTTTTCAATATGTTTTCTAATATATACTTTCTCATCATCGGGAGCAGTGCTGAGTGCTGACTGGAGCGACACCAGCTTCCGATACAGTTCGTTGGCGGTAGTATCGCGCGAGATCTTCTCTCGGATTGCCGCAGGTACCATGATACCGATTCCGAGCATATCACTGATGCTCCTTGCTTTCCGCTTCTGACTCCAGGTCCAAACTGCGGCTGCATCACGTTTATCGAGATTGACGCCGATTGCCCACTCGTAAAGATCGCATACCTGAGTATTGGCAACGAACCGTTGCTTCTGACGCACGGCCTGGAGACCACCGAGTACAGAAAGCTCCCGCCGCAGGAGGTCAGAGGCCGATTCCAGACTTTTGAGCATATTGAGCGTCGCGTCCTCAAAGCCGGAGCCACGACTGAGCCCCCGAGCTATCAAGTAAAGCCTGCAGAGCCAGTGGCGGGCGCCCATGGCTTGCTGTCGAGATCCAATAGTGCTGAAGATTGCCTCGGCCTTCACGAAATCTTCCTCGGCCGACCCGAGGTGGGAAATCTTCTTTGACGTGTCACTTTCATTCCGGTACCTCTGGAACTGACAGAGGGCTCTTCTTTGAAGGTCCATGGCTTCCGCGAATTTAGAACCGCGAGAATGATGCTGGGCGATGAGTTGGCTACAAATATCGATAGCCTGAAGCACTTTATCGCCGTCCCCTTGCCGGCCTGTAGCCTCGTGGAGAAGCCTAGTGACAAGGAAATCATCGCAGTTGGAAGTTATTCGAAAGTATTCATCCTTTTTGTCTTCTGGGAGACTTTTGGCCAACAGTCGCGCTCGGGCGATCGACTCCTCTGCCTTCTCGGCCCAAAGTTGTGCATCAGACGAGCTACCTCTTGCAATATCGAACTGCATACTGGCTATAAGACACAGACCGTCGGCAGCTGTGCTGATATCTTCTGGGTCTGTCGGGGGGTGATCTTTGTCGGGAATGGTCGCGAGGAGCAGGTCGATGACAGCTTGAAGTTTCTTCAACCTGGTGGGCTGCGCTTCAGCCATGGCCGCGGAGCTCCGAATCATGGCAAGGTGGTAGTTTGCTTGTGACTGGAATGGCAATCCCTGACGGGCGGAGAGATTGTGAATCTGAACGGCCAAACTTTCAGCTTCCTCCAGGTTGCCAACTTGAAGATGGCCGAGAGAAAGTACGCGACCCGCGAGAAAGGCAGGGGTCCAATACTCATGCCGAAGACAGTCGTCGTACAGTCGCTGGCCAAGTTCCAGCACTTTACCCCTGTCACTCTCGCTGGAGTTGAGGGCAGCAACGAGCTGAATTTCGCGGAGAATCTTCTCTTTGACGAGCCCAGTCGATGTGCAGACATTGTGGAGGACTTCTTGAAGGTTAAGGTAGGTCGAAAAGTCGCCCTTCTTGAACGCCAGGGTTAGAGCCTCAAGCATGGTCTGCAGCACGCCGTATGGGTAGTTGGCGTCGAGATGCACTCGCGCCAGGTCAACAAGGTCGGCGAGAACATTAGGTGAATTTACCAAGCCATGCTGAAGCCGTAGAAATCGGGTTTCAAGAGGTCCCCAGCGGTGCCCGCAAGCTTGGAAATCTTGATCAGCTTTATCCAGTATTTTCGCCATGTCTTCGATGCGCGACGTTTTGGCCAGCTGCTTTCCGAGCTCGGTAGACCAAAGACCCCGAAACACTGTGGGAACTGTATCGGAGTCGAGGATAGATTCAAGTCTGGCGATGGCTCGGTCGGGTGTGCTGCAGTTCAGAAAAGACGCCATGATCGTATGGATATCGTAGTATCGCTCTGCTGCTTCCATATGCTGCATCAAGAACTCAAACCTGACAGCAGCGGTGTTTTTGTCGAAGTTAGACCATTTCCTTCCAAGCAAGAGCTGATCAACCATAGTAATCTTGGTGAGGAAATCGAGCGTTTCCAGACAGCCATCATCGCAAATGGCCTTGCCAGCTTCCAGCTGGTCGTCGACATCGCTCCGTGCCTGAGCTAGCAGAGCTTGGGTGTCGCTGTCGAGAATGTCTCCACAACCGACAGCGGAGACGAAGGCCCAGTGAACGCGGAGGCCAAGGTACTTCGCATGCTGCTGGCTGGCGCTGGGGTTGGCCTTTGGCGACTCGAATGCAATCTCAAGTGCCTGGTCAAGATGCTGCTTTGCGAGAATGGGGTACCCCCGTTTCATGAAGACGCGCGCAGCTTCACGTAACAGCTGCAGCTTGTCATCGTCCGAGACTCCATCCCGTTCGGAGGCATTTTCCAGAGTGGCCAAGGCTCCGTCGAAATCACCGAGTATGGATTTTTGGCGGCTGCGAAAGAGCACCTGGGAGAGGGCTTCATGCTTGTCTCCCGTAGGTTCAGCCATCCTCCCGGTAAGTCGTATTTGTGCGGTAATTCGTGACTTGGGCTCCAAAAACCAGAGGGGAGGGGAAGTTCTGTGGGTTTTGGCCCCGTGTTACATTCAGCTCCCCCCGACCTCCAGCGAATGGCCGGAGCGGCCAGCCCCGCACACGTGTCGGGCAACGACGCAGCAGAAGAGATGTGATTCGACGCGTTTCCCCTCGAAGCTTTGTCCCAACGACTTCCAATTTACAACCCAACAACAACAACGAAGCCATCACATCGGCCCCATGTCCACATTCGCCCCGCGCGAAGTCCCCTTTGTCCTGGACGATGTGTCCCCGGAATTGGGCATCAAGAACGAAAACGATACCGATTACAACAGAATCAAAATCACGCAAAAGGACCTCGGCAGTCTCAGTGTCATCGGCAGCCTGACCAGAGTTGAGTACGGCAAGTGGGCAGACCGGGACGCCTGCCTCATCGGTTTCCGCTTCCAGTTCCAAAAGGGCAACTCCCTTGCCTACCGCTTTTCCAGGGCTGACATTGCCATCGAGTTCCAGGCCCGCCCACCAAAGAACCCTGGCGACGATCCTGCAGTTCTGCGATACGGTCCAAAGTATCTTCGGTCGACGGGCACCGCCGAGCAGGTTGGATGGCACTATACCGCATCCCTGTCTGCCAGCCCAGGCCTGGGGCCGGTTTCCATCGAGCCGGGCATCGAGATTGGGAGGTCAGGTAGCTACACACGGCAATACGCCGCCGAGGTGGAGAGTGACGACTGGGGCAGCCGCAAGCACCGCAAGCCGAACTGCGTCAAGATCTGGATGCGCGAGGATGATAAACAAGAACAAGGCATTCCTCTTGAGCTGCTGGCTGCCGTAGTTGTTGAGGCTGGTGGCCCGTTCCAGGCCAAGGTATCCATCAAGGTTGACACCGTCTTCAACCTCATCGCTTGGCCCTGGTCCAAAGATGACCCCCTACTTCTTGAGCCTGGAGTCAACTTTGGTCCGTCTCTCCGCAGCAGCGAGCCAGAGATCGACTTTTCCACGATTACGTCTGAAGAATGGCGCCTGCTAGTCACTCCGGATCTGCTAGTTCGGTAGGCCACCGCGTCTCGCTGCGGTGACTGTATGGCTAACTCATGAGTGCCAGAGATCGTCAATAACAATGCCCTCTTGACACCGGGCTGGCCTGACTGCGGCCACGTCGTACATTTCCAAACGTTTTCACCCGGCAAGTTGTGTGTTCTGTGTTTGGCTCCTCCAATAACACGTCATGGTACGCTTGGACGCTAAGAAGAAGTGGAGAGCTAGCGATCACTTTCAACGTCAGGTTCTAGTCCAGCTTATGTTAGCACACCCAATGCATCTCGTGAGATATCTTTTACGTACGGGACATATTCCTACCCGTTCTACGCGGTTTGTCAAGGATGCAAGTTTTCACAGCACATCTTCGAACAACGGTCGAAGACAGCCTCCTATATACGATGCTACAGATCTATGTGAGCTATCCCTCGATGCCTTCGCCGGTGTGCCATACCTCGTGAGCTCCGAGTGTGCTTCATTTCCAAGCCCTTACAGACAAGCCCCAACCCGCCACTGTATTGTGATTAAATGGATGATCTTTGAGTACCTGTCGCCTTGAGAGAAAGTTTTTTCGTCTATGCTGGTTGGAAAAATTGGATTTTTGCATCGGAGGTGACGTCGGGCTATTATGTCCCGGTAATGTAGGGTTTAAAACTCAATGCACGAGTCCAGGGCGTCTAATACGGAGTTCCTTTACTGTTTCTTGCATATTGCAATTTTTTTCGTATGAAGATTGACCCCATCCTCGGCCATATGGCGCTCAATGACGGCTGACTATCCTTGTATATGGGTAGCCGTGAAGTCGCTCCTGAACTAGGAAGCGGCGTGGAATGTTGAGATACAGATCCTCGCCGAGACAGGATCTTTTGACTATTGTTCGGTATTTGATCCTCGAGAAGGTGCTGACCGGAGAACGGCTGGGGCGGGCGGGCGAAATTAGAGTCGTAGTAACGTCTCCCTCTCCACCTCTGGTCTCAACCTCAAACCGTTCTCGGCTTGTCTTTTTTTTCTTTTGTTTTTATCTTTCTCAATCTTTTCTTTTCCTCAATGCTTTTCTCTACCTCGTTTTCTTCTTTGCCTCTCCTACTCTCCATCTATTCCATCTTCTCGCCTGTCACTCTCCCCTCATCTTCCAGTCTTGAATTTATCACAATAAATTCTGTGACAGAAATTTTCGCACGTTTGTTCTCTTGGTTCTCAAGTCAGTTTTTAATATTGCAGGGAAGGCAGGGCGTGAAGAACTTCTGAGCTTGTATCGGTATCCTCACGCCGAGGATCTGATCACCGATACGCCTTTAGAGGTGAGAAACCTGCATTCATATTGCTACGACCTTGCTAAAATCCCTGCCAGGGGATTCGGGACGGCGACCTCCAGGCCTGGATTTGCTCATCCAAGCATATCCCGTACCGCATGGAAAAGACACCACTCCCCAACTTCAAGTAAGGTAGCTAAACCCCAAAAGTCTCAAATTGCAGTGGTAGCACCTTCGGGAGTGGATTGACCATGTCCGCAGCATAAAAGACAGTTTGAGTTGAAACCCGGCTACCACAGGTAGATATGGGACTGTACCTACCTTACCTCGATAGGGACTATATATATCCGATCCAACCCCCCACCTATCACCACCGGCCCACACAGCTACGTCAATCTACCCTACCTAGGTAAGGTAGGTTGGCGCAGTTGGCAGGGCGTTGCCTCCGCGCCGCGGGAGGTGACGACTTCGGTTGAGCGCTCTGAAAAGAGACTCCGGAATCGAGTCCGGTCCGTGGCAGTAAAAATTCCGCGCTGTGTGGGTTTTTCGTAGCCACCTCCCCTCGGGGGAGGTGGGGAGCTTTTTTGGTTTTTCTACCCAGTACCGTCCCCCACAGGATTTGTTATTGGTGTGTCTTCGGTTGTGAGATTGATTCTATCGTGAGGTATTTCCAAATGCTCTTCTCATTAGCCCTCCCGATAAGGTTATCGGCCCTCCCAAGAAGAAATTTCTGCCCTTTCTTATTACCAGACGTAACGAGAAACGACAGAATCTAGCGAAAGGAGCCGAGGCAAAATCACCACCCACCAATCTTTGACAAATGCAATAACAGACATCTACCACAATATCACCTAGCAACCGGAGAGAGGGAAGAAAGCAGCCGATCAATTTGATTCAGATAAGGATAAAACCAGTACCGGCGCGGCCACAGTCGATGTGGGAGCTCAAAGCCTCTTTCACGCTATTGCTGCAAAACAGGAGGTCTTTGACGTTGTTCTGTGGCATTTCCGTTTCAGTTGTTTCGGCTTGAGATTGATATTTGCGTGTGTAGCTCTTTGATAGCTCGAACTTCGTCAGGTAGGTAGTGTATGGAAGGCCGGTTTTGTAGCACAAGTCACGTCATAAAATTAGATCCGAGGCTCGTTTTGTTGAGGCTGTTTAGGTTTAGCTTCTCGATACGGTAGAGGTTAAGGGCTGGATATAGATAATTGTGGGTAGTCAAGTCGGTAGCATACGGTTTTAGCTTTTCCGAGAAAACCATTCACATTCCGGCTCCTTTGGACTCTGGGAGTCGCTCTCGGCCCGGGGAGCAGCGTATCATGCCCTAGGATCGAGATATCGGTGTTGAAGGCTACGCCATATTTGTCTCGGGCCAAATCAGGAACCAGCTAATCTTACAACCTCGCACAATCACAAAAATAGGTCCACCACGCCATGTCAACCCATCATCCGCCTCCTCCTATGTCGGAACTAGCATCCAGAGGAAACCACCTAAGTTCTAGCTACAACTAGCACACTCGCGTTCCTACCCTTTATGGATATTTTAAGATGGTAACGGTTTTACTCCCCCTTCAGTTTCTCAACGAACCTCTTTCCCAGTGAGTCGGCCGCCATCGGGTTGTCCCCCGTCACAACTTCCCTGTCCTCAGTAATCTTCCCCATCGCCGTCGCGACACCCTCAACCATCTCCGCCCCGGCCTCCGCCAAGCTGGTCTCCACCTTGGTCACCTCCCCCCTAAACACCGCCGTCTCCATGAACTTCTCCTCCACATTCGACCAGCTCGTGAGCTTATACCCCTTATACGCGAACTCTTTCGCACCCGCATACTTGGTCGACAGAAACGCATACGGCCCGTGGCACAAGGATGCCGTGGGCTTCTTCTGGGCATGGAAGTGGTTCAAGATGCGACCCAGCTCGGGGTTGTCGCCCAGATCCGACAGTGGCGCGTGTCCGCCTGGGATGAAAACGCCGGCGTAGCTATTAAGCTCGTCGTCGCTGATCTCGGAGAACTTTTTGGGGCGCGAAAATCCGTTTTCGCGCTTCATCCTTTCAATGAGATCTGTCTCGCGCTTGCGTTCGTAGAAGTTGCCGGCGAAGGCGGCGAGGGAAAGGCTCAATGGATCCGGTGTGGGCTCCTTGCCTTGGGGCGAGGCAAAGGTTACTTCGTAACCTGCTTCGAGGATGCGGGAGAGAGGTTTGGCAAGCTCCATGAGGAAGAAGCCTGACGGTTGCTGGATCGTTTTTTTCTCGGTGCCGACGTTGTACAAGGGGAAGGATGCCGCGTCGGACATGATGATAAGAACTTTCTTAGGTGTCATTTTCGAAGACTTGAGCAAAGTTGAGCGAATTTGCTAGCCAGCCAGTAGGTAAACCACGGGTAGGAAGTTTTTCTGGACAATTTGAGAACTTCGAATAGTGGTATACGGAATACTAGCTTAGGGAATCATTCCGACGGCGGAATTTAAAGTACACTTTCTATGACGTCACTGTGACAAGAAGCACAGCGTCAAACATTTTGATGTCAGCCATTAGGTAGACAGCGGAAGCGGTAGCTACAGATTTACAAATTAGTCATCACAACGTCATCTAGTTTTAAACACAGAGAACCAACTAAAGCTCATGCACGTCATGGAAATCAACCAAGCTCAAGAAGGAGGCGATGGGATCGACTGTATGTAGCTTCGTTTGGTTCTACGACTGCTTACTGCCATTGGAAACGGTATAGTGCTCGACCTGCTTCAACGATAGAATTCGTCATGAAATGAAGGCCTTCATGCTCGCTCGCTTCTGTCGATGGGATCGGAGGTGGGCTCGGTGGGGAGGATGAACAGGCGGTTGCATCTCACATGCAGGCGCCATGCGCCTATCACTCACTGATATAAGCAGGTGTGCAAGCAGAAAATCTGCCAGTTGTCGCCGGTGCACGGCGCGGGACTGAAAATGTGCCCCGGCCATCAACAACACAACTTCACCGCCGGGTACAGCACCCGCGCGATCAGTCTGGCCATTTACGGAAATCGCGACACGTCTACACTCTCACAGCAAGACGTCTACAGGCAAACAACGAATAGTGTATTGTTTGACTTACGTATTTAAATTGACTGTGGGGCTTCCTTGGCAAACTCAACAAAGCGCAAGATAACCTTTGGGGTCATTCAAATCGGTTGAAGGCCGGGGTGCACGTGATCGATTTCGCGGGGTTGAGGTGGCCTGTGCGGTCTCCAGCTTGACCCCGCTGCGGCCTGGCCATTTCCTCAGTCCGCAATATTTTCGGTTCATTCAAAAAAAACGATTGATCCAGCCTGTGCAGTGCGCTACGAGTGCGGCTGTGGGAGCTGGGAGCAGGACAGCACGTCTATCGTCAACAGCATCAAGGGTACTTCCGGAGCGAGTAAGTCAGAACCTACAAGGGTCAGATGCCATCTGGCAGTCATGGTGCTAATGGGACGGGGTGATTGGCGACGTAAGGATTCCATCATGGAAAGCTGGTTGAAAGCATCTGGGGCAACTGGCTTGGGTGACCTCGAGCTTGCGAATTTCCCAGCCACTGGGCGCGGTGTCAGAGCACTGCGGCGCTTCAAGGAAGGAGAAAGGATTCTCACCATCCCGAACAATGTTCTGTGGACGGTTGAGCACGCATATGCCGATCCCCTTCTTGGGCCGGCTCTACGCTCTACACAGCCGCAATTGTCTGTGGAAGACGCCCTGGCTACTTATATCCTCTTTGTGCGGTCTCGCTATTCGGGATACGATGGTCTGCGAAGCCATCTGGCGGCTTTACCTACGGGCTACTCGTCGAGCGTCTTCTTCACTGAGGATGAACTGGAAGTCTACGCTGGAACATCATTGTACACTATCACAAGGGAGCTGGAGCAGCGGATCAAGGACGATTACAGGTCACTAGTTACTCGGCTGTTTGCACAGCATCTAGATCTCTTCCCACTCGAGAGATTCACGATCGAAGATGTAAGCGCCACACCCGTGCTATGAATGCTGTAAATCAAAAACTAACTCATCTTCGCGATGGTCCAGTATAAGTGGGCGCTATGCACCGTGTGGAGTCGTTCAATGGATTTTGGACTGTCCGATGGAAACTCTATTCGACTCTTGGCGCCCTTCGCGGATATGTTGAATCACTCGTCCGAAGTCAAGCAGTGCCATGTCTACGATATCTCGTCTGGAGATCTCTCTGTCCTTGCAGGAAAGGACTACGAAGCGGGAGATCAGGTATGTTCATTTCTCTCTCTCTCCGCTCCTTACTTCCAGTTTGCTTACACGAGAACGATTCTGTTCAGGTATTCATCTACTACGGGTATATTCCCAATAATCGCCTTTTACGAATCTATGGATTTGTCGTACCCGGTAACCCCAACGACAGCTATGATCTTGTCCTTGCAACACACCCTAATGCGCCATTCTTCGAGCAAAAGCAAAAACTCTGGGCGTCGACTGGACTCGACCCGATCTGTACCATCTCCCTTACTCTTACTGATCCGCTACCGAAAAACGTTCTTCGTTACCTCCGGATCCAACGACTGGATGAATCGGATGTTGCTGTTGTGACGCTCCGGAAAGTGGATGTGGGAGACGAGATAATCAGTTACTCCAACGAAGTGGAAGTCCTGCGGTCGCTGATTGAATCGTTCTCTTCTCTCATATCAGGTTTTGGAACACAGCTGGAAAAGCTGGAAGAACACCTCGCGGAGGGCGTCTATTCTCCGGGTGGGAACGCCTGGGCCGCAGCGCACGTTAGCTTGGGTGAACAGCGGGTATTGAGATTGGCCAGACAGAGAGCGGAGGAGCTACTAGCGGCGGTACAAGATCGAAACGGCCGTGGTATCAGCTCGCTGCCGGTACCGGCACAATGTGCAAATTGCGGAACGGCTTCTGAACGGCTGATGTTGTGCGGGAGATGCAAAGCCGTTGCGTACTGCGGACGCAAGTGCCAGGTCGCTCATTACAAAGCACACAAGGGGAGTTGCCAGGCTACATCTTCAAAAGGCAGCTCTGGAATGTAATGAATTCCGAGAACAGAACGGCCGCATTCCTTCCTGCGGGTATTTGGTTTCTCGCTGACGCAAAGTTAGCCACAATCGCCGCTTCGAGAGTGTAATTGGAACTTTACTGAGATAATATGGCTGTTTAGCAGTCTCTTCCACCCCTCCCCATTTCGTCACTCGCCATACTAGATTCTGCCACAGCCCCATATTCATAAACAATAGCGAGGATCCGGACCTGTTATTACCTATTGACTATGACCAGAGGCATCCTAACTCGTCATCGGGGTGGCCAGACACAAATTCGTTCTCTGCTCCCGGAGTAGGGCCGCATAAGTGGTGTTTTTCAACTCATACACTTCCGCCGTTTTCGTGAGTCTCGAGAAGCTACCGCTATATCGACACGGTATGTTTGGACCTACTGGAAGACAGCCACGAAGCAGCAACGCTGCTGCTCCTCATTACACACTGCCACCTCGAGAGGGTTCCGGCCAGACTAAAACTGACAAAGCTGTGACGTGTCATGGGCTGCTCGGAAACTACCTATAAAGGATAGCAAGAGCGACGCTCCATCCTATCATAATCTTCCGTCCTGTAGCCCTGCGCCTGAGTTTGGATTCTACCTAGTGTTTGTCGGAGTCATTGTGGAGAAACAGTTTGGAGAATCTAGGTATGAAAACATTTGAACGTCTTGCATCCTCCAGTAACATTTCGGGCTTGGCTAGAACGAGCCGTCGGCCTCTTGTGATGGCATAATGCACATGATTTTGATACCCCCGGTTGACACCAGACGCGTGGATTCTGCCTTGCGGCGCCTGCTGGCTTGTGCGGCGTGGGGACGTTGACATTGTCGACATTAGCCGGGGTTAATCTTGGTGGGCTGTGTGGTTGTTTCCTCCCTTCAGCTGCCGAGCCGCTGGAAGTGGCGCAGTCAGCGGGTATAACGACAAGAAGCCTACCTAGCTACAAAGGAGTCCCACGCCCCAGGAGTATTTAACAGGGCTGTCTGTACCCAGAAGACGTGAAGCTACCTAGAAATCTATGATCAGGTTCGAATTCCAAGACCTTCGTCCCTACCGCACCAGAATGACGGCGACTCAGGACTCCCAGATGACAGGCTGCTCTGACGACGATTCGCAGTGCACCGCCCACAACGCCGACTCTGATGTCGAGGGGCAGGAATCTCAAACTACCGTCGATGATGAGGTTGACCAGGCAGAAGATGAGGAAGAGTGGGAGGATGATGAGGACGACCGCTTCCCCTACACCGTTGAGGATATCGCAGCCCTCTTCGCCGACCTTTATCAGTTCCTTGCTAAACTTCAGTTCAACCCCGACGATCTGAAGTTTCCTCCACCGGGAGGCTGGCCAAACCTGGCACCAGAGCACGTTGGAACATGGAAAGAAGACTTCGCGCTCGAAGTCATGCGCCACCTACCTTATTTCCGAAACGGTGGGGATACCCAGGCCGACTACAAGCAACGCTTTGAGGACTACTCTGTCTGGTTACCGGTCGAGTTTACGGAGCCGGAGTCCTTCAGCGAGTGGATAGGCTCCGGTCGCGACGGGTCGCCGTTCCACCCCAAGATGGCGTTCACCGTTGCGCAAGGGCATGAGAGCGGTGGCCAGCAGTGGATCCTGGACGCGGAGCATGGTGAGATGTGGGTTATGTCGGTGAGGTGTGACTCGCAAGGACCGTTTGACCTTCGCGATTTTTTTGAGACGTTCAAGGAGAAGACGCGTGGGCTGCAGATTCTTTCGCTTCGGGGGCAGGGGGCGATAGATTCGTCGGAGGTCGAGGAGCGAGCCGAGAGAATCTCAGAGGAGGAAGTCATGGCGCAGGATGTCGAAGATCTCAATGACTTTGAGCGTTTCTTTGGTAACACATCTCTTGACTTGCAGTACTTGAGGCAGATATACCGGGATCATGGGTGGCCTGACGCTTTCCGAAGAACCGAGTGCGAGGACTATATCCACGGCTTTATGGTTCGCTTTGAGGAGCAGACAGGAAGAGAACCATGGGACTTGGATCATATCGGTTGAAGACGGCGTTGGTGACTGAAGAGGAACGTTGGGATCGACATTGAGTCGTGAGGCAGAAAATCTACATCAACCGATCTCGTCATCTCGTATTCTTGTCAGTGGCAGGTGCGCGTCTCTCATGCATTTGATACACCACACAAATCCCGGGTGACTTAGTTATTGTTGAACATGGACTTTTGTATTGATGGGATCTCTATATAGGTATTCTTGGTGAAGTATTCCGTACCCCCCATGGTTCGTGGTGACTTTGTAGCGTTGAACGGGAGGGGCGCAGCTGTAAAAGGGTAGGTAAGGAGTCGACCGATGTGTTATTGCGGATGCTCAACGACGCGCGCAAGTCCTGACTCCGGGTATGCAGGGGAACCCCAAGATACCTTCGCCAAGGAATATGCTCATGGTGTATATGAAGATACGGCGGGACCCAGCGGTCAGCGCGCGTAGGTACCTACGCGACTCCATTACCCGGCCGGCTGTTCACTAATACCAGCAACTCTGAGATCTACTACCCGAACGGCTGCTAAGCATCACTCCGTGATATACACTTGCCCCACACTATTAATCTGCAGAAAGTGCTACCCAGAAGTGCCCACGGAGGGACGCAGTAAGGTACCAAGATAACATCTTGACATAGTTCTGCAGCAACAGAATTTCCTCCTGTGGGATTTTGCGCCGGCTATATCCCCGGTATATTGGCAGTTACGATTGACCCAGGCACTGCGCGTCATTGCCGGCATTACTGCCAGCACCGCCCGAACTTGTTTGGGTCTCTTCCCGATTAACGCTACGACGGAATCGCGAGCCCCATCCAACTCTCGTAAATAAATAAGAGAACAGTCGTGCAAACTCAATTACTAACTGTTCCCAATTTCTGGTAAGGTACCTTACTACAAACCTCCTGTTGAACTCAACGTTATAACTCCAAAGTAGGAAAGGCAGCAGGCAAGTCCAGTACCGAAATGCGGCCCCTCTTTGCGTTTGTCGTACTCTGCAGTTCCAGCGCCTTGGGGGCCGATTGGATCGTCCCAGGCACCGCGTGGACCGATATGGACGGTAACAAGATCGACGCGCACGGCGGCGGCGTTTTCAAGCGGGACGATACCTTCTACTGGATCGGGCACGGGGCAGCAAGTAGGTTCTTCAGCTTCACTACCTACACTTTACTGTAACAAATTTCGTACTCACAAACCAGACCAAACCCCCATGCTTTACTCGTCTGCGGATCTGCTGAACTGGAAGAATCTGGGGCCGCAGGCCGCTATCACGGGGCTGTGGCGGCCCAAGATCGCGAAGCCGAACGACAAATTTTGGGTGTGTACACTTCTTCACAAGGTCGAACATGGAGTCACCCACTTCAGTTATCTGATTGGCATCTCTAGATCTTTGGCCAACAGGACCGATACGTGCGGTCCCTAATGTCGGCCGACCTGGCGGGCGGGCGATACACCGCCGCGGCCAAGGTGCACCTACCCCCGAGCGACTACACGTACTCAGATACGGGCATGTTTTACGACGAGGCGTCTTGTACTTCTCTCTTCTCCTCTTGTCTACTAATGAGAGCTCATGCTGATGACAGTCAAGCAACGTGGCACCTCCTCACTAGTGCCGACCACAACACGTTGCAGATCAACAAGATCAACCCCGATGGTACCGTGGGCGACCGGGTGCTAGCGTTCAGTAGGTCTCACCCTCCGCTGCTTCAATGTTGTGTAAGAGACCTACCTACCCTGAGATGCCTACCATAAGGTATCGACCAAGGTCAGGTTGGGTTGGTGCCTACCTACCTAACTTATGGATGTCTATGGTTACCTAACACACCCCAGCAAAAGGGGCGTACGAAGCCCCCGGGATTTTTGTGGAGAACGGGACTTACTACCTCGTCGTCTCGGGCAAGACGGGCTGGCGCGCCAACCCCAACAAGGTGTTCTGGGCCACCTCGCTCGCAGGCCCGTGGTCGGGAGGCACTGACATCGCGCCCCCGGACGAGAAGACGTACGGATCGCAAAACACGTTCGAGCTCACGTTGCGTGGCACGCGGGCTACCACACACGTGTACATGGGGGACGCGTGGGATGCGAAGGGGGGTCCCGCGTCGAACTACGTCTGGTTACCGATTAAGTTTGATGGGTCCTCACCCCCTTTCTCTTACCTCCCACCCTAGCTTGATACCTTGCTCTCCCCGTTTCCGTTATGTCTTCTTTATTTCATTTTCCAAATTCGTCTTCACTTTCCAATGCAACGCGGTGCGGGTTCTGATTGATAAGACAGAAACAAGCAGCCTACACTAGATTACCGCCCCATGTGGAAGCTCGACGTGCGCACCGGCGAGGTGTCGTACCCTAAAACGAAACAATACTACGCCGCTGATGTTGGTATGCGTAGGCGTTGGTCTACCAGTGCGAATCCGGCTGCAAGGGGTGCAAGCCAAGGCATAACCGGTATAGACTGAGCGAAACGGCGCAGAAGCGAAAGCTAATAGCAGTAGTCGGGCCTGGACAGAATTTCACCTTCCGCAACATCACGGGAACAGGCGCGCCCGAGTGGCTCACCCTACACTACAGCGTAAACGACGCAGCGGGTACTTATAATCACTTTTATCCCACCTACTTTTATAGGAAGTCACAGTATTAACAGAAAATCTGTGAACAGCAGGAGACGCCCTCATCTACGTCAACGACGATGCATCACCAACGAACGTGTCCACCTTAAACTCCTGCGCGGGGCATGCTGACGCCGTGTCCGTCCGGGTGAAGCTGCAGGCAGGCGCTGTCAACATCGTCCGGCTGGGTGCTTTGGGTCATCCTGGTAATTACTGCGTGACCCATTATTCGAGTTAGATATTACATGCTTCACTGCAGCTAACAAATGACTGTAGGATTCAAAGTCTTTGTCTATGGGCTGGAGGTACACGAATGAAGCATTGACCGCGACCATGTTCTCCCAGGTATAAACAATTGCATGCATTTACATAGGTAGTGTAACTAGGTACCTTGTAGGCAGCAAATATGGACGTTACAACCCAAAGAACAAGCTTACTCGCGCGTCTCAGCATAGCAGGGAGCTTACCAGGTTAGGTACCTTAGCTAGCGACATGTCCAGCTCTCTGGCCTGTCCTTAAAGCCTCACGGGGTCCAATTGAGAGAGAAGAGATGTCGCCGCAGGAGTGTGGTGCTCCAGGACTGGGTTCTTTCGTTTTACAAGGAAACAACACCATGATCGAAAGCCGCTACGCATTACGTCAAGTTTCACACGAGGGTACCACAATGATACAGGTATTGGACATATTTGGGGCACGCTCTAGATAGAAAGGCTTGTTCCTGAACCGATGTTCTACTCCGTACGATAAGTGTGGCGCTCCCTGACGTGTCGTACCATCCTGAGTGAGGCGACATCGGCCACTGGGTAGGTAGTTGAGAACTGTACGGATGCGGAACACCGGGGGGATGTAACAATCTCTCTGGTTTACTCTAATCTAACTGGCGACCCTTGTAAGTTGGTTCTGACTTATACCATCTCTTCCTCTTCCGTTTTCTCCGGGAAATCCTTATTGATTGATTCCCTTTCGATTCTCTCTGTCCGACCACGTCGCACATCTTGATGCATCGTCTCGACGGCGGAGTCGACCAGTTGCGTGATCTGCTTACTCGGGCTCTGAAAGCTCCCAGTCCGAGGCTCCGGGAACAAGTTGTTCGTCCAGGACCGAAACCAAAGCCAGGCCCGGTAGAGCTGCAGGTGCACAACCAGAAATTGTAACAGCCATCGCGTTGGCGACCATACGAGTGCCCTTGTAAGTGGACTAAAGGCGATAATGAGGACGGCCACGACAGTGACGGTGGAGACTCCAACTGTTCGTTAACAATGCGTTAGTAATGAATCCAATGGGGTATATGTACTCTGGGACTGTTATAAATAAAACATACACATGATCATGAGCTGACGCAAGAAGGTGATGGGCCAGAAGTCGCTGAGCTGGTACTCAACAGAGGCTGGCGCGGACTGTGTAGAATTGTCGGGACTGTTTCCTCCGTTTCCGCCGAGGTTGCTCAGCTCGATATTATTCATACCGAAGAGACTACTCATAAACGAGAGAGGGAGCTGACAGATAGTGTTAGCTGCATGCGCCTCAAATCGGTGGGTGGAAACTGTACGAAAATGATCGTCATGACTGTAAATAGCATGATGGCCCTTCCCTGTCGTGTTGTCTCCTCTCCCTCCTTCATGGCCTGATAGGCCTGGACGATGCTGGCTTGCTGCTGCTTTAACGTGATCAGATCGTCAACCTGGCCATAGTAAGCTTAGCACTTCCCGCCCCTGATGGGTAAAGAGTTGTTCCTTACGTTCTTCGCTGTGCTCTCAGCGCTTCTCTTCAAGCCCTCTAGTTCCTCAATTTGGACAGCCAGCTCGCGTGCAAGGGCTTTTGCACGCTTTTCGAAAACCCTACGACAGGTTCCCCCAGCCCCTTCATCGAGGTTTTGCGGGTTTAGGATCTCTAGAGCAAATTCGGTGTACTTCGTAATGATCTGCTGCTGTTGCCTCACCACATAAATCATGATATCGAGCTCATCCACGATGTCCCGGATTTCTCGCTGCATGTAGCTTTCTTTCATGACGCCAATCAGCGCGAGGATACTCTGAGATGTGACACCGTCCCTGTTCGCTGCGGCTTCATGAATCTTCATCTGAGCAAGGTCCCAGAGATGCCGAAATGCAATTGTTTGGCGATTGGACTATCCAGTCAGTGAGATTCCTGCAATGAAACCATGAAGGCCGATAAACTTACCACTGTGCCAATGGATTCAGCAAAAATATCGAGAATCTGCGGGCGTCCGTCTGCCGTTTTTGTTCTGTCAAAGAAAGTGTCGAAGCACTCCTCCAGGATGATGAGCCCCAGATCGAAAACGGAGCGGACGTTATTGGCCGAGTTCGACTGCTCCTTGAGGCGTTTTCGGATCGAATGGTGCACGCCTGAGGGATCCCTCTTGCCAACACCATACCGTTTCGGGAAGCAGGTGAGGATAGTGTTTTCATCCAGAACCCACATCCACAATTGGTCAACCATAACTGCCCTTGAAAGTTTGCGGATCTCCTGCCTACACTCCTCGCAACCACGCTCATCCTCGTACTTTGTATGGTTAGTCCATTGCCAACCCCTCATGTCCCTCCATCTCCTCTTGCAATGATCGCATGCCTCATGGGGATTGCCGGATTCCATGCTAGGATTCCACTCCCATGTGCGAACATTTTCGAGAAAGTGTTTTTTCCTGAGCCGGACCTCCGAGACCATTGCCTCACCGGCACGCCTGATCTTCTCAGAGCCCTTGGCTCCTTTCAGCGCAGCCTTGATATCGCCCAAATCTTTGTGTGGTTGTCTCTCGGGGGCCATGAACCTGTGCCGAAATACTGGCTGGGTATGCCTGTAGACAACTTGATCTCGATCACGACGGAAAGTAGTCCTCAGCTTCCAGAAATAACCCTGATCTAGGGACCGTCGTGGGTGCACCGGATCATCCGAGAACAGAAATTTTTCTAGAACTTCCCGTTCCTGGAAATTCGCCATCGCCTCATAAAGTCTTGCCGCATCAATGAGGAGTCTAGCGAGTTTGTGGTTGGGGCGTAGCCGCTTTCCATCCTCGATAACCACATCTGGCAGGATGCTGCTTCCCTGGAATTTCCCTTTACCACCGGAATCTTCGCTCTTCGAGCCCTCCTTTCGTATTCTCTGCCACATGATCTCTTCCACCGTTTCGGGTATGACCTGGGTTCCGGGGGGGTGATTGTCGTGGTCATAATAGTTCGGAAAGCTGTGTCGAATCCGAGGGAGGCAGGGACGGTGCAGGGTCTCTCGGCTGGATTGGTCTGTGGTTTTGCGTTTGAAATCGCCATCTCTCCTGTCTCGGATATACTTATTGGTGCGTTTGCATATTACCTCCGCCATTTTCGACCTGTTCCGGTCGGTATCCCAGTGCAAATAAGGCATGAACAAGACGATGTTATTGCGGGACTTTTCTGTGTATGATAATTTGGGATCTAATGAAGGTGTCAGTCTCGGCAGAGGTCAGCCTAAACACGAACGTACTTGTGGAGAATCTGTCGCAGAGCGGACGGAGGTGGCGCGAGTGGACAATGGTATCGGTGCCGGAACCGTGGACTTGGCCTTTCCAGTACTCATCACGCAACACCATGTCCGCCCCGCCTTCGACTTCACATTCCTCAAAGTAGCGTGACATGGCCCTCTGTGTCGTCACTTAGTCCGCAGTGCTCGGCAGAAGCTTGCTGCAGTTGGGGCCGTTCTTACCTTAACCCAGTCCATATTGTTGTAGGGGAGATGGAACCATCGAACGTGCCTCGATTCTGCCTCTGGCGGCGATTCTGCCTCTGGCGGAGCGGATGGGGGTCCCTTGCGAAATTGTTGATTAAAGAAGCTCCCGAGAGTGATGACCTGGTAATAGTTAGCCTAGTTTGCTGTTAATGAAACAAGTTCGACTTCACTCACCTGATCAGGGAACCGTCCTCTGTAGATGCCGTCGTGTAGTAAGTTTTCCTTCTCCTGGTACGGCTCCATGAGACCTTCTAACTCGCCATCGCCGGCCCCATCCTCCACACGCTCCGCGCCCACTGACTTAAACTGAAGAACTTGCACCTTGACATCCTGATCGAGATCATACTGAGATATGGCATGAGTCTCTGCTCTTTCCGGTGTTTTCAAATGCCGATCCTGCAAATAGAGCTGGATTGTCTCCATCAACGCGTCGTCGAACTGTGTGTATTGCGTATCCGCTTTGCTTATCTCCAATTCGTAGGACCCTGTTATAGTTGCAGTAGTCTTGATCTGTTCCTTTTGTATGGTTGCCGTGGTATCGTCGGGCCGCTTGTTCATGTTGCCCGTTGAGCTTCTTGCTGGAATGTTCGAAGAACCATTTTTTCCGCCAAGTCTCCAGCTCTTAACCCACTTCAATCCCTTCTCGTATTCATCCGACATCCGCCAGTCCAGCAGACTGGCTGTGACATCCTTTAGCTCAGGTGTCTGCCTGTCCTCCATCTCTTTGCGGATTAAGTCGATGCGCAGGCGCTCTTCTTGTAGGCCGAGGGCGGCGACGTAGCTGATGAACTGCATCTGTTTGCGATCTTCACCCGGGTCACCCCTGTCATTACCGGGGTCATCCTTAATCCAGGGTATAGGTGGGTAGTCCTTTTTGTCCAACGCCAGCACGAGTTTCCAAAAGTCGTGGTCCTTGATGAGGCCAGCTCGCTTGCCGATAGGGACACAGCCAAAAAAGTGGCATTGGAGGTTTTCTAGCGATGTAATTTCGTGCTGATCGCTGGATGACAGACACTCCTTGCGATCAAACGTCGCCTCGGGAATTATCTGCCGTTCTACCCTGCTGCTTGGATGGCTTGGGGTGCCGTGTCCATGATCGCGAGGGTTTGCTTGGGCGTTGAGAACAGTTGAAGCCATCTTAACTTTGCAGCAAAAAGCTACTTTAGGGGTATAGTTCGCTGGGGAACGCGGGTGCGGTATTAGACACTGGATCTTGTCGAAGTTCGCGAGAAGACAGAAACGCCAAAACCAGTGCCAAGACCGTGGATGTCGCGCATTTTATCTGCGACAGGTCATGCACGTCCATTTGCTTGTGTGGGTGGGCTGGTTTCCCATTGGATGCAATGCTTCACAGGGTGGTGTCCCCGGACCGATTTTGGATGCTCGCATTCAGCTGTGCTGCAGTGACTCTGGATGTGGCTTTCGATTGCATGCTAATATTGAACTGAGGACGCAAGGCTACCAATTACGCTGTCAGGAACACAATGTTGCGAAGGGGGCTGGCTGTTTCAAGAAATCACGTAATAGTTTGACAAGGACTTCAGTTTCTGAAGTAGAAAATCTGTTGTCTCAAGCTGACAACGCTTTTTGCCGTGCTCTCCTCCATTCGGCTGCAAGTAGGATGTTGTGGGTTGAGCAAAGCCCTCAGCCAGCAACAGCAGCAGATCTTGAATTGGGCCACAGGACCATACAGCGAGTTTACAGTGCACCCGCCCAGAATCATTTTTTCACAATAACGAAGAAAGCGCATGCGCAAACTTGGCTCCACTGCATCGACCGGATTCGCATTGTCTCCCAAAGCGACTTTCCTCACCCGATGAGTATTATCTCGAGACCAGGGAGCTGAGCCATCGACTCAACGGCCGCGGTGCGTCCTGTGCAATCGCAGGGTGTTTTTCTTTCTTTAGTTTTGATGCTAAGGCTTGAAGCAAGCAGCAATGCCTACCTAGGTAAGGATTTCCAGTATTCCTCCGCATTCATCACGTTAGAGATGCGCCGCCAGCTTGCCCTATGAAAGTTCAAGCACATTTGCCTCCTCTTCGCTCCACCAAATATGTTCTCCGTGCATCCAGGCCTCCAGATATGACTGCCCAATGACGTGGAACTGCCCCCTCTCGCTGGACTCGCGGAGGATAATAGGCGTCCTCGAACCGTGAATAATGCACACGAGATCGCCAGCTCGGGTTAGGGGTGGTGACAGCCCAAGCAGTCTTTTTCGCTCAGTAATGTATAATGCGCGGATTGAGGTTCGGTTTGTTTTGCTCGTAAACCGTCTCAGTAGAGCTTCGCTTGGCTTCCCCAGCTTTTCGGACTCGCGCAACTCGTCACCGTACCCGTGCTGTCCGGATCCATGCATCTTTGAAACATCGAGAGCCGACTCAAGCTGCTCGTCCCACTTGCCGTCGGCATCGTCGAGCTGCCGATCATAGCAAAGTAAAACTTTGACAATTCGATGATACAGCGCAACTTGAGACGCGGCTGGGGCCGAGCTGTGTCCTTCTTCATCTTCCCATATTATATGCGAGGCCATCTCCAGGATCCGGGGCAGATCGAGACATTTCATCAAGGCGAATAAACCCCCGGTTCGCGGAAACTCATGCCTTGTGGATGTACAGCGCACCACATCGATTATATTGCCACGCACACGCAGCGTAGGGCCTCGTTGGTCCAAAGGGGGGTTGTATGTGTAGCTGCCGCTCGCGCAGAAACTCAAATCGGCGCTCCTATGCAACCCGCTCATCGTGCTTGGACTGCGCCAGTCGATAGCCCACGAAGGTACCCGCGAAATTCCGCCGTCATGACCGATGTTGGGATACCGAGTGTAAGCAAATATGTCTAAAGACCGACTGGCTGCCGCAAGGGTAGCCGAGGTCTTGATGAAGACGGCATCGACATCAAGGGCATAGTCGGCATCGAGAATCCGTGGCTGAGATTGGAGGGATAGATATGCGTATACGCGGTCCCGCGGATCCGTGCAATCCATGGTTGGACCTAGACGTCCAAGCAGATAAAGGAAGTCACCCCGTCGGGTCTGCGCGGCTTTGCTAGTCCAGGTCTCCCTGCAGTATTGGATGTGGCGAATGGCAGAAGCAGCTGCTGTCTTTAGCACAGGCGCTCCCGATAATGTGTTTTGTGCTCTTTTGGTAGCGGCTGCGAGACCGATGACTGCTAAATCCAACGATTCCCATCGATAGACATTGTCAGAGATACGGACCGTACATTCTCCTGCCACGGCGACTTCCTGTACTACCCAGGCTCGAGTAAACCGGGTTGAATATTAGATAGCGCACAAAGGTAGTGGCGAGCGAAATGCTTACCAGGCGCGGTTCATCAAGCTGAGGAGTTCGGGTTCAGCTCGACCTTTGTCGAGTCCTGAAGCGAGTAAAGATCAGCCTCCATGCTAGGTACCTAGGTAGGGAGGGTGCCCTACTGCACACTACTCACCGATCCGAGCCTCAATCACCTCAACAACCCTTGGTAGGGCCAAATGAACTGGGTGATCTCTCGTGAAGCCTAACATGTCAATGTCCTGAAGCAGCTCGAGTGCTGCAGCTTCAAGAGGACTCTGTTCCCCAAGCCAGACTAACGTCCTACAGCTCTTACTGTAGATCGCTGCCATCAACGCAACTTGACAGTTCCGCTCAGGTATATCGTCTTGGTTGATGCATATTTGGTCGGCCCAGTAAGTCGATGCTTGGTCCTTTGTAGCTTCATTTGCCTTGAGGTGCTTCAAAAAGCTCTTCAAATTTAGCGTGATCATCAGCGTCTGGTCCCCAATTTTGATGGGCACTTTGTCGCTCAGATCACCCCATGTATATGAGAGCGCTTCAAAGCTGCCGGTCTCGCTCAACTGCGCCTCAGAAAGCTGGATAGTGAGCAGAGAGTTGTCGGGCGTCGAGGATGGATCAAATGTAATCAGCCGAATGCTTGAATCGCTTTTCAGTGGCGAGTACTTGTATTGGCTCATCATATTGAGTAGCGGTGTGTCAAAGTTGAGCGTCTGTCGGAGCTTTGAGAATATGTCAGGGTGGTTGGTGTTGGGTTTGGGGTTGCGGGGTTTGGGAGCGACAGTGTTTTCGGTCAGGTGCACAGTACGGATACGGAACCACAGCACCTGACCCGTCTCCTGTAGATACGCAGCTCGGAGAATGTTTGTGTTGTTGTCGCAATTCAAGGGATCTGATAGGGGTGCACCCCCCTTTTGCTACGGGTGCATCCCCTAAAGATAAACTTTTACGCGTAAATCCTTAGATACAAGCGTTTCGGCATATTAGCAATAGCAAAAGAGCCATTAATAAGGGCGTTACGATCTATCAACTACGTCTTTAAACCTCCACTTACCGGAAAACAAAATATAAAAGGTCTTAACTTAATATATATCCGGGGATTTAACGAGTAACCTAATAACCTTATACTTTCACTTTTATTAGCCTTTACAAGTTTAATACCCCTTATATATAGTAAATAGGCCTTCGATAAATATATATACGGCTTTTAGAAAAGCATTAACAGTAAATTAGAGCGTATATGCGTAAAATACTATGGTGGGGGGATGCACCCGTAGCAAAAGGGGGGTGCACCCCTATCAGATGCCCAATTCAATACAACCTTCCCAATTTCGAACCTTGCCCGAGAACCTAGGTAACTCCACCCTCATCAGGCCTCAAAAGCGTGCCAATCCCTCAAATACCCCTTGAGCCCCTCAACGTCACCAAGACACCGATCGCGCTGTGGCAAGGCGGCGCAGGACCGCAGCTTGGCGGCGCGAGAAAATTCGCAGGTGTTATGGGGAGGGGATGGGGAGGGGCGTATGATAGCGATGAGGACTACGACAGCAATTCGCAGGACGAAGACAGCGAAGATGACCTTTCGGAGCGGTTGCCTGCGATGACAGTGGGGAGACTGGGACGGGGGGGGCTGTTTTACGGGAGGTGTGTTAAATAGAGGTCACTCGATAGCAGTGGGAGGGGTGACTTAGCTGGTTTTGGTCGCGCTCACTCTCTCAAACTGAGACCTGAACCGAAGCTAGGCTTCATAACCCAGATCGAAATCAGACTTTGCAAACCCAAACTCGAACTATTGTTGCTAAACCGGAACAGGAACTCGAACCCGGACCCGGACCCGACCCCGAACTGGTATAACGAAACCCAAATCGGAACAAAAACACGGACCCAAATGGGAGCCTGGACTGAAACTTCAAATTGCATGTAGATTTAAACTGTTTCTACTATTAAATGCTCTTTGTATAATTGACAAAAACTTAGGTAGCCAGTTAAGGAAAGCAATTTGAGAGCGGTATATACATTTTTATCCACAAGTCGCGGCCGGTGCCGTGTTGGCACCTACCTATATAGCCCCCAGCTGGATTCTGAAGAGAAACCTTACAATTTTGACATCAAAGAGAATCTTTTTCCAAACGACCCAAGCTGCTAAGTTACGCTTCCAACTTCCCTATATTCCAACTTTCTTGCTCACGGTAAACGACGAGCGGTATTTCAGTCTCCGAAATTGGTCTCTTGATGTTGCACAACGGCCGAACCATGGTGGTAGCTCGACTGAGGCAATCGGGTTCTATCCGCCGAAGCCCCAAAGTTTTTAGTTTTGTTTTCTGACCCGCCACGCCCTAGTGGCGTCGTTACTGGAATTGAAGGCACCAGACGCATTCTATAGTCGTTGTAGTTTGGAGACGATAGGGTATCAAGCCGCCCGGGAAGAGTAGATATATCCGTCTGGTGCTGATCTTGCCAGTTGTCGTTTCCATCTTCAACCTCGTCATAGCGCTCGCCTTGATCATACGCAAACTTGGAGTCAGACTTGCCTATGGCGTAGAACCGAGCCCGATCGTACTCGCGCGTCAGAAGCTCGACTTGATCGAAGTGGCTTCTCCGTAGCTGAGGCTGGGCTTTTGGATTGCAGAGGACTTCGTAGCGTGCGAGAGACGTCGCGATCCGGAAGGCGTTCGCAATCTGTCTGCCGTTCCAGGGGGTGAGCTCCTTCTCCTTGCAGTGGGACAGGTAATGGTCTCGTGCGAACTCGATTACTTGGTCTTCCATGACAACCAGCTCATTTCCTTCCGTGAGCGAGTTTCTGATCTCCTCGTCCCTGATGAGCTTCTTGATGTTGAGCTGAAAGACCCGGATTGTTCGTTCGAGGTTCAAGGGCTGGTAGCAGATAATTGCGTGAGCCCGAGACTTTACCGCTTCGTCGAGGACGCCGGGACGGTTGGTGGTGAGAAATATGATGCCACTGAAGTTCTCGAGGACGTGGAGAAAAACAGTTACCATGATATTTGCGTTCATATCATGGGCTGATCTGTGGGATAGATAGACATCGACCTCGTCGAGAAGGATAACGGCGCCCCAGGCCTCTGCCCTTCCGAAGAGCCACCGGAACTTCTCACCCATGACGTCAACATCTTCAAGTCCAATCGATAACAGCGGACGCTGCGTGACCTGGGCTGTGGCCTGCGCCGTAGCGGTTTTACCCACGCCCGGCGGCCCTTGGATTAGAATGACTAACCCCTGGGCCTTGCTGCCCCGGTAGTTCTCAAGTTCGGGATGAGCATTTGCCAATGCTTTGTCCTTGAAGTGTGAGTCCACCAGACTCTGGATCATCTTTTTGTGGAAGTTTCCGATCTCGAGCTCATCGAGAGCAGACGGGTTATAATTGATCTCTGTGATTCCGTTCACATTCAGTAGGTCGTAAGATCGGACGCCGAGCCTAAACCCATAGACTCGGAGTGGCAGCAAAACAAGATCCTTGTCGGTGAGCTGCACCTTGCCGAGGTCTCTGTCTGCTGTGGCAACGAACCGATCCTCAGCTCGAAAGGTAGAGCGCTCGAACCGCTCGATGTCGTCGTTTCCCACCACCAGCTCGTAATGCGACTCTGCAACTATCCGTGGACTCTTGGTATTCTCGTTCCAGCACACAACTCTGTACAGCTCCACAGTTGTGGAAGATCCCACGCTTTGGTCTTCTTCGGGATGATGCTTCAACCGCCATCGGAAGTTGTCGGCGATGGCTCCGCGGAAATCCACAATTACATCTCCTTCGTAGTCGTCCGTAGCCTCGGCCAGCTTCCCATTACCGTTGCGATCCCGCTTGCCCTTTGGATCAATAAGCAAGGTTTGTCCCTTGTACCAGACATGCCCTAGTTGAATAGAGCGAAGAAACCGCTCCCCTCGCTTCTTGAACTCGAGAACCCTCTGGTCAAATTCCGGGAGAAACCGCACTGGAAATACACAGAGATCTTTGATCTTTCTCCGGCCAGAAAATGGCGTTATAGGAAAGTCTCGCCAGACCGGGATCAGCTTTTCGCCGTCATTATCAAGGTAGTAACAGACAGCGATTGCCTGTCCTGGAATATTTTTCGTGGGTCGCTTTACGTCGATTTCATTGTACAGGAGATCGTACCGGACAGAGTGCACGTAAGGTTTGAAGTTGATCATACGCCACATCTCCTGTCGTCCAGGCAGGTCTAGCGACTCCTCGTCTTCGTTATCTGGCATGGCCTCCCACGAACACCAAACGAGCTCCCCTGGTCGGAAGAGATACCATAGGTCGTCGAAGTCTACAGTGAGAGAGCCGTTGCTGAGACCTTCAAACTGTTGATACAAAGGGAGTAATGCCGTGTCGACAAAATCGATGTACGCGCGGATATCCTCGAGAACCGCGCGAGCTGATATTCCGGGTGATGCCTCCTCAGCTAAGCGATCTCCTGTCGCAGTCCGCTGGCTGTCGCTAACATGGAGTGACGCCAGTGTTGGCGCCAGCGTGGACAAAACGTCGAACATCTGCTTGACCTTCACCTGGTGGTGGATGAGATAGGCAAAGGGTCGGAAAAAGGTGTGAGATCTGGTAATATCCCACGAGTCTCCGCTGACAGTGTTGAGGAGGCGCAATATCGCGGCGGACTGAATGCGAATGCGATGTATCCTTGGGCTTGCAACGCCGGTATCCATACAGCAGGAAAGCTGTTCGTAGCATTCTTCAGGGGGGCCACGCAGGCCACGCTTCACGGATTCGTCGTAGACACTGAGATGGAGGTTGGGGCCGGCCACCAGTGTTTCAATCGAGAACAAGACTGTGTCAGGACGCCGATTCTTGAACTCGTCCCAGTTGCATTGGCGGACTCCTGGATGTGGATTGATCACAACTGGCAGTGGGTCGCTGAATGTCGGGTCGGTGCCATTGCTGCCAGCATTTCTGTAAGTGTGCATCCGACTCAGGCAACCTTGCACAACCGCAACAAACTGCTGGAGCTCGTCTGGCATTTTATCAGTGACGGGACTGCCTTGCTGAAGTCCATTCGGGCTGTTTTGCTGATCCTTTGCCATAATGTGGATAGAACAGGTGTAAAGGCCCAAAGTGAAACGAATTTTTTGAGTAGAGAAGGACTGGTTCTACGATCGAAGCTCGTAAAACGACTGTTCAGATTAATCTATTCATGTTTGGTCTGAAATGAATGGGCGCGGCATCCGACTGTTCAAAACTGGGTGATTGTGGCGTGACACTTCAGCGCCAGACCATAACCCAAATGTCATGATCCTCACAAGTAAAATTCATGATCATCACCAATAAAAATCATGAGGAGACATCGTCCATAACAGCAGACGTTCAGACCATACTTCTGTCTTCAACACACCGTAACGCAGTATGGTTAACCCTGGTTCCGGTGGGAGGTCATTAACAGACGAGGCATCCGGCCTGAGCCCTCGCCTCTACCTGCCTCCGGACTCCATCTAAACGGAAAGTTTGATGATTGGAACAAACTATGTCGGAATCTGAACAGCCAAACATGTCTTCCGCGATGCTCCGGAGGCTACGCGACGATGCCTCGGTGGAGAACTATGAGAGGTGGTGCGCCACCGACGGAGCCAGACTCAACCGCTTGCTTGGGGTCAACCTTCCATATGACAAGCAACGGGCCATGTTTACCCTCCCGAGATCGACAGAGTTACGAGATATTTTGGCCAACTCAACAGATCCAGACGTTACGCAGGAGATGAAAGACGGTGATTGCGATTGGGACTCGGTTGTGAAGGCGCGAGACGCTTGTATTGCCGCAATGGATGAGGGAAAGAAGGAATACGAAGCAAAAGGAGATAAAAGTCCATTCAGGCGGCTTGCCAGGCGAGGTGGCGACACTTACGCAACCATGCTAATGCCGCTCCTCGAAATGATTCCAGACGAGATGGGCCTGAGATTCGTGAGGAGTGGGTTAGTGGCGATCTTCAATGTCAGTTGGCTCCCGTCTCCGTTCGCTACGATGCAACCTAACGTGAGAAAAGATAGTGAAGCAACGAGCGGAAAACCGCGAGAAGATCCTGTCCACATTCGAAAACATCCCTCTTCTATTTTTCGAGGCTATCGAAGCCCGGAAAGCCTTCCCTTCGGATCTGAGTCTCGTAGCAGAGGTGCAAGCAATGTACGAAGCACTCCTTCAGGATATACCCAAGTTGACAAATGCTTTGCTACGTAAGCATGGCGGATTGTGTGAGTTCGTCCCCTCGAGACTTGCGAGCCTGGTCTTAGATTAATCTCCTAAAGTCCACGCCAACGACGCTCAAGGGATTGATGATGTTACGCAACACCTGACCCATATCTCAAAGTCGCTTCACCTTCACATAGAGGCAGCACACCGGAGGGTCGATTCAGAAACGCACCATACTACCGAGACTATACGACAGACCACCAACGAAAATAAATACTGGATACACCAGCTGTGGAATCAAAATGTCCACAATGCGGAGCTCCTGGAGGATCTCAAACAAGCGTTGAAGGAGAATTCGAAGCGGATTGTCGAGTTAGCAAACCCAGTGGTACTCTCGATAGTAAAGACCTCCATCTACAATATTTCCGTCGAAACCGAGTACATGAGAGGTAATAACTACCTAAACATCTCAATTGACCCTTTATCTTTTGATCGGCTAAGCTAATATTCTGAAGAAACCCAGCATTTGTCGTTTTCACCGCGTACTGAACCCACTCCAGGCACACCACAGGCACGCGCTACCGCCACCAAACTATTTTGGCATCTCAACATCCCAGCCTTTGGAGCGATGGAAGATTTGGAGTGCGTTCTCCGCGACGGCAACCGTATCGAGAGAGGAGCTCTAGCACAGTCGAGATGGCTCCTAAGTGACAGCAAATTCATCAGCTGGGTATCGCAACGCCAGAGCAACGTTCTGCTCGTCGAGGCTCACTGCTCTGGAGACGGATATGGGAAATCATCCCCGCTGTCAGTCTGTTATGCCACCCTAGCCCTAGCCGTGGCTCAGATGGCCCAGACCGTTTCGCTGCATTATTTTTGCGGACAGCATATCTCCGTATCCGATCCTGTGTATGGACCTAGCGGGCTGATCCGCAGTCTCATTCTACAACTGCTAATCCAGTATCCTGGCAATTCCGAACTAGCGCCAAACCTGGACTTCATCGATAACGACGCCAATTTTTTCCAGGAAATCTGTAGCCACGATATCCCAGCGCTGTGCGATCTCTTCCACCTCCTCATTCGCCAGATCGAACGAGAAGACACCACGATTTCCTGCATCATCGACAACATCTCCCTTCTAGAAGGCGTAAGCAACACGCAAGATGCTGTTCTAAAGAGTATGTTCAGGGCGTTGTTGGCCATCACGACTGACAGCAGTGTGCGCGCCAAGTTCAAGATGTTGATTGGGTGCGAGAATAGGAGCACTGTCGTGGTTGGTCTGATTCCCGAAACGAAACAGATTACACTACGGACAGCTGCGGCTCGGAGTGATATGATGAGCCTGGCAAGTATACAGAGCGGGATTGCCGAAATATTACCACCTGGTACTTGAGAGATAATAGGTGAGAGGTGCCAGGATTGATTCCAGGCGCAATCCGTGGTCAAATGATTGGGTTCTAGAGTACGTATGGCTTTTAGAGGACTATAGACAAAGTTGGCTTTACGAGTTAGCGAGATGCTATATTGCGAACAGCCTAAAAATCCTCATTGGAATAACATGTAACCATTAAGGGAGTTTTGCAAAACTTGAAGTCAAGAAGCCATCCCGGAGGTTAATTATTGAGAGGGTTCGTCACGGGTCCTCCAGGACTCATTATCGGGTCGGCGAATAGTAGGCTACATGACCTTTTCGTGCAGTGGAGGGTGCCAAGCGGGTGCTCGGTAACTCTAGTTCTGCAAATGAGCCTTAAAGACCATCTCGTGGTGCTGGGCCCCATGCGGCACCATATGTCGGATTCTGGGTCTTTTGCCAGGGAATAGATTGTGTGTCAATTGGTGGTACTGGCCCAGCCGGGGTGCTGGCTGGGCCAGGTCTATCTATATCTATCCTATTCCTTTGTTTCTGAATGCCTTCATCTTCCTGACTGAGTCCTCTTTGACTCAGTTGCATGCCTCCTTGATTCAGTCGCCTGCAAGTAAACAAAGAGCTCCAAGGTGTCTTGCATCACTGGCGGCCTTTGGGCCTTTGCCCATCAGGGTGCCTGCATCTTCACACCATACAGATCAGCATCCACAAATCGCCAAGCTACGATTACCGGTTTCGAACACTCCCATAGTCGCGCAATATCGATGCATGATCAGGATCCCGGAGACAGTCACAGTGCAGATTCAAGGTCATCTGCGCCGAGCGCCCCCTAGACGCTGCCGCAACTTCGTCCAGAGGGCGGAGGTAACGGGGCCGCTGCGACCGGACAACTGTTATCATTAGGTACGTAGGCCTTAGTCGCCGCCTACGAGGGCGACATGTCAGCATCAGTCACACCCGGCGAGCCGATCCTCAACCAAATCCCGACATACCAAGTTTACCTTAGGTTTCAGCTTGAACAAGACTGCCTCCGACGGTTTGTATTCCCCCTACAGTGTAGACGCTAAAGTAAGCACAGAGACACACTCTATGCGCTCTAAGTTGTAATTGTGTTGTGGTGTTCAAGTGTCCCTCAACGTTTGCTCCGGACTCCGCGCAGGAAATATCGGTCAGACAACACCAACCGCCCCACGCCCGCTGTACAGGGCCATTTAGTATATAGAGGTCTAAATGGTCGGAATATAGATGTCTCAAACCCGAGCCATCTACTTGTGTCGGGTCTTGCAGGGCCGGATATACCTAAGGTAGGCTTCCAGTAACTGTGGGAACCTGGGTTCTCTGCAGGGAATAGACTGTATGTCAATTGGGGGTACTGGCCCAGCCGGAGCTGGACCAGGTCATCTATCTATATATTCTGTTTCCTTTGTTCTGAATGCCTTCATCTTCCTGACTCAGTTGCCTTTGACTCAGTCGCCTGCAAGTAAACAAAGAGTCTAAGATGTCTCGCATCTGCATCACTGGCGGTCTTTGCCCATCAGGGTGCCTGAATCTTCAGTAACAGCCGTGGAATCTTCCAGTTGCCGGAAGGCCGCCGTGGATTACATAGACAGTAAAAAACACGGCAATATGAGACGTTTTTGGAAGAGGAACAGTTTCGGAGGTGCCCTTCATCATGGCAGAGCCCTGGTTGTCTGCCGCGTAGGAAGGACTATGTAGGCACAATACGGGGGCCTGTGAACAACAACACCACCCAAGCAGACTGGGCGGACGAAGACTCTCATATTCAAGACGGACTCACACCGGAAGCATTGTATGTAATCCCATATATCTCGGTCAGCTTCATGACCGAGCCCCTCGGATTGGTGCTTCCCAGCGGAGACAATTCGAGTGCTTTATGCTCTGAAAAAGAGTGGCTGCTGGTCCTGGCCAGTGAACAACGAGGGCGGAGCCTCTGTCCAATAGCAGGCAAGAAAGTCTGCAGCAGTAGGCCTCAGGGCATCGTTGGGCAGCTAGGCACAAATCCACCAGGCGGGCCCAATTCTTTCCGCAACCCTCGCGCTTGTTACCTAGGTTGGGAAGGAGCACCACCTCAGGATAGCAGGAGCGCAAGGACCACAAGCACCTGTATTTAGCCAGTCTTTAGGACTCATCCTCTCTTCTACCAAACAGCATCCTTAGCACCAATCTCTCACGCTCGTCGTCAAGAAACTCCCATCAACGAATTTTTTTTGGCTTCACAGGCTAGCCGTTCGCGAGTGATACATACCCCTCTCGCACAATGGCAGAGAAATACGACTTCGTTATGGATCCTTGCGGGGACGTGGTTCTCATTCTCAAGCATCCCGACTCTCCGTTCGCTGTCTGGGACGAAGATTCGGCCACCATTGCCGACGATCCAAGCCCAGCTGACGACCATTTACCGGTACCAGACACCGACAGGACGTTCCTTCTTTCCTCCCGGCATCTGTGCCTTGCATCTCCCGTACTCAAGGTGATGCTCTCGGGCGGATGGATCGAAGGGATAAAATCTGCTCCTGACGGTCTCTATCAGCTCACCGCAGAGCATTGGGACAGCGAAGCCCTCGCTGTTGTCATGAATGTTGTCCACGGACGCTGGAACCTAGTGCCTAGGGAGATTTCCGTTGAAATGCTTGCCAAACTCGCCGTCATTGTGGATTACTACGACATCCACGAGCCTTTACAACTCATATTACACATGTGGATGACGCCTTTCTCGGCTTCGTCAATTCCTACGAGAATTGGCCGCGAGCTGGTGTTGTGGCTCTTGATCGCATGGGTCTTCAAAAACGATGTTCTCTTCCTGCAGGCGGCCAAGGTCGCTATTCTGCGGAGCACAGACGAAATCAGGATTCCCATGGATGTTCCAATTCCGTCCTCGGTCATCAGTAAGTTGAACTTCCGAGCAAAGGATGGGTCCTTGACTTTGTGAACCCGCTGTTATTTTTACTGACATGGTCCGATATCACAACCAGAAGGTATTAATACACGCCGTGATGAGTCCATCAAGGACATAGCGGGCGGTCTCAAGGAACTTGTTCATGGCTATATTGTCGGTCAGTATGGTTGTGATTTCGAGTGCAGCTCAATCGAACTTGGGGCACTGATGAAAGGTCTGCACAAAGTGCAGTGGGCTTACGAGCGCCCTTCAAATGCTCCGCAGTTTGGAAATTTGAGTTTGGCCGAGGTCGTGACGAAGCTGCGAACTATAAGATGTCCTGTCTGGACCAAGGTTCCTGACAGCTGCTGTTGTAGCTCCGGCAGGAGGTACAGCTACGGGAACTCTCAGACATGCCAAAAGGCTCATGAATGCCTCGAAGAAATCGGGGTTTTCGAGGTCCAGGATTTTCGCCTTAGGGTTGGTGAAGATGTCACCACCTGTACCTCTGGTGGACTGGTTCAACACATTGCGCGTCTGGTGGAATCGCTTGAAAGCAGGATTGTGATCACTCTCGAGCAATTCGGATTCGGTGTCGGTAGCTAAACGCTAGAAATGATGAGTTCGGTGTGCCGGGTGCAACCGACATTAGAAATTGATTGGAGTTTAACTGACTGCTTGAAGTTTTGGTTGTCTCTTGAAGCAGGATTGATGTACGAGTCGTCAAAGACGGTCACTTGGCTGGGCGAGTCAGCGCGGCCCTACGCTAACGCTCTGGGGTGCTTCCGGCCTCACTCAGCGACAAATTCCTTCTGTCAGACAAATCACGTAACTCTCCAAACTTATCTTATCAGGTTTTCTTTTCAGGTCCAAGAGCCAAGTAGATAACGAAATAACTGTCTGACTGTCACGGCACTAGCGGCAGCGCTAACGACCACTAAGCCATGCCCTATAAAAGGATACGAATCAATTAAGCTAACGACTTAATTGATCCCAGCGCTCTATATAGCTCGTCATCTCAGCCCTGCACCGGGTGCGCAGGGCCGTGACACTGACGACAGGAATAATTAAATACCCTTAAATAAACTAACAATGATATCTTAAAATATTTTTGTAGATAAAAGTCCTTGATATAAAATCATTTCCATTTTAGTTTCAGAAAAATTGTTACGGCCGAGCCGGTTGCAGGGTCACAGAGGCGAAGCTTGTGGCAAACATGCTGTATTGCGGAAAATAAGAAGCTTGCTAGGTAGAAAGATCCTAGCCAGCAAGGAAAACCTATCTACACCCCTTAAGGGTGGAGCCCTGTGGGGCCCTTTACAGGGTCACATAACATAGCACCTAGCCTCCTGTCAGGCCAGGGAACCACGCCGTAACAAAAATAAAAAGAGATTGCTAGAGCTGCATAGTAGATTTTGCTATTCCTGCATAGCCCCCACTTTTTTTCCGGCTAGCGGCTGCCAACAACAGTCAGCGCCCGCTAGCGCCCGCGATATCCGCTGAACTTTTTAATCATTAAAGTGAATGGTAATGTTATTTTATAGTTATTATATTAAAGCTCTTTTTCTATATATATTATTTTCGTATAAAATTACATTATAACCCAGGGTTGGGACATTAGTCCTTAGTTATTAGTCCGGTAGTCTAGACTACTGTAGTTTAGTAGTTAGAATTACGGTCGTAATTAGACTACCCGGACTACTAATCCGGGGAGTGACTAGACTACCTAAACTAGTAATCCGGACTACTTAACTACTAGTCAGAACTACTAGACTACCTGGACTAGTAGTCCGGACTATTGGACTACTTACTTTAAAAGATCCATTATTTTAAATTTTAAATTATCAATTAAATAAGCTTTTCAGGCACTTTTCTTATAAATTCCAGCGTTTTACTATAATACTATTAGCTTTTTCAAATACATTTAAGGCCTATAACACAGCTTATAACCACCAATACCGTGTATAAGTTATTATAATTTAACTACGTAAATTGATTTTTTAATTAATTATTTAAAATCTACTTGTACCAATCGTGGCAATTAGGTTAAAATAACAACTTTGGTTTCTAACTACTTTTATTAAATCGATAAATAGTAATACTATAAAATAAAAATTAGGACCTGTTAAGTAATGATATAATACCGTAATAGCCCATTTTAGATTATATTTTTCCAGATTAAATTTCTAAAAAATAACTCTTTAGGCTTTTTTTCAACGAAAATATCATTTTCTTGATATTCCTATACTAGTTCTAAAAGGACTTTAGTACTAAAATGTACAATATATTACCCTATATCCTACTTTCAAGCTATCTTAAGTTAATTAAATAAACTCAATTTTTAATGAACGATTTAAGTTCCAGTTGTACAAAAAAGTGTAACTTAGATTGATTAGCTTCTTTGAATTTCCAAAGACTTTTAATATATTCCAGGAGTCTAATTACTACTAATAGAAGGTTTCACATAATAATTAGTTCTACTATTATTAATAATAACTAAAAGCTATTACGTAATTGCTGCCTTATCTAGTAATATTAACGCTTTAAGTAAGTTTTCCTATTATATAATTTCCTTTTCGTAGAAAATTCGCTTATAAATACTGAAAAGGTAGTAAAAGGTATTAAAACTAAACTTAATAAATAAGTTATTAATTTCATTAGCTAATATTAGCATAATATACAGCTTATATTAGTAATATTAATTAAAATAATTAAGTAATAAGCCTAATATAATAATAAAAAATAAAAAATACTATATTAAGGGGTGGATTACTAGTCCGGACTAGTGACTATAGTAGTTAAGTAGTCCAGATTAGTAGTTTGGGGGGTGACTAAACTACTGGACTAATAGTCCGGGTTGTAATTAAACTACCGGACTAGTAGTTTGGGCTGTGACTAAATTACTGTGACTAGTAGTCCGGACTAATAACTAGTAGTCCGGACTAAATCCCAACCCTGTTATAACCTAATGTTTATTAATAAATAAAATATATTTAAATATAAGCTATAGGTGCTGGCCTAATTTTGGAACGCGGTCGGAGTGGTCGGAGCAGCAGCGGAAACACAACTGGGGGCTATAACAGCATTAGTACTACTATGCCCGAAAGCTACCCAAAGGGACTATACATTTACAAAGGCGGCCTAAAGCTAAAAGCAAAAAATAAGCATGAAGTACAATAAGTATACTAATAAAACGATATACTTTAGTAAGAGTAAAAGCAATAACTAACTTTTAGAATTAAGTAACAACGCGAAAAGCTAAAAAGAATAGGTTTCACTATTAAGCTATACAAAGTTAATAGAAGGATGAAGTAGGTATAGGGGGAATATATATCCTAATATACCTAAAGCATCCTTTAACGTACCTTTTATATTTACGAAAATTAAGTTAAAGCCCTTATATATATTTGTAATAGATATTAGCACCCAATTTACCGGGTTATCGCCGGTTAATATGATATAAATACAAACTCGCAGCGAAAGAATTATCTAAACTAAAGGGTTAAAAGCTTACTTGTATTAAAACTAGTATTTGTATAGTAATTTAACGATAACAAAAAAAAGTACCAAATCAGGGATAATAGTTACAATAGTACTAATATAAGGTAAAAAAGGAAAAAAAAAAACATTGCGAGGAGGGAGAGTTAATTACTTATTTATATGTAGTTAGGTAACTTGTACCTAATTACGCCGGGACTTCTTTTCTACCGTTTAAACTCTTCCCCTACATAATTAATTAATTGAAATATATTAAAAGAGCACATTTACCCAAAACCGACTATATCTTACTTATTTATTTATTTATTTCGTTTCTTATTAAATAGAACTATAATTTATTAATGTGACGGAGGCAGGTCTTTACGAGGTAAGTTACGTGGTAGAAGTGCTTAAAAGTGGTTAATTGTAGTCTGAAGAAGAAAAGGGAAAAGAAACAACTTTGCGCGTATTATACGGGGTATTTGGTGTTGTGGTTTGTGGGGTCGTACAAACTACTATATACCGTATAGACTAGGAGCAGGGTTGGGACATTAGTCCTTAGTCATTAGTCACGTAATCCGGACTACTATATATAGTCCAGTAGTCAGAATCACGGCCGTAACTAGACTATCCGGATTACTAGTCCGGGTAGTGACTAGACTACTGGACTAGTAGTCCGAGGGGTGACTAGACTACCTGGATTAGTAGTCCGGACTACCGGACTACTAGTCCGAACTACCGGACTACTTAAAAAAATATATTATTTTAAATTTGAAATTATTAATTTATTAACTTATTTAATATACTTTTTTTCCAACTTTCCTTTTTATCAAAATAGGCTTTTTAGGCACTTTTTATATAAAACCAAAGCTTTTACTCTAATACAACTAGTTTTCCAAAAGAGGTTTAAAGCCTATAATAAAGCTTATATCTATATATCTGGCTTAGACCTTATTATATTATAATTACGTAAATCGCAACTTTAATTAATAATTAGAAATTGACTTGTACAAAAAGTTACAATTAGGTTAAACTAACAACTTTGATGTTTAACTACTTTTATTAAATCAAGGGTTAATAATATTGGAAAATAAAAGGTACTCCTTAATAAGTAATAGTATAATATAATAATACCTAATTTTACATTAATATTTTTATAGCCCAATCTTGTAACAATAACCATTTCAGAGTCTTTTTCGATAAAAAAATATTTTTCACCCTATTTCCATACTACTTTTAAATGGATTTAAAGGTAAAGAGGTAAAGTATATTATTATATATAATATCTAAAAGCTACTTTAAGTGAATTACGTAAACTCGAGTTTTAATTAACAATTTAAAATCCTATTGCATAAAAATTGCAATTGGCTCGAAATAAGAACTTCGTATTTTAATCGATTCTAATAAGTCCAATAGCTATAATAATAAAGAGTAAAAAATACTAAATAGGAAGTAACTATATACTAAATTAGTAAGGCACTTTAAATATATTTTTTATCAAGCCAATTTCGTAATATTTCTATTTTAAGGCATTTTATGCTTTAAAAGCCAAGAAAACAAATAAAGCCTATCGACTAGAGAACTTATTATAAAGAAGCAAGGGAATAGGAAATAAAGTAGCAAATTTATTTATAAATACAGGAAAAGCGGTAAAAAGTAGTAAAAATACGCTTAATAAATAAAGTATTAATTTCATAAGCTAATATTACTACCATATATAGCCTATTTTGGTAATAATAGGTAAATTAATTAATTAATAAGCCTAATATAGTAATTAAAAATTAAAAAATACTATATTAAGGGGTGGACTAGTAGTCCGGACTAGTAACTACCAGTAGTCAAATAGTCGGACTACTAGTCCGGGGGGTGACTAGACTACTAGACTAGTAGTCCGGCTGGTAACTAGACTACCCGGACTAGTAGTCCGGGGGGTAACTAAACTACTGTAACTAGTAGTCCGGACTACTAACTACTAGTCTAGACTAAATCCCAACCCTAACTAGGAGTATACGGCTAGGGCCGTGATAACCCCCCCCTCCAAAAAGGCTCGACCGTGAACCTTTAAAAGAATAAATAAATAAGACGATTTAAAATAAATACCCTTATTTATTTAATAGTAAAAAATCGAGTTTTAAACTGGATCTAAACTAAAGGTTTGAAGCGTAACGGGTTTGTTTTCTAGGTAGAGGAGGGGTGCTTTTAGGGATTAGTAAAGATCTATAGTTTTAGGGCTTTTAATCCTAAACCGCTTTACCACGCTTATTTATAACTATTGCTTAAATCTACTAAAATATAACTTATTACTTTTTGCGTTTTATATTTTTTTTTTCGTAACTATATTTTTTTTAATAGTTACGTTATTCTCCGTATATAGCTCCACTACCTTATTTTTCTTCTTAGCGCGTAATTAATCCTTTAAATACTTTGAAGAACTTACTTTATTTAAATACCGGTTATAATACACCTTTATAAACCATATATAATTTTAAAAGTTCTTTACATTATATTATATTAAATCTAAATTCTAACCTTTTTATAATACTTAATATTATAACTTTTACTTATTAATTTATAATATTAATACCTCTTTAACCTCCTATTTAAGATTATTGCTAATAAATTTCCTTTTTAATTATTTCGCTTTTTATCCTAATAGTAGGTTATTTGGGAATTTTTATAGACGGTTAGCGTAAAATAGATTAGTGCTTTTTTGGCCTTTTAGTACCTTTAATTAATATATAATTAGTTTAATTTATTTAAAGATTTTATAATAATTTTAAGAAATAGGGAAGTTAAATTTATTGCTGGGGTAATTTATTAATTTGCTCGTTTTTTTAATAATATATACCTTGTTGCTTATATTGAAGTTTGGAACCTAACGGTATACGTTGGCGTTTTTAACTTAGACTTATTATATATATTTAAAGTATTTTTTAGTAAAATTGACGTATTATTATATAATCCGTATATATTATTACGCCTTTTTGCAATTTAATTACTTATATATTAACAATTCGTTAAGCTTTATTTTTATAGTTTAATTAAATAATAATAATATTAAAAACCCCTTTATAATTTTATATAATTATAATTTTTTTAAAGCTATTATAAGGTATTAATGTTTATACCGCATTTATTATTAAGATAATTTATAATTAATTATCCTAAAATTAATTGATAAAGGGTTATAAACGTTAGTTTAAATATTTATTTATAACCTTTATTTATCTAATAGTTTATTTATACCTTAAAAAGGCTAATCTCTATTTAATTCCCAGGATTTTTAATATTTTATCGTTAAAGTTTAAGATAAATTATCCTTTACGGTTACTAATAACAAATTATGAAATATTATATATTTAATATAGACCTTTATAATATATTTACGTAATATTTTGCGTTATAGTAATTATATTATAAGGAATTATTTATAATAACTTATTTAGCTTATTAATTATTATTAACGTATTATTATATCTGTACCTATTTTTTGGAAAGGACTTAAAGTTTATTACTAGATTAGTTTAAATATATTAAAGTGGTAATAACGGCTATAGAAGCCCCAAAGTCTTATCGCGTAGTACTTTTAATAACTAATATATTTAATAGTTAGTAATATATTAATTAATGTTAATATTAAGTTTTAATTACTAGTCTTAGGCTTTTATTAGTTTTTTAATTTTATTTTTTCCTAAATATACGTAAGTAATTTTAATATATAGTTCCTAAATTACTTTTATCCTTAAATTATCTTAATTAGGTATTATTAATCGTTTATTATATAAAAGGAAACTATTATTTATTAATAGGAACTTTCCCTTAATTATTATATAAGCTTTTTTTTAATACGTTTTAAGATTTTTACTAGTTTTATTAGCGGTAAATAATATATTTATTAGCTTATATTTTAATATTATAAGTAAAAGAGTTTTCGCATTTAAAATGGATAAAGTAATAGTAACTTTAAAGTCTAAATCCTTTCCCTCTTTTTAGCTAATAATTTTAAAGATTTATAACGTTTAATAAACCTTTTTTATACTTTATAAATCTTAAAATCCTCTTTTTTACAAAAAAGGGTATTAATAACTTTATTCTCTTTACTTAATCGGTATATAATCCTAAAGTAATATTAAAATAATAGCTTAACCTATTTAACTTATTATATATTAAATAGTTATTTTATATTAAAATACTTTAACGTTTTATAATTAATAATAATTAAAAACAGCTTTTTTTGTTATAAATTAATAAATTTTGCTTTTTAGAATATAAAAGTACGGATAATAGTAAGAAGTTTTTTATTCTAAATTAGGTAATTAAGCTCTATTTATTATATTATTTCTAAAAAGTATCCGATAAAATATTACTTTTTATTTACCTTTTATAATAATATTCCTATAACTACGTTATTAAAAGAATTAGTCTTTAAATACGTAAGTTAATTATACTTGAAGTATAAAAATATGAGATTTGATAGGTGCGCATAGCAACTTTTGATACGTGCGCATAGCCCCCACTTTTTTTCACCGGCCAGTTGCCACCAACTGCTAACAACTGCTAAAATAATATCTCGGTTTTTAATAAAGAGGAACTTTGAAATAAACCCCTTTTTCTATTATAGTTTATTAGGAAATAGAGTTAGTTACAAAGTGTATATAATTGTTTTGTATTTTTTTAAAATTTGAAAACTAAAATAAAAAACGGGTTTTTTCTTTTATAAAAAGGAGTTTAAATATTAATAATACTACTATTAATAATACTAATATATTAATACTTATAGCTTTATTTTATTTAGTTATATAAGCTATATTTTATAACTATATTATATTATATAAATTCTTTTCCTTAAAATAAAGTATAAATCTTTTTTTTCTTATTTCTTACCTTATAATTAATTTTAATATACTACGCTTATAGCTACTTTTGGCTATTTTATACCTATAATTATAATAATTATATATATAATATAGATAAATAAAAAAACGTTATATCAAAGAGTTATAAATTTATAAATTATATATTTAAAACTTATAAAATGTTTTATTAATATAGTTTTATCATAATTAAAAGCCTTATCTAACAGTATATTAAACTATTTATTATTTATAGTAAAAATAAGTAGTATACTTTTATATTAATAGTAAAAAGCACCTTAAATATCTATAAAAAAGCTCTTTATATATTTAAAATAAAGTAAACTGTACATAACTTTACTTTAATTTAATAAAATTGCAGATCAAGTTAAAATCATGTAAATAAAACCTTATATATAGACTTATCTATATAAATATTTAAAAGAAGTAAGTTAAAAGGCTTTATATTTGTTATATAATATTCTACTTATTATTTTATTAATGCTTGTAAAATAATCGAAAGTATAATAATCTATATATTAAGTAGAAAGTATATATGTAAAATAGTTAGCTGATACTTAGGTGGCGGACTGGTAGGCAAAAATTTAGCAGTTGGTAACAGCTGCCCACTAAAAAAAAGTGGGGGCTATGCGCACGTATCAAAAGTTGCTATGCGCACCTATCAAATCTCAAAAATATTAGCGCGTTTAATATCCTGTCCTTAAAATCGTTAAAAGCTATTTAATACGTTTTTATCTAAATAAAAAACTTATTCTTTTTTTATTAAGTTTATTAATAATTTTATAATATAGTTATAATTTTTAACAAATTTATAGTAAAAGTTATAAAATTTTAGGAATAATTAAATACCCTTTACAATAGTTGGGATATCCCAATTGTGTACTGTTACGATTTTTATAAAATTGGTTTCTATTTTATCCTTCCTTACGATAAACCTAAAATACTTTATTTTCTTAACCTAAAATTTGTACTTATTAATATCCGCGTATAATCTAACTTTGTAAAGCTTTATAAAATCTTCTTTATATAGATTTTATACTCCTTTAAGCTATTTAAATAAATTAAAATATTATTAATATAAATAAAATAAAAGTCGTTTAAATACTCTATTATTATATTGTTAATAAAATACTAAAATATTAAGGGATTATTAGTTAATCCGAATAGGATAACGTTATACTTATACGTATTATACCGGGTCTAGAAAGTCGTTAAGTTTACAAAATTAGCCTAAATACGGACTTTATAAAACGCTTAACAAATATTAATCTTTAAAAAGATTTTAACCCTTTCGATCCTAAATAGGGTTTTTTTAATTAAAGGTAATAAGTATTAATCTTTTTATATAAAAGTATTTAGTTTACGGTAATTAACGTAAAATTTTAATTCTTTATTAGCTTTTTTAGTAAATAGGATTAAGGTGGCTTAAAGCGTAATATTACTTTTGATAAATCTTTTTACTAGGTTTTTTATAATATATTTCTGATAAGCTTTTATTTTCTTTAAGGATATTTTATATAGTAAATTATACTTTAAGTTTTTTAATTTTAATCCTGTAATTAATTTAATTTTATAATCGTAAGGTTGTTATTTTATAAACTTATTTGATATAATTTTACTAAAAACGTTATAGTATTTGTTGTAGATTAGAGGAATAACTTATCGAATTGCGTTTTTAAATTTCTTGCTATTTTATTCCAAACCCCTTATTTTAGCCTTTTTGTTTTCGATTATACGATTAATTTCGTAAAAAGTAATAATGCTATAGTTATCTTCTTTTATAGCGTAAATAAAGCCTAATACTTTAATAATTACTATATTTGAAAAATAATATTTATATTAGCTAATATAATTATAATATAGTTTTTATAATCCTTAAGTATTATAATTATATTTACCCTTCTTTTTAGGGGGTAATTTTTCTAACTTTTTCTCTAATAATAACACGGACTTTTTTAATTTAAAAACGTAAAAATTACGTTTTATTACCGTAATTTTACGTTAATTTCGTTTAAATATACCTAGGTAGCAAAAAGTTTATTTTTCTTAAAAGGTACGCCTTAATTTCTTATATTTTTTAATTAATTTTACTTATTATTATCTTTTTAATAATAACTTTAACTTTATAATCCGTTATTATAATATTATAGTAATAACGTTATCGTATTATTTAATATTAATAAACTTTATAATTTTATTAGCTTTTATAATATTATTAGGAAATATTAGTTATTATACCGTATAATTTACTAACGTAATATAACGTATAAATTATTTATATTTTAAAATAACGTTATATATTAAGTTAATAATTAAGAAAGTTTTATTTTTAAACTTTTTTTCCTATATAATAAAATTACCCTTAAACGCTATATTAATTTTTAAGCGTAATTTAAGTTATTATTATATTTTTTAACCTAATTAGGTTTAAAGTTTTAAAATTTCTTAAACCTAATATTCTTTATCTTTCTAGCTATCCGCTTATTTATAAATAATTCTTTATTTGCTCCTATATTAACTAAGCTATTTTTAATAATTAATTTTAATGTATTATTATTTAAAGAATAAGTAACTATTAAAAACTTACCCCTTAAATAATACTTTAAGAAATTTTCCTTAATAGCTTTAGTTTTGTAACTTTTAATAATACTTAACGTAATTAATATTAACTTTAAGTGGGAGTCCTTCTTTTTTAGGAAACCTAATTTTTTAAATTTTATATAGTATTAAAATCCTTCTCAATATAAATACTATAACACTTTATAATTAATTAAATCCTTGCCTCCTTTTTTTTATTTATTAGCTTTACTAACATTTCTCCTTTACTAAGCTTTAAATAAATATATTACGTATAATTAACTTCATTATACTAAAAGTAACGTTCCTTTATTACATTTTTGTATATATACTCCGGTAAAATCTTATAAAGGGTAATTCTATTCATAATTCTAAAAATAGGACGTAAGTAAACGCTTATTAATACTAAAGTAAAAGAAAATAATATAATTATAGTACCAGTAATAGTACAGGTAATAAAATTAAATATAATATTAAACTTTATTATTAATTTCTTTTAATAACGTAATTAGCGCTATAATTGCTATATCTTTATACTTATACGTATATATACCTTAAAATTAATATTAAAACTAATATACCTAAGTATAAAACTAATTTACAGGATAATAATAAAGCGATACTTAAACTTATACTTCTACTTAAAACGTAACTTATTATAAACGCTAATAAGGTAAATAAATTTGTTTTTAAACTTTTAAAAATTATCTCCGTTTTTTATATATAGCTTTTTAAATTTATCTAAAGTATCTTTATCCGTAATATAATAGTAATACTTATTATATAAATAAGTAAAAAGTTCCTTTAATATCTTAATATAGTTAAGGTATAAATTGCGAAAGTATAATTATAAATTCTCTAAAGTATATTTTTCTAAACAATTTTCGATATAAATTATTTTAACTTTATTAATAGAAAAGTAATTTATATTAACTTTTAGCTTCTTACAAATATTATACAGCTATATATTAAATAATATAATATCCTTTAACTTATTATTATAATAAATAGGTACATTAAGAACCTTAAAGGAATAAAATAAACCTAATCTTATTCCTACAAATTATATAATTATTATAAATCCTTTATACTATTATAATAGTAAATAAAAAATTAATATTTGTAAATTTATTAATATATAATCCTTTTTTTACAATTTCTTTTTATACTTCTTAATAGTTATATATAATCTAATTAAACGCATCATTTACGATAGTATTTAAAGCGGTTATTAACGTAACGATATTTAATAAGTTATCCTTTTAAGTAGTAATATAAGTAAACTAATATAATAATAGTACGGTTAAACTTCTAATAAATCTCGTATAATTCAGTTATTTACTACTAAAAGGCTAATATTAGTGAAGTTCTTAGTTTTATTTTGTTAAATATTACTTAGAAATACTTATTAATTATATTTTTAAACGCCTTATAATTAAGTAATTTAAACTATATAGCTAACTTAATTTTATTACGAAAAGTTATAATAGTAAAGGAAAATATAAATCTAATATATTAGGCGTAAATAATAGTAAACTTTTAAATAATATCGTAAATATCCTTAATAAGGTTCTTAATAGTAAGGTTAAAACGTATATAGATTATTATACTTAATACCAGGTACTGAAACTCCTCAAGTATAACGTAGTTAGTAGTCGAAATATTCTCGTCATCATCATCTTAATTTAAGGTTTTAGTTAATTTAGTAACAAGGATAAATAACGTAAATTATTAGTATATTTTCGTATTTTTAGGTATCTTATCCTTACGTAAGCGAATATTAAACATTAAGTCGTTCCACGCGAAACGAGTAAAATTAACCGCTTTAAAAGCAGCGTTATTATGATTTACCATCGTAGCTCAATTCGGTTTAGTCGGATCGTTACTATCCTACTATAAGGACTTTAACAATTAGGAATTTAGTAAGACTACAATTATAACAAAGGCAGGTCTTCACAAGGCAAGCTACGTAGTAAAAATACTCAAAAATAATTAATTATAATCTAAAGAAGAAAAGGGAAAAGAAACAACTCTACGCGTATCGTGTGGGGTATTTGGTGTTGTGGTTTGTAGGGTCGCACAAACCACCACACACCGCACAGACCAGGAGTGCACGGCCAGGGCCGTAACAATTAACATATATTAAAATTAAAGTTAATTAATAATTAAAGGGAAAACGTACCTGGGGTTAGCAAATTAATCAGTAGTTATTAGTTAGTAGTTACTAACTACAATAGTTGGTAGTTATTAGTTAAGACACTAACTAGACTATAAGTTAAATATATATTATTTTTAGCTGCGAAATAATTAAAAAGTCTATTAATTCTATAGATATACATACTTATAGTAATGAAAGTATAAAATATGGTATATATAAAGCGTAGCTATATATCTACTAATAATAAAAGTATAAATAATTATTGAAATTACCGTATCCTAATAAACAGGGTTAAAATTTAGTCCGAACTACTAGTCACAGTAGTTTAGTCACAGCCCGGACTATTAGTCCAGTAATCTAGTTACGACTTAAACTATTAATCTAGTAGTTTAATTACCCCCCGGACTAATAGTCCGGATTACTAACTACTATAGTTAATAGTCCGAACTAATAGTCCACCCTTTATTATATTATTTTCAATTTTTAATTACTATATTATTATAAGGGATTCAAATCACCTTACCCATCGTCGGGTCCTTTGGACTGATGGGTGGTGAAGCCGTAGGCTACGAGCCAACTGTAAGATAGATAATAGATTGATTGTGGAAGTTCAGCTGCGCGCAGCGGCAGCGCAGCTGAACAGCTATATAGGCCGTGCAACGGCATGTGCGTGGGTTGCTGCGCAACCCACGTGATCCGTGCAGATTATCCGTAACAATTATGCTTATTAATTAATTATTTTAATTATTATTACTAATTTAAACTATATATAATATTAATATTAGCTAATAAAATTAATAATCTATTTATTAGGTCTAATAAGTTTCCTAACTTATAGATTTCAATATATCTTTAGGCCTTTTCAGTACAAAACGCCTTAAAATAGAAATATTACAAAATTAGCTTAGTAAAATATATATTTAAAATAGCTTATTCGTTTAATATATCGTTATTTCCTGGTTAGTATTTTCTACTTTTTGTTGCTATAGTTATTAAACTTATTACAATCAATTAAAATATAAATTCTTATTTCAAGCCAATTACAACTTTTTATATAACTAGATTTTAAATCGCTAATTAAAAATTAGGCTTAGTTAATTAACTCAAAATAGCTTTTAGGTAGTATATAGTGTTGTATACGTTACCTCTTAGTAGTAAGGCGTTTTTAAAAATAGTATAGGAACAGGGTGAAAAGTATAGTTTTATTTGAAAATTTCTATAAAACGACTATTATTACGAAATTGGTTTAAAAATATAAATTTAAAATAGGCTATTATTCTATAATATTATTACTTAATAAGTAGTAATTTTTATTTTAAAAAATTATAAATACTCAATTTAATAAAAGTAGTTAAAACCTAAAGTTGTTATTTTGACCCAATTGTAACTTTTTATACAAGTAGATTTTAATTACTAATTACAAGCTTAGTTTCGCAGTAGCCCGGGTAGTCTAATCACCCCCCGGACTACTTACTAGTCCGGGAGTCTAGTCACGACCGTAATTCTAACTACTGGACTATGGTAGTCCGAACTACCGGACTAATAACCAAAGACTAGTATCCCAACCCTGCTCATAAATATATATATATCGTAATATAATTATATACTCTATAACATATAATTACAGTTTACAAGCTTTTCATTTATAATTGAGTAGTCCTAAACATATATTATTTGTCTTCAACCGTAGGAAGCCGAAGGCTTCTACCCCTAAGGGTTAGGTAATCCCTCTTTTATATAGTTATAATATATAAGTACCTTCTATCTAATCTCGGTACGTATACACTCCGAGTATATATTCAAATACTCCTTTGCAATTTACTTAATCGGGCTGTTTTACGCTTAAAATGCAATTATAATAAAGGAAACTAAAAGAGTAAAAAATATAAAAAATGTAAAAAATGTCAAAAATGTAAAAAATGTAAAAAATGTAAAAAATGTAAAAAATGTAAAAAATGTCAAAAATGTCAAAAATGTAAAAAATGTAAAACAGGGGTCCAAGGGAAAATGCCGCCTTATACTTACTCTAAAGTAAGTATTTTTCTTTACCGTTTAAAGAGTAATTTAAGCTACAATCTCAGTAAGTTATTATTTTATCTTTTACTATTAAGGTCCCTAATTAATAATAGGGGTAAATAAAAAAGGATAAATAAATGTAGAAAAAGATTTAATTAATTCGTATTAAATACATTTTTCCTCTAATTGTTAATTAACTTTAATTTCAGTATATTTCGGTAGGTTATAAAGATCCTTAATAATAATAAAAATAATAAAAGAAAGTAGGGTATAATTAGTTTTAAGTATATACTCTTTTAATAAATATTAATTAATTAATTACATGGGGAAAAAGTTCGGACGGTAAAAAGTAAAACCCGGGCGCAACCACGTATAAGCTATCCGGCTATATATAAATAAGTAACCTTTCTTCCACTTCAATTTATTCCCTTTCTTTTTACCTTAAACTACTATTATTATAATTACTATTTTTAATTTAATACCCTTTTAGCGTAATTACTAGATTACTATATAAATACTAACCTTAATACAAATACGTTACTAACCCTTTAGTTTAAATAACCTTTTTATTACTAATTTATACAAATGTTATATTAACTAGCTATAATTGAATAAATTAGGCGTTAATATTTCTTATAAGTATATATAGGGGTTTTAGCTTAATTTTCGCAAGTATAAAAGGTATATTAAGAGGTATTTTAGATATATTATAATACGTATTTATCCCGTATTTAATTTATCTTTATACTAACTTTATATAACTTAACAGCAATAACTACTTTTTAACCCTCCGTATCAGTACCTAATCCCGGGAGTTAATTACCACTTTTACCTTTACTAAGGTATATTATTTTATTAAGATATTTATTATATTCAGGGTTGGGATATTAGTCCTTAGTCATTAGTCCAGTAGTTTGGACTACTGTAGTCTAGTAGTTAGAATCACGGCCGTGACTAGACTCCCGGACTAGTAAGTAGTCCGGGGGGTGACTAGACTACCTAGACTAGTAGTCTGAACTACCGGACTACTAGTCCGAACTACTGGACTACGTCAAAAAATATATTATTTTAAATTTTAAATTATTAATTTATTCCTATAAAAATAAGCTTTTTAGGCACCTTTTGTATAAAACCGAAGTTTTTACTATAATACAGATGGTTTTCTAAAATACGTTTAAGGCCTATAACAAAGCTTATAACAATATATCTGGCTTATAACTTATTATAATACAATTACGTGAATTGCAACTTTAATTAATAATTAGAAATCGACTTGTACAAAAAGTTACAATTGGATCAAAATAACAACCTTGGTTTTTAATTACGTTTATTAAATTGAGGACCTACAAAATTAACAAATGAAAGTTACTACTTAGTAAATAATAGTATAATATAATAATAGCTAATGTTGGATTAATATTTTTATAACCCAATCTTGCAATAATAAGCATTTTAGTACTTCTTTTCGATAAAAAGTAGTTTTCACCCTATTACTATATTAATTTTAAATGGATTCTCAGGTAAAGAGCTAAAGTATACTGCTATATATAGTATCTAAAAGCTACTTTAAGTTAATTACTTAAACTCGATTTCTAATTAACGATTTAAAATCCTATTGTATAAAAACTTGCAATTGGCTTGAAATAAAAACTTCGTATTTTAATCGATTCTAGTAAGTCCAATGGTTATAATAATGAAAAGTAAAACATACTAACTAGGAAATAACTATATACTAAATTAGTAAGGCACTTTAAATATATTTTTTACAAAGCCAATTTCGGAATATTTTTTAAGCCATTTTATACTTTAAAAAGTAAGAAAATAAATAAAGCCTATTGATTAGAGAACTTATTATAGGAAAATAGGAAAATTAGAAAATAGGAAAATCAGAAAATTAATTTTATTAGCTAATATTTACATAGTATATGGCTTATATCAGTAATAATAATAATTAAAACAGGGTTGGGATTTAGTCCGGACTACTAGTCATTAGTCCGGACTACTAGTCACAGTAGTCTAATCACAGCCCGGACTACTAGTCCAATAGTCTAGTCACCCCCCGGACTACTAGTCCGGACTAATGACTACAGTAGTCAGTAATCCGGACTAGTAGTCCACCCCTTAATACAGTATTTTTATTTTTTAATTACTATATTAGCCTTATTAATTACTTATTTCAATTTTTATTACTAATATAGGCTATATATTATAATTATAATAGCTAATACAATTATTAATCTATTTATAAAGTATAATAAGTTCTCTAGCTTGTAAATATAATTATGTTTTTTGGCCTTATTAAGTGCAAAACATCTTAAAATAGACATATCGCGAATTTGGCTTAGTAAAATACATATTTAAAATGGCTTACTAGTTTAGTATAAGATTATTTCCTAACTAGTATTTTTTACTTTTAGTTACTATAGCTATTGGGCTTTTTAGAGCCGATTAAAATTTGAAGTTCTTGTTTCGAGCCAATTGCACCTTTTCATATCACTAGATTTTAAATTGTTGATTAAAAATCGACTTTACTTAATTAACTTAAAATAGCTTATGGGTAGTGTATAGGGTAGGATACCTTACGTTATTGCACCCAGGGTTATTTAAAATTAGTATTGGAATAGAGAGAAAATCCTATTTTTATTGAAAAAAACCCTAAAAAGATCATTATTACGAGACAGGCCTGGAAAGATATAAGTTTAAAATAGGCTATTACTTTAGTTTATTACTACTTAATAAGTAATAGCTCTTATTTTGTTATATTAAGGCTACTCGTTTTAATAAAAGTAGTTAAAAACTGAAGTTGTGATTTTAACCCAATTGTGGCTTTTTGTACAAGTGGATTTTCTAATCCTTAATTAAAAACTAAATTCACGTAATTATATTGTAATAAGTTATAGGCTAAGTAGACAATTATAAGCCTCATTCCAAGCCTTAAATCCATTTAAATCATCTTAGAATTTTATAGCAAAAAGCTTCATTTTATAGAAAAAGTGCTATAAAAGCCGATTTTATAAAAAATAACCGTGGGAAAAATAAAAAAAACTATATTATTAGTAAATATAATTATATAATTAATATTTTAATTTTCAACTTTTACACTAGTCCAGTAGTCCGGACTAGTAGTCCAGTAGTCCGGACTACTAGTCCGGGTGGTCTAGTCACTACCCGGACTACTAGTCCAGTAGTCTAGTCACGGCCCGGACTACTAGTCCGGGAGTCTAGTCACGGCCGTGATTCTGACTACTGGACTACAGTAGTCCGGACTACCGGACTAATGACTAAGGACTAATGTCCCAACCCTGTAATTATTGAATTTTGAAGGCATATTTGGTATACTTATAATGCGATATACTTTACCTTTAAACTAGTTTTATATTATTATGTAAGCCGGATTTTTAAAATAGAATTTAAAATCTATGAGTACGAAAAGTTACAATTGGATGTAAGTACCAATATCGATTTCCAACAAATTTTTAAAGGGTTAATAAGCGTAGTAACTTTACATAAAAAGCAGTTATATATAATTGGCAATGTTCTATCTTGCGTACTGTAAAAATAGTTTTAGTTTTTATAAGTTTAATATTTATAATGAGGGTTTTTACTATTTCTACCCTTAATACCTGTTATAGTAGTAATTAATAAATACTTTTCTACTTTATATTAGGAATAAATATGGTATATTTTATATATAATTTACTTTAAGCTTTTACACTAATTTGGAGTTGTAAGAAGTGATTGGAAATCAAAGTATTTAACAGGTTACAATTAGGTTAAAGTAAAAATGTGAATTTTAAATACCCTTTTCAAACACCATAGGCGTAATAACTTATAATTAAAAATGTTTTATAAATATGTTCTAAATACTACTATTAGGTAATGTTAGAATATTTTACGTTTTTCCATTATTAAAAATAATATTTAAATATTAGTATCCTTTTTACTATTTAAAAGCTTTATAAGGCCAATAATTTGAATAAACTAACTTATATATTCTAATTATATACTTAAAAACAAATAATTTAATATTTAATAGTTGAATTTTTATTATAATAGTTGTTACTTATATATTACTACTAATCACTAATTAAAAAGGAATTTCATAATAATTATTTAAAATAATTGCTATTTTAATTTACTGACTACTGTAGTCAGACTACTAACTACAGTAGTCACAGTAGTCTAGTCAGTAGTTAGGGCACTGACTAGACTACAGTAGTCGTAGTCAAGGCAGTGACTAGACTACAGTAGTCAGTAGTTAGGGTATTGACTAGACTACAGTAGTCAGTAGTTAGGGTATTGACTAGACTACAGTAGTTAGTAGTCTGACTACTGACTACAGTAGTCTGACTATTTCCCAACCCTGCTATTTAAAGCTAATTGCAACTTTTAGTACTTTTGGATTTTAAATTCTATTTTAAAAATAAAGCTTAGCTAATAATATAAAACTAGCTTATAGGTAAAATATATCGTATTATAAACATACCGTATTTGTTTCTAGAATTACTTAATTATAGGGGGAAAAATAATAAACATTAATTTTATACTATAACGTATATAATAAACTACGATAGCTATTATTAGAATCCAATGATTTTAATAATTAATTAGGTTTTTAGTACTAATAAATATATTTTTACGCTTTATATACTATACTTTCCTATTTTACTACTATAAATATTTAGATTTATATAGTATTACAAGGCTTTTAATCATATTACAATTATGAATAGTATATTATATTTAACTAGTAGTCAGACTACAGTAGTAAGTAGTTAGACTACTGACTACTGTAGTCTAGTCACTATCCTGACTACTGACTACTGTAGTCTAGTCACAAGCGTAACTACTAACTACAGTAGTCTAGTCAGTACCTTAACTAATAACCACTAACTACTATAGTCAGTAACTACTGACCAATGAGTACTGACTAATTTGCCAACCCTGATTAGGCCTTTACTGATCTTTTAGTCTTATTTTTACCCGGGTATATATAAGTAATTTCAGCATATAATTTCTAAATTACGCGTATCCTTAAATTATTCTAATTAGGTATTATTAGTTGTTTATTATATGAGAAAACCGTTATTTATTAGCAAAAACTTTCCTTTAGCTATTATATAAGTTTTTTTTAATATACTTTAAGATTTTTCTTAGTTTTATTAGTAATAAATAATATATTTATTAGTTTATATTTTAATATTATAGGTAGAGGAATTCCTATATTTAGTGTAGATAAAGTAATAGCAATTTTAAAGTTTAAGTTTTTTTCTGTTTAACTGATAATTTAAAAGATTTGTAACGTTGAATAGGTTTTTTTCCGCGTCTTATAGGGTTTAAAATCCTTTTCTTTACGAAAAGGGGCGTTAGTAGCTTTATTTTCTTTACTTAATTAGTATATAATTTTAAAGTAGTATTAAAAAACTGGCTTAACTTGTTTAATTTATTATATATTAAATAATCGTTTTATATTAAAATACTTTAATACTTTGTAATTAATAATAATTAGAAACGGCTTTTTTTATTATAAATTAATAAACTTTGCTTTTTAAAATATAAAGGCGTAGATAATAGTAAAAAGCTTTTTATTTCAAATTAAATAGTTAAGTTTTACTTCTTACATTGTTTTTAAGAGTATTTAATAAAATATTACTTTTTATTTACTTTTTATAATAATACTCCTATAATTACGCTGTTAAAGGAGTTAGTTTTTAATTGCGTAAGTTAGTTATACTTAAGGTATAAAAGGATTAATACGTTTAATATTTTATTTTCAAGATTATTAAAAGCTACTTAATACATTTTTGTTTCTATAAAAGACTTATATTTCCTTGTTAGGTTTATTAATAGCTTTATAATATAATTATAGTTTTTAATAAATTTATAGTAAAAGTTATAAAATTTTAAGAATAATTAAATGCTTTTTACGATAGTTAAGATGTTTTAGTTACGTATTATTACGATTTTGGTAGGGTTAGCCTTTATTTTATTTTCCCTATAATAAATTTAAGATATTTCGTTTTTTTGATGTGAAATTTTTATTTGTTAATATCTGCGTATAATTTAACTTAACGAAGCTTTATAAAGATATTTTTTACGTAAATCTCGTACTTTTTTAAACTATTTAAATAAATTAGGATATTATTAATATAAGTAAAGTAAAAGTTATTTAAATATCTTATTATCGTATTATTAATAAAGCGCTAAAATATTAAGGGACTGTTAATTAATCTAAACAGAACGACATTATACTTATATACGCTATATTAGGTCTAAAAAGTCGTTAGATTTATAAAATCGGCCTAAATATAAACTTTATAAAACGTTTAACGAATATTAGTCGTGAAGAAGATTTTAGCTCTTTTAATTTAAAATAAGCTTTTTTAGTTAAAGGTAATAAGTGTTAATCTTTTGACGTAAAGGCGTTTAATTTACGGTAGTTAATATAGAACTTTAACCCTTTATTAGTTTTTTTTAGTAAATAAAATTAAAGCGGTTTAAGGCGTAGTATTTATTGCTTTTAATAAACCGTTTTACTAGGTGTTTTATAATATATTTCTTATAAGCTTTTATTTTCTTGGAGGATATATATACGAATTATACTTTAAATGTTCTAATTTAAATCCTACAATTAACTTAATTTTATAATTATAAGGTTATTACTTCGTAAGCTTATCTAATATAAGTTTCCTAAAAATATTATAATATTTATTATAGATTAAAGGAATTATTTATTCAATTACGGTTTTAAGTTCCTTGCTATTTTGTTTTAAATTCTTTATTTTGGTTTTTTTTTAATTATATAATTAATTTCGTAAAAAGTTTTAATATTATAGTTGTTTTCCTTTTTAGTGTAAATAAAGCTTAATGCTCCAATAACTGCTATATTTAAAGGGTAGTATTTCTATTATTTAACGTAATTATAATGTAATTTCTATAGTTTTTAGGTATCATAATTATATTTACCCTTTTTCTTAAGGGGTAGTTTTTTTTCAGCTTTTTTTTTTTAATAATAACCCGGACTTTTTTTAATTTAAAAATATAAAGATTACGTTTTATTACTATAACTTTACATTAACTTTATTTTAACGTATTTAAATAGCGAAGAGTTTATTTTCCTTAAAAGGTACGTTTTAATTTTTATATTTTTTAATTAGTTTTATTTATTATCAGGGTTGGCAAATTAGTCAGTAGTCAGTAGTCAGGGTACTGACTAGATTACAGTAGTTAGTAGTTAGGCCTGTGACTAGACTACAGTAGTATACTAGTATCAGTAGTCTGACTACTAGTCAAATATAATATATTATTTTTTTGTGCAAAATAATTAAAAGCCTATCAATACTACACATTTAAATCCTTATTTAGTATAATAATAATAATAATATAAAACATACTAATTTAATTATATAAAGGGTAATAGTATAGTACTATAAGTCTATATTTGTTATTTATTAATAATAAGAGCATAAGTAATTATTAAAATTATCGGCTTTTTAGAAGAGTAATTGTAATTTATACACATTTGAACGTAAATCTGAGCTTTATGAGCCTATTCGTGATATTTAATTCATTCTAAAAGTTCATACCGTATGCTTATAGTACCCGTTGGTCTGTGGGGCGCTTCGCTTCCTTGACAAACCACTTTGCAAGTGGTTGGGGAAAATATTCGTGGACAGGCTTTTATTCGCGGACAAGCCAAATTTGTATGGGAAAATAATACATACGCCAACATATCCTATAAGGAGTTTTTAAAAAAACGAACGAAAATTTATAGAAGATAGATATAATATAAACTACCACTATACAAAGTTTGGGGTATTTTTACCAAGGTATGGCTGAGATGCACGCAGTTAAAGTACATTTTGCTATGTGTTTTATATGTAAAATGCTGCTTTCGCTGCAGCAAAAAAAATACATGTATTTATATTTTAAAATGCGTGTATCTTAACGAAACCTTAATAAAAACTTATCAAACTTGATATAGGGGATGTTTATAATATATAGCAGTAATAGGAGTTTTGTTATAATTTTATTTTTTATTTTGAAGGAAACATTTTATATTTAAACTTTTGCTATATAAAAGAATTTACGTTATATAGGTATATATTACCTCTATAATAGTATAATGAAAAAAGTTAACTTATATACTAATTTTTAATATTATTCTTTACTTATATTAATTTTAATAGAATCTTCTGACTAATCGTTATAGGTTTTTTATTGTGTATATGGCTTGTCCGCGAATAAAAGCCTGTCCGCGAATATTTTCCCCAACCACTTGCAAAGTAGTTGGTCAAGGAAGCGAAGCGCCCCACAGACCAACGGGTACTATATACCTTATCTATAAGCTAGTTATATATTATTACATAAGCTGAACTTAGAAAATACAATTTGAAATTTATAAGTACGAAAACTTACAATTGAGTTAAATAGCGATATCGATTTCCAATAGGTTTTTAAAATGCTAATAAGCGTATTAACTTTAAATAAAAAGTATTTATATATAATAAATACTATTATATCTTGTTTGGTACAAAAATGTTTTTACTTCAAGTAAGTTTACTAATAGAAATTAGGACTCTTACTGTTTTTACTTTTAATTCGAATTAGAGTAGTAATTAATAACTATTCTTTGAGCTTGTAGTAGAAATATATGTTATTTATGATATATACAACTTACTTCAAGCTTTTACTTTCATTTTGATCTTTAAGAGGTAATTGGAAATTAAGGTATATAAAAAGTTGCAGTTAGGTTAAAGTAAGAATACTGATTTTAAATACTCTTTCAAAAATTCACTAAGCGTAATAAGTATAATTAAAAAAAACTTATAGGTAGTTTATAAATAACACTATTAGTTAGTGTTAAAATATTTTACTTTTCTCTACAATTAAAACTGTTATTTAACTATTTGATACTTTTTTACTATGAGTAAGCTATTTAAAAAGATATTAAAGAAAAGCGACTGTACACATTAGTTATATAATTAAATTATTAAAGATGGTTAATTCAATATTTAACCCTTTAATTTAAATTATAATAATTACTATTTATATACTACTACTAAACCTTAATTATAAAGCGATTACTAATAACTATTTACATTGATTATCATTTCTATTATTTTTACCTACTGACTACTGTAGTCAGACTACTAACTATAGTAGTCACGGTAGTCTAGTCAGTAGTCAAGGCACTGACGAGACTACAGTAGTCAGTAGTCTGACTAATTGCCAACCCTGGAGATATATATTATCCATTGCATATATAACTTACTTTAAGCTTTTACGTGAACTTGGAATTTTGAGAATGATTGGAAATCGACGTGTATAAAAAGTTGTAATTAGGTCAAAGTAAAAATATCAATTTTAAACACCCTTTCCAAAAATCTACTAATCGTAGTAATGTATAATTAAAAATACTTATAGGTAAATTACAAATATTACTATAAGCTAGTATTTAAACATTGTATTCTTTTCTACTATTTAAAAGCTTATTATAAGTATTTTGAGCATACTAGTTTTTATCTATTAATTATATACTAAAAGATAAGTAATTTAAAATTTAATACTTTAATTGTGGTTTGAAAATTATTATTTAAAAATAACTACTACTTTTTATTATTTTTACCTACTGACTACTCTAGTCAGACTACTGACTAATTGCCAACCCTGGTTACTTATGTAACTTTAAGCTATAACGTTATTTTAGCCCTAACAAACTTATAATTACCGCTACGGTAATTAAAACGGTACCTATTAGTAGTTTAATACAAAATGTATCCTTAGCAATAATACAGATAGCTAGTTAAAAAGCTGAAAGACTTAAAAATATTAGTATATATTTATATAATAGAGGAGAAAAGTATGTTAACCAGGGTTGGCAATTAGTCAGGTTACTGTAGTCAGTAGGTAAAAATTATAAAAAAAATTATTACTTTTAATCAATTATTATTAATCGCTTTTTAATTAATATTTAGTAGTAGTATATGAATAATATATATTAAAATGGGAATTAAAGTATTAAATAATAAATTACTTGTTTTAAACATAATATTAATAGATAAAATCTCGTATGCTCAAAATACTTACCTTATAATAAGGCGTTTAAACAGTAAAAGAAATACTAATATTAAAATAACACTTTCAATTATGGAAAAAGGTAAAATGTTTTAACATTAGCCAATAGTAATATCTGTAACAAACCCAGGGTTGGGAACTAGTCAGACTACTGTAGTCAGTAGTCGTAGTCAAGGCAGTGACTAGACTACTGTAGTCAGTAGTCTGACTACAGTAGTCAGTAGGTAAAAATGATAAAAATAATTATTATTTTAAATAATTATTAGTAATCGCTTTATAATTAAAGTATAGTAGTGATATATTAGTAATAACTATTATAATTTAAATTAAAGGGTTAATTATTCAATTAACACTCTTTAACCAATTAATTATATGACTAATTCGTAGAGTAACTCTTTTTTACTACCTTTTTAAAATTAAAATATATTTGCAAATAAGTAAGGAGTAGAAGGGTTCTGCTTACCTTATAAAGCTTAGTACTAATAAAGAAATATTAGGTAGCCAAATAATAATTCTAATTATGCACAAAAGCAAAGTATTCTGGCACTAGCTAATAGTAGTATTTGTAACTTACCTATAAGTATTTTTAATTATAGGTTATTACGCTGAGTGAATTTTTAAAAGGGTATTTTATATTAGTATTTCCACTTTGACCTAATTGCAACTTTTTATACACCTCAATTTCCAATCATTTCTTAAAATTCAAGATGAATATAAAGGCTTAAAGTAGGTTATATATATATAAGATAACATATATTTCTACCATGAGGTCAAGGAATATTTACTAATTACTACTCTAATTGGAATTAAGAGTAAAAAACAGTTAAAATCGTAATATTTATTAGTAAAACTACTAACAGTAAAAACATTTTTGTACTAAATAAAATATAACAGTGCTAGTTATATATAACTACTTTTTATTTAAAGTTAATACGCTTATTAACATTTTAAAACCCTATTGGAAATCGATATCGCTATTTAACTTTAATTGCGACTGTTCGTACTTATGGATTTTAAATTCTATTTTATAAGTTCAGCTTACATAATCGTATGCAACTAGCTTATAGATAAGGTATATAGTATTATAAGTATACGATATATATTTTTAGATTCAATTAATTATAACGGAAAGGCCGATAAAAATGTTAATTTTACGTTATAATATATATAAATTACAATTACTCTTATTAAAAGCCAATAACTTCGGTAATTACTAATGCTCTTTTCCTTAATGAGTAAGAAATATATTACTACCGTTTATTTGGTATATTTTGTATTGTTATTGCTATAAATAATGATTTAAATCTATAGTATTAATAGGCTTCTAATCATTTGGCGAATAAAAATAATATATTATATTTGACTAGTAGTCAGACTACAGTAGTCAGTAGTCTGACTACTGACTACTGTAGTCTAGTCACTACCCTGACTACTGACTACTGTAGTCTAGTCAATGCCCTGACTACTGACTACTGTAGTCAGTGACTACTGACTAATGACTACTGACTAATTTCCCAACCCTGAACAAACCTATAAGTAGTTCCAATTATATGTTATTACACCTGGAGAAAATTTTAAAATGGTATTTAAAATTAATATTTCACTTTGACTTATTTGTAACTTCTGATATACTTCGACTTCCAATCATTCTTCAAAACTCTAGATTAATCCAAAAGCTCAATATAAGTTATATATCTAGTATATAATATAGGTTACCATTCTAAGGCAAAAAAACATTTAGTAATTACTACGTTAATAGGTATAAAGCGTAGAAAATAGTAAAAGCCGTAATTTCTATCTGTAAATCTATTGAAAGCAGAAAGGTTTTTACAATTAGTAAAACCTAACATTGCTAATTATATATAAGTCTTTTTTATTTAAAGTGAAGAGGATTATTGGCGTTTTAAAATTTTATTGGAAATCAATATCGCTATTTAACTTTAATTGCAACTTTTCGTACTTACGGATTCAAAATTTTATTTTTAAAAATCCAGCTTATATGATAAGAAAAGCCTAACTTGTAGGTAGAAGATATAGTACTATAAGTAAACTATATCTGCTTTGAGACTTACTTAATTATAAGGGGCACGTTGGTAAATCGCAATTTTACATTATAATAAATATAATATACATAGATTACGAGAGATTTCATTAACGTACGATAATTGTAATAATTATTTATGCTCTTATTATTAATAAATATATATATACCCTTTATTTATACTTTATTTGACGTTTTTATAGCTATAAGTATTTAAATTTATAGAACTAATATGCTTTTGAATTATTTCGTAACTTAAAATAATATATTATATTTGATTAGTAGTCTGGTCACAGGCCCGACTACTAACTACTGTAACGTATGAGACCGTTTTCTTGACCAGACCGTCTTCTTGACCAGACCGTCTTCTTGACCAGGGTAAGCGAGATTATGCCCCACCACACCACCTTCCACACCACCACCACGATCATAACTAAAAGATGCTTTTCTTTATCCCAAACCACCACAAAACTCGTAATTACTACTCAAAATAATCAATAAATACAGGCATTTCCTTCCAAACCAATTGTATAAAATTAACCTTACCCCGTAACGTATAATACAAAGCCTTTACCTCCATCTTAACCTACTCCTACTAAACCCGCTCCTTTTTAAATTTCATTACTTACTTAATAATAAAAATACGTACCTAATCTAGTTACTTACGCTTTTACTTTCTCTAAATATTTTTTACTTTAGCTATAAGTTAATTATTTAGGGTTTGAGCTACTACTTATTCCGAAATAGCCCGCAAGTATACCTAATACAAAAAGCTAACAACCTACTTATAAGGGGTTATGTATATTAAATTTAGCTAGGAAGTAACCTAATTAATAAAATCCTAAAACGTTAAAGTAAAAAGCCAGTTTATACGCTTTTACTAAATCTTTTTAAATTAGTTTAAAACTTTATATAAGTTTAAAAAAATAAGACCTACGTTATATTAAACGTTAACAATATTATTTTTAATATAGAATCTAACCGCCTAATAAATTTAAAGAAACTAAAGATTATTAATTTTTTAAGCCCTAAAAAAAGCCCCCTTACTAATTAAAGCTTTATATTTTTTTATAAGGGGATTGAAAATCTTTACGTTAAATGGTTATAAATAGTAAATTACGTATAATAGTAAGTATAAAGCAATTATTTTTTTTTCCCTATAAAAAAAATAAATTCAAAAAATAAACTATTGTAATTATTTAAAATTATTATCCTATAATCGCTTTGGGTCTAATAACGCGTATAGTAATTAAAATGCTCAAATTACTTAAAAGCTATTTTATAATTAATTTAACCGTTTAATAATACTTTAATTATAATTATTTTATTAATAGTATTATTAATTTACAATTATTATAAAGTAATTTCTTAAAAGATTACGAAAAAAGGTAAAAAAAAGTTATTAATTAAAATATATTTGATAATAAAAACCCATTTCCAATTCCTAAATTATATATCAAATATCTTAATCTCAACCTAGGAAATAACTATAACCAGGGTTGGGATTTAGTCCGGACTACTAGTTATTAGTCCGGACTACTAGTCACAGTAGTCTAGTTACAGCCCGGACTACTAGTCCGGTAGTCTAGTCACGATTCGGATTATTAGTCCAGTAGTTTAGTCACCCCCTGGACTAGTAGTCCGGACTACTTGACTACTGTAGTCACTAGTCCGGATTAGTAGTTTACCCTTTAATATAGTATTTTTAATTTTAATTACTGTAATAGGCTTATTAATTAATTAATTTAATTTTTATTACTAATATAGGGTATATATTATATTAATATTAGCTAAATAAGGTAATAATCCATTTATTAAGTATAATAAATTTTGTAGCTTATTAATTTCATTACACTTTTTACCTTTTTAATAGCAAAACCCTTTAAATTGGAAATATAATAATATTAGCTTAGTAAAATATATATTTAAAATAGCTTAGTAGTTTAATATAACGTTATTTTCTAGTTAGTATTCTTTACCTTTAGTTACTATCGCTATTGCATTTATTAGAATCGATTAAAATTCCAAGTTCTTATTTCGAGCGGATTATACCTTTTTATATAACTGGATCTTATATCATCAATTAAAAATCCGGTTTACTTAATTAACTAAAAATAGCTTTTAAATAGTATATAAGGTTCTATAACTTACCTCCTAGTACTAAAGGGTATTTAAGAATGGTACGGGAATAAGGAGAAAATATATTTATCAAAAAAACCCCTAAAGTTATTATTTTGACCTAATTGTAACTTTTTGCACAAATGGATTTTAAATTGAGGAGGGCTCGTCCTACTGTAGGAAAAGTCTTTTTCTACTGTAAAATAAAAAATCCCCCATACAAAACCCTAACCTCGCCAAAACCACCCCTAAAAAGATACATCCACCACATCTGCAGTGCAACACCCTGCACATCGCAACATCGCAATCAATCGACCACCACCACCACCACAACCACTGCGATCCTTCCACCTGCAGACCCGCGCAACGCAATCACCACTTCAGCAGCGATTACAGCGGAAACAGCGCATTTGAACGATTTTGGTCTGTTGCGGTCGCAAGTGCTGGCAACAGTGGAAGGGTGGTTCAATTGACTCGACCTGCGAGGCGCGAAAAGTGGGGCGAAATCTGATATGTCAGATGTACTACAGTAGAAAGAGACTTTTCCTACAGTAGGACGAGCCCTCCTCTTTAAATTATTAATTAAAAATTCAGTTTACGTGATTATATTACAATAACTCATAAACCAAATGGGTGGTTATAAGCCCTATTACGAGCCTTAAACGTATTCCTAAAAACCGATAGTATTAGGGTAAAAAGCGCGGGTTTATCCGAAACCTGCCTTAATATTACTAAATTTAACATAAAATTTAATTTTGGTAGTAGTCCGGTAGTCCGGACTAGTAGTCAAGTAGTCCGGACTACTAGTCCAAGTAGTCTAATCACCCCCCGGACTACTAGTCCAGTAGTCTAGTCACGGCTGTGATTCTGACTACTGGACTACAGTAGTCCGGACTACCGGACTAATGACTAAGGACTAATGTCCCAACCCTGACTATTATAGTATAAAGTTAGCTTTTATAATAAAAGTGCCTTAAAACCTATTTAATTAATAATTTAACATTGAAAATTTAAATAATAGATATTTTAAAGTAGTTTAATAGTTTGGACTAGTAGTTAAGTAGTCCGGATTACTAGTTTAGGTAGTTTAATTACAGTTGTGATTCTGATTATTGGACTATAATAGTTTAAATTATTGGATTAATAATTAAAAACTAATATCTTAACCCTAAAATACCCTTATTAAATACCTTAAATAAATTAAACTTATTTGAAATATGTTATAGATAATTTATACAATTTAAAAGTATAATTAAGGTTTTACAGTATTATTTGTAGGTTTAAGTAACTTATAAAAAAGTTTTAGTAATATATAATAGATTAATATTTAGGTAAAGTTTCTAAACTATAGTTTTAAAGTTTTTTTATATTTAAATTTATCTTTTAAAGGGTAAAGTAACGGTTATAAAAGGAAATAATAATATTATAAAGACAAACTCTTATTTTTAACTTATTTTATTACTCTAAATTATTTATTTAAACGTTACTAAAGTTAATATTTTCGTTTTAAAATATTATTCCTTTAGCTAGTATAAATAGATATATAAAGTAGCTTATAATAATTTTAGATCTTTTAAATATTAACTTAAGCGTTAAAATAAATTATTACTTAGTAAATAAGGTTATTAATATTATATAAGGGTTAGTAACTAGTTTTATTTTTATTATTTTAATGTATAATTTAGTAATAGTTTTTTTTAAGCCGTTATAATTTAATTATTAGCTTTTTTAATATTTTTTCGAGTTTAATAAGGTATATTTTAACGTTAGTAACGTTAACCTTTATTACAAAATATTTTTAATATTACTTATAATTAGGGTTAATAATTAAGTAGATTAATGTAATTATAGTTAGTTTTTTAACTATTAATTAAACTATTTTATTTATTATAGTTAGTAACTTAACTATAATAAGTAGTAAATAAATAACAATTATTTTAAAAGATTATTATTAATTACTTTTTAAATTAAAAATTAATTATAATATATTATTATTATTAAAACTAAATAATAGAAATAAGAAAAATAGTTATTATTTACTTATATATATTTTTACTTTTAATTACCGTACGTATTAGATATATTAAAAGTAATTATAAGTTAAAAATCTTTTTTAAGCTAATTATAACTTATTATATATATAAATTTGAAATTATATATTAAAAATCTACCTTAAGTAATAAAATAAAATAACTTTATAAATAAGATAAATAATATAGGTTTATAAGTAAATAATATAATATTTATTTATAAATAATATTATTATATAATTTTCATTGTAGAAGAGCCTAATCGAGTAAATTGTAAAGGAACTTTTTAATATATACTTAAGGCGTATACGTACCGAGACTAAATAAAAAGTACTTATATATTATATAATTAAAGTTGGGATTTAATTTAAATTATTAGTTATAATAGTTTAATTACCCTTTAAACTATTAATTTAAATAGTTTAATTACTACCTAGATTATTAATTTAATAGTTTAATTACCCCCTAAATTAATAGTTTAATTATTTAATTACTAATAGTTATTAATTTAAATTAGTAATTTACCACTTAATATAGTATTTTTTATTTTTAAATACTATATTAGGCTTATTAATTAGCTATTTTAGTTATTATTACTAATATAAGCAATATATTATATAAATATTAGTTAATGAAATTAATAATGAATTTTCCTATTTTTTTATTTTTTTATTTCCTTATAATAAGTTTTTTAATTAATAGGCTTTATTTATTTTTTTACTTTTTAAAGTATAAAATGACTTAAAATGGAAATATTACGAAATTAGCTCAGTTAAAAATATATTTAAAGTGTTTTATTAATTTAGTATATAGTTGTTTCCTAATTAGTATTTTTTACTTTTTATTATTATAATTATTTGATTTATTAAAATTAATTAAAATATAAAGTTTTTATTTTAAGTTAATTGTAAGTTTTTATATAATAAAATTTCAAATCGTTAATTAAAAATCAAATTTACGTAGTTAACTTAAATTAGCTTTTAAATATTATATATAGTAGTATATTTTACCTTTTTACTTTAAAATATAGTTAAAAAGTATTATGGAAATAGGGTGAAAAATAGTTTTTTATCGAAAAAAGTACTGAAATGTTTATTATTTTAAGATTGGGCTATTAAAATATTAATATGAAATTAGTTATTATTATATTATATTATTACTTATTAAGTAGTGACTTTTATTCTTTAATATTGTAGTTTCTTAGTTCAGTAAACGTAGTTAAAAACTAAGGTTATTAATTTAACCTAATTATAGCTTTTTGTATAAGTCGATTTTTAATTATTGATTGAGGTTACAATTTACGTAAATATATTATAATAAGTTATAGGCTAAATATATAGTTATAAGCTTTATTATAAGCCTTAAGCCTATTTAGAAAAACTAATTATATTGTACTAAAAATTTTGGTTTTATACAAAAAGTGCCTAAAAAGCCTATTTTTATAGGAATAAATTAATAATTTTGAATTTAAAATAATATAATATATTTTTTAAGGTAGTCTAGTAGTTTGGACTACTAGTTTAGGTAGTTTAGTTACCCCCTGGATTAGTAGTCCAGGTAGTCTAGTCACCCCCTAGACTACTAGTCCAGTAGTCTAGTTACTACTTAAACTACTAGTCCGGGTAGTCTAGTTACGGCTGTAATTCTAACTACTGGATTATAGTCGTCCGGATTACTGGACTAATGACTAAGGACTAATGTCCCAACCCTGGCTATAACTATATAGAAGAGGGACTGCCTACCCCTTAGGGGTGGAAGCCTTCGGCTTCCTACGGTTTAAGACAAATAATAATATTACTACATATAAAAAAGGTAAAAAGCAGTAAAAAAGCTAATTTTATTTACTAAACGTATTAATTATAAAGATATCTTGAGTATATATATTCAACATATTACTAACTTTATTATAAAGGTTTCACTTCTCACTTACTATACCTATTGGATTTGTTAAAGGTTGTTCAAAATTGTAAGTGTTATTTAAAGCCAATTGCAGCCATTTCCACGTGCCAATTTCAAATTGTATTTTAAAAATCCAATTCCTTTAATATTAAAGAAATAACCTTTTTGTAGGATAAATAGCCCTATATTCTTACTAAATATACCAATAGTTGAAAGTAATCGTATAAGCAAAAGCTTCTAAGTATCATTTCTTACGAAAAGGTCTTTTTAATAGTGGGTGTTTATATCTAATTTTAATAAAATTAATAGTAAATCTAAAGCGACTGGTTTTTCGATACTTTATTTTAAATATTCACCGCTTTAATTAATAAAATCGTAATATATATAGGCTTTTAAATCGAATTTTAATGAAAAACAATATATTATATCTAACTAGTAGTCAAACTATAGTCCAAAACTACTAACTACTATAGTCTAATCACTACCCTAATTACTAACTACCGTAGTCTAATCAATACCTTAACTAGTAACTACTAACTAATAACTACTGAATAATTTGCCAACCCTGCTTATAGCGTAGAGAAAATATTTTATATTTACCATAACGTTAAGCTTAGCCTTAAAGCTTATTTAATTTATACAAAAAAGGGTTTTATTAATATTACTATTTAAGTAGTAATTTAAATGAGTATGTATTATAGCGAAAATTATAGCTTTGAAGTATATTATTTGATTTTTAATATTACTACTTAGGTAGTAAGTCTTTAAAGCTTTAAAAGCGCTTCATTTAATTTGCTAAATTATATTATTACTGCTATAACTGCTAATTACAGCCTTTTCGTAAAATTTCGCGATTTTAGCATTAATTATATTATAAAGGGCTTTGTGTTTAATAGTATTTTCTATATACTTAATTACTTTATATATGTTAATAATTATAGTATTACTACGTTTCGTAGGTACCTTTTGGAGAATATTTTTGGATATTTTGAAGGTATCTTTACGCAAAAAGCAAGCCTTTTTTAGTTAAAGCTACATTGCTATTATAATTTAAGTCCTTTAGATCGTTAAAGTTATTATTTTAAATAATAGTATTGTTAGGGTTATTGTATTAATTAACTAAGTTCTTAATAAATTAATTTATCCTAACGATTTAACTAATTATAATATCCTTTTATTTATATTAATTATTTATAGCTTTTTTATTTTATTATTAGTTTATACTTTATAATAACGTCTGTTTAATTATAAAAGTTAGCCGTTACGTTATTTAATTTAATGCTTTTAATAGCTTAAATTAAATTATTACTTTAAAGTTTATTATAGTTAGTTATATTTTCTTTTAGGGCCTTATAAAAGCCTAATAATTAATAAAGTTTACCTTTTCACTTACTTTCGTAGTAATTAAAATATCATTCTTACTTTGAAGCACGGCTAGCAAATTAGTTAGTAGTCATTTGTCAGTAGCAGGGTTGGGATTTAGTCTGGACTAGTAGTCTGTAGTCCGGACTACTAGTTACAGTAGTTTAATCACCCCCCGGACTACTAGTTACAGTAGTTTAATCACCCCCCGGACTACTAGTCCGGTAGTTTAATCACCCTTTGGACTAATAGTCCGACTACTTTGACTACTATAGTCACTAGTCCGGATTAATAGTCCACCCCTTAATATAGTATTTTTAATTTTTGATCACTGAATTAAGCTTATTGATTGGTAATTTTAATTATTATTACTAATATGAACTATATACTATATTAATATTAGCTAACAGAATTAATAATCTATTTATTAGGTATAATAAGATTTCTCCCTTGTAAAATTTCCTTTTTTTTCGGCATTTTCAAGTGCAAAAGGCCTTTGTATGAAAATATTACGAAATTGGCTTAGTAAAGTAAAGTACATATTTAAAATTGCTTACTAGTTAAGTAAAACGTTATTTCTTGGGTGGTATTTTTTATTTTTAGTTGCTATAGTTATTAGAGTTATTAGAATCGATTAAAGTATAAAGTTTTTATTTCGAGCCAATTACACTCTTTAGTACAACCGGATTTTAAATCGTTAATTCAAAATTGAGTTAGCGTAATTAACTTAAAGTAGCTTTTAGATACTATGTATAGCAGTATAGGCTATCTTTTCACTCTAAAACCTATTTAAAAGTAGTATGGAAATAGCGTAAAAATATTTTTATCGAAAAAAACACTAAAATGCATATTGTTACAAGATCGGGCTACAAAAATATCAATGCAAAACTAGGTATTATTATATTATTATTTGTCTTAAACCGTAAGAAGCCGAAGGCTTCCACCCCTAAGGGGTAGGCGGTCCCTCTTCTATATAGTTATAGTACATGAGTGCCTTCTATCTAATCTCGGTGCGCATACGGTATTATTATATTATACTATTACTTATTAAGTAGTAACTTTTATTTTTTTATATTATATATCCTTGATTTTATAAAAGTAGTTAGAAACCAAAGTTTTATATTAACCCAATTGTAACTTTCTGTGTAAGTCGACTTCAAATTATTAATTAAAAATTCAATTTACGTAATTATATTATAATAGCTTATATAAAGTATAGAGGTTTACAAGCCGTATTATAGGCCTTAAATGTATTTGAAAAGGCTGATAGTATTATAGTAAAAACTTGGGTTTTATGAGAAAAGTGCCTAAAAACCCTACTTAATTAATAATTTAAAATTTCAATGTAGTAGTCCAGTAGTTATTAGTCAGGGTACTGACTAGACTACAGTTAGTCAGTAGTCAAGGCACTAACTAGACTACAATAGTTAGTAATTAAGCCTGTAACTAAACTACACTAGTTAGTAGTCTGACTACTGACTATTATAGTCTGACTACTAGTCAAATATAATATATTATTTTTAATTATAAAATGATTAAAAGCCTATGAATTTAATTACCCATAGTAATAAAAACTTAGAATATAGTATAGACAGGGTAGCAATCTATTTATCAATGATAAAAGCATAAGTAATTATTGTGCCTATCGGCTTTGAATAAAAGTTATGGTAGTTATATGCCTTTTATCGTAAAATCACCTTTTTCCTGGTAGTTTCTTAGCCCTGAAAGCATATATAGTTTGCTTATCATATTATATATCTTACCTATAAGTTAATTGTATATTATTATATAAGCTCAATATTTAAAATAGAATTTAGAATCAAGAAGTACAAAAACTTGCAATTTAATTAAATAGCGATATCGACTTGCAACAGTATCTTGGAAGGCTAATAAGTGCATTAAGTTTAACTTAATAGTAGTTATATATAATTAGTACTATTATGTTCTATTTAACGTAACAATGTTTTTACCTTTAATAGGTTTACTGATTACAATTACAGTTTTTACTGTTTTTTACCCTTAATACCCGTTACCGTAGTAATTAGCAAATGTGTTTTCGCCTTATATTAGAAATATACATTATCTGTTTTATATATAATTTACTTCTTGCTTTTACCTTAACTTAGATTTTTGAGAAATTGTTACGGCCCTGGTCTGTAACCTGACCGGAGGTCAGGTGCCATGTTATGTGACCCACAGGGTGCCTCACAGCGGCCCCACCCTTGAGGGGTATAGATAGTTTCCCTTGCTGGTCAGGATCCTTCCACCCAGCAAGCTTCTTATTTTTCCACAATACAGCCTGTTTGCCATACAGCGCCTTTGTGCCTAACTGCAACCGGCGCTCTAACAGAAATAATTGGAAATCGAAATGTATAAAAAGTTGCAATTAAGTCAAAGGGGAAATATAAATTTTTAAAACCCTTTTAAAAATCCACCAATCGTAATAACCTATAACGAAAATCACTTATAAGTAAATTACAAACTTTTCTATTAGCTAGTTTTAAAACATTTTGTTTTCTTTCCAAATTTACAATTATTATCCAGGTATTAATCTGTTTCCAATTACTTATAAGCGTTATAAGGTAAATATAAATATATATAATATAATTAAGGATAAGTAATTAGGTACATAATTCACCAATTTAAGTTATAGTAGTTATTAACTATATATTACTACTGTTAATTACTAATTGAAAAGCAATTAATAATACTTTTCTTTTAAATAATCATTATTTAATTGTTTTTAAGCTTATAATTAGTTTAATGTATTAAGCAGGGTTGGGATTTAGTCCGGACTAGTAGTCCACCCCTTAATATAGTATTTTTTTTATTTGCCATAAAAGGCTTATTAATCCATTATTTCAATTATTATCAATGTTATAGGCTATATATTTTTTATCAGTACTTAATTGACGTAATAATGTTTTTATTAGGCTTATATTATAATGATAAATTATAACTTTTGGTTGTTAAACGGCTTTTAAACTTTACAAGATATGGTTATATTTGACATATAATACACTTAAGGGATTGCAATGAGATATCTTACGTAATAGATAGCTTTATATGATATATACTATATATTAGTGATTTTTATATTTAGTTTTCGTACCCCCTAGATTAATTAAAAACAATTGTAAATTAAAGTTTATTTTCAGTCCAATTGCATCTTTTTATATAATTAGATTTTCAATTCTCAATTAAAAATCGAGTTTATTTAATTAACTTAGAATAGATTTTAGGTAGTATATAGGGCGGTATATCTTACCTTTCAATACTAACCCTTTTTTAAATATTAGTATGGGAATAGGGAGAAAATTACATTTTTATCGACAAAACTCCTAAAAGGGTTATCAGCATTGGGACATTAGTCCTTAGTCATTAATCCACTAATCCGGACTACCATATATAAAACGGCTTTAGTAGCGTATAAATAAAGTATAATTTACCTAATAGTAGTTCCCTAATTACCTGGTTTTAGCAATATTACTTATACTACTTAATTTATACCTTCATTTTTTGTAGTTTTTAGTAAAAATAAAAGTTTTAAAAGGTATTTATTATTTTATAAAACTTAAAGTAATAATTATAATTATATATTAGTTTCAGAATAATTTGGACTTTATTATAGTAGGGCGTATAAAGTATCTTTTTACTATTTTACGTAATATAGTATAAAAAGTTATTAATTATTTTAAATATATTTATTAGTAGTTTGAATTAATAGCTTTTTTTGCGTATTTTTGTATAACTTTACGGTTTTTACCGGTTAACTTACTGTAACAGTTACCTTTTACTTTTTAATGGTTTTCATAAAGTTTATTAATTTTTAATTCCTTTTATAATCCTTAATAATTTTTAAGTAGAATTTGCAGCTTATAATTGGAAAAATAGCGGTTTTAGTTAAAAAACGCTATAAGTATTATTTACGTTATTTTTAGTAATTTGCTTAAATATTATTTAACTTATTCTTATCTTTTTATTTAAGGACTAGGTTATTTAACTTAAAAGTAAATAAGCATAAAAAAGCGTTAAGAATAATATTAAGTACGATTAAAATATAAAATATATTAAGTTCAAATTATAATAGTTAGTTTACAACGTTAGTAAATTTTAGATTAGCTTTAGTAAGGTTTAATATAGCTAGTAAAGTGTAATTTACGATACTTTTAATTAAGGTATAATCCATAAGGATTATTAAAGGTTTGCGTTTAATTAAACTATTTCCCTAAACTTTCTAACGGCTTAAATGATTATTGCGATATTTACTTTTATTAAGTTATAGCTTTTCTTCTTCATTATATTAGCTTTTAAAAGGAATAAAATTAATTTAATCCAATCATTTAAAATATGTTTTTCATGAATTGAATAATTGTTTCAGCTATCTTTCAGCTAAAAGATAAATAGTTTAAATATCTTTTTATATACGTTAAGCTTAAAAAATAATAATTTTTAATAATAGTAAAATATATTTTATATATATAAGTACTTTTATAACTTAGTAGAAGTATTTAGCTTTTTCTGTATAAGTTTGAATTTGTTAGTTAAGGTATACGCTTTATACGCGTTTGTTTAAGGTTTTATTAGCTAATTTATTATCATTTTAACTTCTTAAAAGTAATATACTTTTTTACTATTATAAAAAAGCGATTAAAATGTTAAATTAAAATATTTCACAGTATAATTAACCTACTATTTTAAAATAGGTTTTAAGTATTTTAAGTAAGTTAGGGAACTTTATTTTCCTAAACGTTACGATATAGTCCTTAGTTTTAAAAACTTTATTTTTATTAACGATATAACTAAGTAGTCAAATTATAGGAAAAGTAGTAAATAACTTCTTAATACTGATATATACCTATACTTGTTTTTAGTTTTTTTGAAACGATTTCGAAATACCTATAGTAGGCTGACAAAAGCCTAACTTAAACCCCACAAATACGCGTTACGTCTTGTTGCGTTTTCTGTATCCAAAAACACTACCTAATTTTCAAATATACCAAACACAACTAGTATAACGCTACATACTTTTAATTATAAGTATTTTCCTTTTAAAAAAAAACTAGGATTATAATAAATTATTAATGAGGCCTACTACGTAAGGTTTTATTTGCAAAAAAGGGTATAAATCCAGCTTTTATTTCCAAAATGATTTTTTGCTACTAGTTCCAAAAATCCAGTAAATCTTTACCACGTTTTAGCCAACCACATAAAATTACGGTACGTAATTTACGGGCTATATTATATTATATCGATATAAACCCCTTTACTTTGTATAAAAATCCACGAAAAGATTGTGGTTTTTAATATAGTACCCGTATAATTAGCTGTAAGTTTACCCATTTAGACATTTAACACTCAAAAGACCTTAAAAACCCCAAATTAAGTAATAAATATACTGAAAAAAGGCTTACCTTTACTCATGAGTTATAAGTATATCAACAAACTACTATCCTAATAGCGATAGATTATTATATTAAATAAAACTACAATCGCGGGTAATTAAGGTAAAGCCTAAAAGTAAATTTTCTATAAAATAATTAGCTATAACCCCTCCCTTTTCCTCCCTTTATAATATACGGCCTTACAATTATATAGGGAAAACGTTTATTACTCAGGTATATGCAGCCAAAAGCCAAGCCTATTAAAGAGTTTTAAATATTTTAGGCTATATTTAGCTATAAAATCTAAATTTCCCTAACGCTTATATACAATAACCTTAAATTTAAAAAAAGTAATATAAATAGTAAGGTTATACTTACAACTTTATAAAAACATTTATTTACCTATAATATATTTTCTAAGCTTTATTTTTATATAAAAGAACGCTTTTACGTATTTGTATTATTTAATATAAAACTAATTACGGGATTAGGTAGTGGAAAATAAAGTCTTACTTATAAACAGGGTTGGCAAATTAATTAGTAGTTATTAGTCAGTAGTCACTAACTATAGTAATTAGTAGTTATTAGTTAAGGTACTAATTAAACTACAGTAGTTAGTAGTTAGGGTAGTAACTAAACTATAGTAATTAGTAGTTAGATTACTAACTATAGTAATCTAACTACTAGTTAAATATACTATATCATTTTTATAATTGCAAAATAATTAAATACCTACTTATACTAATAATTTAAATATTTATAGCAATAGATATATATAATATAATATATAAAAAGTAGCAATATATTTTTTAATAATAAGAGCATCGGTAATTTTTAAATTATCGTTATTTATATACATTATAACGTAAATTTAAAATTTACCAGCTTTTCCCTTATAATTAATTAACACTAAAAGCATATATTATTTAATTATACTACTATATATTTTACCTACAAACTAATTCTACGTTAATATATCAACAAAAATTTTAAACTAGAATTACGGGGCTATTGTGACGATTGGGCAACAGACCCACACCCATTGAGCCAACCTTCCAAAAGGATTGCCAGAATTCTAAGGTCAGCACCTCAGAACCCTAACTGTGGATATATGCCAGCACGACCCCGGCCAGGGCCGTGACTGCTATAGCCCTAGTGGGGTATAGCCCCATTATGGTATACATATAAAGCAGAGTTAAGTAGGGTATAAAACCCTACCTTTTGGGATTTCATCGCCTAAAATAGTTTCCAAATAGTTTATCCAGTTAAGAAGAATTTAATTATTATTTTTACCTTACTTTTACGTTATATTGTATACTTATACATATAAACCCTTCAGGAATTTAAAATTAAAAAGTATAAAAAGCTACAATTAAAGTTAAATAACGATATCGATTTACAATAGGATTTTAAAAGGCCAATAAGAATAAAAACCCTAAATAAAAGATAATAATATATAAATAGTATTATTATATTCCATTTAACGTAAAATTTATTTTAACTTTAAGTAGGTTTATTAATTAAAATTACGGTTTTACCATTTTTTACCCTTAATACGCGTTACCGTAGTAATAAATAAATAAAATTTTACCTTTTATTAGAAATATATATTACCTATTATATATATAATTTACTTTAAGCGTTTAGCTTAATTTGGAATTTTAAGATAGGATTGGAAATAAAAGTATAGAAAAAGTTGCAATTAAGTCAAAGTAGAAATATCAATTCTAAATACCCTTTTAACAATCAGATAATTATAATAACTTATAACTAAAAATACTTATAAGTAAGCCACAAATATTATTATTAGCTAATCTTAAAACATTTTACCTTTTCCTATAACTAAAAACAGGGTTGGGACATTAGTCCTTAGTCATTAGTCCAGTAGTCCGGACTACTATAGTCCAATAGTCAGAATCACAACCGTAACTAGACTACCCGGACTAGTAATCCGGGTAGTGACTAGACTACTGGACTAATAGTCCGGGGGATAACTAGACTACTTAGACTAATAGTCCGGACTACTTAACTACTAGTCCGGACTACCGGACTACTACGAAAATTAAATTTTATATTAAATTTAGTCATATTAAGGCAGTTTTCGGATAAAACCGCGCTTTTTACCCTAATACTATCGGTTTTTAGGAATAAGTTTAAGGCTTATAATAAGGCTTATAACTACCCATTTAGTTTATAAGTTATTATAATATAATCACGCAAACTGAATCTTTAAGTAATAATTTAAAGTCCATTTGTGCAAAAACTTATAATTGGGTTAAAACAACAACTTTAAAAGGTTTTTTTTTTAAGAAATATATTTTCCCCCCATCCCCGTACTATTTTTAAAAACCCTTTAGTACTAGGAGGTAAGTTTTAGAACCTTATATACTATTTAAAAGCTATTTCTAGTTAATTAAGTAAACTGGATTTTTAATTGATGACATAAAATCCAATTATATAAAAAGGTGTAATCCGCTCGAAATAAGAACTTAGAATTTTAATCGATTCTAATAAATCCAATAGCGATAGTAACTAAAAGTAAAGAATACTAACTAGGAAATAACGTTATACTAAACTAATAAGCTATTTTAAATATATATTTTACTAAGCTAATATTGTTATATTTCCAATTTAAAGCGTTTTGCTATTAAAAAGGTGAAAAGTATAATAAAATTAATAAGCTAGAGAATTTATTATACTTAATAAATGGATTATTACCTTATTTAACTAATATGAATATAATATATACCCTATATTAGTAATAATAATTTAATTAATTAATTAATAAACCTATTACAGTAATTAAAATTAAAAATACTATATAAAGGGGTGGACTACTAGTCCGGACTAGTGACTACAGTAGTCAAGTAGTCCGGACTACTAGTCCGGGGGGTGACTAGACTACTGGACTAGTAGTCCGGGTCGTGACTAGACTACCGGACTAGTAGTCCGGGCTGTAACTAGACTACTGTGACTAGTAGTCCGGACTAATGACTAGTAGTCCGGACTAAATCCCAACCCTAATAATAGTAGAAGCTTTTTGAAATCAGTTTAAAGCTTAAACCATAACTTATAACAATATATACCGTATATAAGTAACTATAATATAATTACGTAAATTAAACTTTTAATTAATTATAGAAACTATAATATTATGAAATAAAATCAGTACCTGTTAAGTAATAATAAAATACTATAACAGCCTATTTTAAATTTATGTTTTTCCAAGCCAACTTTCTGAAAATAACCTTTTTAGGCTTTTTTTCGATAAAAAAATCATTTTCTCCTTATTGCTATATTATTTCTAAAAGAACCTTAGTGCTAGGAAATACGATGTATTACCTTATATCGTACTTTAAAGTTATCATAAGTTAATTAATTAAACTTAATTTTTAATTAATCATTTAAAATCCAGTTGTGCAAAATAGTGTAATTTAAATCGATTTACTCCCTTTAATTTCCAAAGGCTTTTAATATATTCCAGGAGTTTAATTACTATTAATAAAAGGTTTTATATAATAACTAGTTATACTATTACTAGTAATTACTAAACGGCATTCCGGAATTACTACCTTATACGGTAATAGTAATACTTTAAGTAAATTCTACCATTATATAATTATCTTTTTATAGCAAATCCCCTTATAAATATAGAAAAAGCAGTAAAAAGTAGGAAAACTAAACTTACCAAATAGATTATTAATTTTATTAGCTAATATTAATAGAATATATAGCCTATAATAGTAATAATAGTTAAAATTAGTAAATAATAAGCCTAATATAGTAATTAAAAATAAAAATACTATATTAAGGGGTGGACTACTAGTCCGGACTAGTAACTATAGTAGTTAAGTAGTCCGAACTAATAGTCCGGGGGGTAACTAGACTACTGGACTAGTAATCCGGGTTGTAACTAAACTACCGGACTACTAGTCAAGGCTGTAACTAAACTACTATAACTAGTAGTCCGGACTAAATCCCAACCCTGCCAACTGTATACAGTATACAGTTAAGTATGTTTATATATCACTAAACCCCTAAATATGCGTTAGGTAGAAACGTTTTATATTTTATTTCCGGGAAATAAAGGCTTAAGAACGTAATTGATAGATCATAAAGCCCTCATAAAGCCCTCATTAATAGCTCTTTTGCTATTACTATTACGCTTAAACGCTTGTTTCCAAAGATTTACGCGAAAAATATATCTTCAAGGGGATGCGTACGGATCAAAGGGGGGGGTAAACCCCTATCAGACGCCTTATTTAAATGCTCGAAATCATTTACTAAAAAGCTAAAGAGGTTTTAAATACACACTGTTTACCGTGACTCGTCCTTTTCTTACCCTTTGTTCATCCGGGGTTGGACATCATTTGCTCACAAAATTAACGGTTTTGACAAACATGTGAATACTAGTATACCGAGTTTAAGTCTAGCAAAGTAGGCTCGCAGCTGTCTTTAACTCTTCCAGTCACGTTCCCAGCTCTCGAGCCCTGCTTCCTCCAACCTCGTCATCAAGTCATTGATATACTTCTGGCACTCCTCCCTCTGGAACGAGTTAGGCCACCCGTAGTCTCGGTACACCTGCCTCACAAACTGCACCGAAACATCTGTCTCCCCGAATGGTGCCTTTTCGGCCATAATCTCCTCCTCCGAAACTCTTCCGTGTCTCTCCGGCACGCGCGATCCATCAAGGGTCACGCGACCAGGACTCGAAATCAACTCAAGATTTCGGTACTTTTCCATCACACCCCTCAAAAATACCCTCAAGTCATACGGCCCGGACCTATCACACCTCAAACTCTCAACATAGATCTGGCCATGTTCCGCGTCCACCACCCACTGCTGTCCGTAACTCTCGTGTCCCTTGGCGATGATGAAGCACATTCTTGGGTTACACGAGTCGTTGTAATCCATGTACTCCTCCCACCAGTCCGGCTCAGCAAAGAACTCGGGGCCACAGGTAGAGTAATCCACCAGGTGCGACTTGTAATCCAGCTGCGTGGCCGGGCTTCCCCACGAAAAATACGGGAGGTGCCGAATCACATCCAGCGCAAGGTCTTCCTTCCAGCTGCCGACGTGGTCCGGCGCAAGCTGCGGCCATCCCTCAGGAGGCGGGAACTTTAAATTGGCGGGGTCGTAGTGAAGCCTGGCTAGGAACTGGTAGAACTCGGTGAAGATGGCAACAATCTGATCGACCGAGTACATGAAGCGATTCTCGCTCTCGGAACTGTCATCGCCATCGCCATCGTTGGCGTTCTGGCTGGGGCCGTTGAGGTTGTTCTCGACGTCTTCAATGTCTTGCAACTCTGGTGATTCAGCGTCGACGTTAGGTTCCTCCCGAGGCAGTTGCGTCGCGCTGCTGCGGGGTTGCTGCGTGGCTCCTGAGTGCCGTGTTGGGCTCATGGCGGTACGGGTACGGTGCTATGCGCTGTGAATCTCTCTGTAAGGCCGCGTGGTGCAAGACATGCGTCTAAAATCAGATTCTCGATCAGCTCGGTGGTGGGTGATGGTGTCGCTGCGCTTTGCCACAAGAGGGCAATGCTGAGAGAGCCCTTAATCTGCCAGCTTTCCCGAAGTCACGTGTGCATATTGGGCAAGATTGAGACTGACGATATTTATTCCCGGCTGTGCCGAGGAAGCTCCGTGCGATAAATGCGGGCTCACAAGCAAGCCAATTAGCTAGGTTCCAATCATTTCATTACTAGGTACCTGGCTGTCTAGCTCATGCCCCAGTTCGGCGACGAGTCACGCCGATTAGGAGTTACCAAGGGATGGAGGGTCTAGGCTGCCATGGATATCGGCGAAAAAAATTGGTAGCTGGTTCACAAATCCTACCCAAAAACATCGTGACATGCTGATGATTGGAAGTATTTTTTGTGAGGTGCAAGCTTGCCCGGTTACTCTTGGCTGCGCCGCTATCCTAAAGCGACCGAGTACAAGACATATATCTCGGCCTGAAATACGAAGCGCAAGAGCATAATAATACATAATCTCTCGTTGGCATTAACTGTAATTAAGGTATATCCTCTTCAATACGAGACAAACTCACATCCTGCCTGGCCGGTGAATGACAACATTGCCACAGCCACCCGCGCCGAGACGTTAGCGAGCGGACACCCGGCCGAAAAACGGGGTCACGTCGTATTATTCTCGGACTAGCATCCTAGGTGGAGTTGTGTTCGCTGTTCATAAAAAAGGCTCCAAAAGACGGCAGGAAGTCACGCATCCACCCGCAAAAAGACGTTTCGACAAACTACCTATCGAGGTTACCTATCGAAGCAGCATGACCAAGAGTAAGAAACGAGAGAAGGCGCTCAAGGAGGCAGCGAAGAAGGCTCAGGCACTCGGACAGACACCTTCAACTTCGTCAAGGACATCATGCGCCACCATTGCGTCGCGGGAGTGGGTCTTCGCTACGCCTGAACTCATGGAGCTCATCCTCATCCAACTCGATATGGCTCACTTGCTCACGGCCGTGCAGCGCGTCTGCAAGCAATGGCAACGCATAATTGCCCACTCGTCAGTTCTGCAGCGCCACCTGTTCTTCAAGGCAGTGCCCTCTACGCCCTCCCCTTCTGACCTGCCGCTATCGCCACCGGATCGCCGACTTAACCCACTTCTGTACAAGCATTTCGACATGTTTTTCCCGTATGACCCGGATCAGGATCTGCAAACGCAGCGGCTGAATAGAGAAAAGGACTACTCGAGGCCGTTCGCGCCGGAGCGAGAGGGCATCATTCCACCAGACTTCTCTATGAAATACATCACGTGGCCCACCGCACCAGACTCATCGCTCCCGATCGCCGATGTTCGCAACGGGGGTTTCCGCCACTATGCCTTCACGCGAAAGGGCGCGAGCTGGAGACAAATGCTGGTTTCGCAGCCCCCGCCGGTGAGAGTTGCGAGGCTAGGCGACATGGACTGGGTGGACATTCAGAGTGACCACGTTCGTTGGTCAACCGAGGAGATGATGCTGGAGTGTCGGATTCCTCGGAGGATTTTGCAAGGAGTTCCGAAGCGGATGATCAAGCTGGAAGGGGGGTTGAGAATGGGAGACCTTTTCGACGAGCTGTGGAACATCCAATTCGCAAGAGAATACGCGTTGTCCGAAATGTATCCGTGGTGCGCGTGGCGGGTGCCAGAGTCGCTGACGACAACGTTCTGGCAGTGGGTGAACTACACTAACACCGGGGGTAGCTGCAGGATGCCGACGACGGAACTCGCAAAGTGGGTGGACGGGGCGGATTTGGTCATTGGGGGTATTGTGCCATCACCAAGCTGGGCGAGTGGGCAGGAGTTATGCTGGCGTTGCCAAGGGAAATGGGGCGAGAAAGTAAGGGGTAAGAGATGTAAGGACCATCTAGCGATTCAGCAACGCTACCGATGTCAGGAGCACCAGGCCAGGGGTCCTTTGTCATTGGCTCCTGGGACTTAGGAATCGTTCCTACACTGCGTGGAATGACTGCGGGTGTTAGTAATGGACTCTGGTTAGGTCAGGTAGTCAAAAGATTGGACCGGGGCATGCACATGGCAACTTCTGTTAGCCTATCTTTCCTTATAGTGGGATAAGACCGGGTTTTGACCCCGGTCTAAACCTGATGAAAACCCAAGCCGAAATCATTGCGAAGTTGGTGGCGAGTTAAATCTATCTCCAGACAATGGTTTTACGTTGGAGATAAGCCAACCCCTCAGCCGCGGCTCGAACCTGGCCAGGCCGCGACCGGAGCAGCCACTACGGCAGGTCTCGGTTTGAGCCGGACGTGCGGTATTTCTCTTCATGTGAATCAAACTGATGGCGGATCCAGCTTGTCACACCCCCAACAATAATCAAGACCGGCGGGCTAACTGCATACAACTCGCCGAGCACGTAGCTAAACGTCGCAACAACAAATCACCAGGGCTCGTCACCCAAGCTTCGAGCTTTATTTGGTCAGCCTCACCATCTAGGACTGCCCCGAGGAAGAAGCTGACAAAATGATGTGGGAGACCCGTCACTCACCTTCGCCACTGTTTCCATCCAAGAAGCCCAACCTCCAGATTCTGTAGATGACGGTGTAAATCAAATCTACAGCTCCGGCATTGACGCCTCTAAGCACGGCCTCGACTGCCTTTTTAGACCTTATTATACCCCATACTCCCAGGGTCCCATGTACGAGCAACACACCAGGACCGAATATTCCCACCCAAGCTATGATCCCGCCTGCCAGTGGGCTATACTCTGCATTCCTGGCGGCCAAGCTCCCCAGAAACACGGCAATGTTGAAGTTAGGGCCCGGGCACCCCTGTATGAGTGCAACGCCAATAAGAAAGTCGCGCTCAGAAACCCATTTCTCAGCAACGATATATTCACGCAACAAAGGGATAACGACGGGTCCACCACCGAAGATAATTGTACCGGCGAGGAGCATGTTGGAAAACAGACTTAAAAGAAGAGGGGGGACGGGATAAAAGCTCGCGTCAACAGCAGAGACAGGAAGAGGAGCACGAAACATGATATTATTGCGATCCCTATTTGCGGTGAGACGGGGATGCGTCTGGGCGGGTGGAGGGGTGCTTGAGATATAAGGGGTGTCGTCTCATGTGGACCCTGAAATTCGATGGTGGAGATGTTGGTAGGTTCTCCTCATTTGCATGGGTGTCGGGCTCTGTTGATGATCCGTTTTCGTTTTCTCTGTGGATCACTCGGTAGGTAATCAGTCCACTCTCGGTCTGCGAAGAACTTCGAAAGTCTTTGGGCCGGCTCGAGATCATGAACGAAGGTTGTAAGTCCAGATACGGCCATTAGTGTAGGAAAGTACCAAAGCGCGTTGTAGAGCACGCCGGCCGAAGCTGTGCCAAACACCACGAGGCGTGTGACGTTGTCTCTGATAGCTTTGCTCGACAGCCTGGTTGCAGCGAGGGCGATGACACCGACAACCGAAGCGTTGAGGCCCGATAAAAAGGCGTATATAGCAGACGGCAGCGTTTCGCTGATCTGTGAAACCCCAAGTGCCAGGACAAACATCGCTGTCGCAACGGGGAGGCTTTGAAACAAGTCAGCCCAATCTTCATCCAGCTTGAAGCCCGAAGGGGGGGGGGGAGCAAACGTGAACAGGAAGAACGTAATAATGGCAGCTAGGGTGCCATTGTGCACCAGATTGATGCAGTAGAGTAGTTTCGTGCTTGCCGGACCTGAAAGGGCCTGAGAAATGCTAAAGAGTTCTTTGAACTGGGGCATAACGCGACGTCAGTTTCTGCCCCTGGCTCGCAGATGCTCAATGTTGCGAAAACACCTTACCAGCTCGTCATCAATCCACTGCTTTTCCACCAGAAATTTGTCGTAGTACTGGATCATAAAAGACCTTCAAGTTAGTTTCACAAGCGTAAAAATGGAGTTACGAACGCAGCCACCTCGAGGTACCGTATCTACTGTAGATTTTTGCAAGAGATAGCTTATTAGTTGATCGTACATTTGATGATATAACGTCAAGTAAATGCGAAATTCGTGGGTATATGTTCGTAAAAGTGAGCAAGTTATTTGATACAAGCTGGGACGCAATAATACCCAGTTCCCATAAGATGATGCTTTTCCAATATCCCGACATAAGCAAAAAGTGGTTGATATCACACGCCGCACTCCACGCCGCTTGCGCCTTCACAAAGTGCGCTGAGTGCCCGTTCCAGATGATGTATCTGGTACCGTCAGAGGGATGATGTGGCTGCCGCCGTCCTCGAGGCTGATAGGACTCCCTATAAACAGTCCTGGAAAAAGGCGGAGGAACAACGGCTTCATCACCAACAGACAAGCACAGACAATAGCCACGTTTAGTTCGACGGCTGACCACATGGATACCCCCGCGATGATCCAGGTCACATCGACAGACTCGGCACCATAATAGAGGTAGTAAAACCGTATGATGGAAATCACACAGACACTAGACCGAACTGTTGTCAGAACTTCTCCACGACGCGGTGATAATGGGCACGGGAACCCACAAAAGACCCAGCCCAAAAACAAAATAGAGGCCAATCTTGTGCCGGCGGGGCAACGTCATCGGTCTTAGCACAACCATGGGGCTGAGAAACAAGGCAAAATCGCTCAAGATGTTGATAGCAGCGTTGGAGAACCACATTGGCTTCCGCGGCAAACATGTTGCCGACACTGTGGTGTCCCAAAAACCCTGAACAGGTACGCAGCTGAATATGCCCGAGAAGATAAGCCAGAAACCGTTGGCGCCGATGGCGATGAGCATGCCGTAGTAGACCTTTCGCATCTTGGTTACGCCGAACGCCCGGATGTAGAGACAGAGAATGGATATCTTGGCCAGTGTATGGCCGGTGACGTAAGTGATGATGCTGAGAAACAGCGCCTGTGCGGGTTAGCTGATATTGATCCACCGAAACGCGGTGCGTGATCTCAGGTCTGTACCTTGAGAAAAAGCTCAATGTCATGCGACGTGTGCTCCTCGACATGAGTGCCAAGTCCAAACCGAACCTCTGGTAACGAGTCAGTCCAGGCCCCGTTGCACCGGTCGCCCGCCCAGACACTCACGATATATCACCCCAGTCACATGGCATGTCGACAGGACCTAGGGTTGCCCGCTGTCAGCTACATATGAAGCCAAACGAGAGGTCGATGGCTCGACGGGATAGATTCCGTACCAGTGCAAGGGCGATGAACGCGTCTTCGGCTCCGAATATCTTGACAAAGTGGACGCGCGCCACCAGCCGGAGAACGAGCGTGACGGCCGCAAAGACGAGCGACACGACGGAACACGCAACGATGGTCGTGGGACTCGGCTGGGAAACCATGCTGCCTGGGCCGCATTGTGGACGTGGCCCAGAACCGCGAGGTCGGCAATTGCTGTGGGTTTTGGACCACGAAGCGTTTTCGCTCGTCAAGGCATATTTTTCAAAAAAAGCGAGGGATCGCAAAACGCACGAGTCCCGGTGAGACGGACGTGGCGTGGCGCGGCTCCTCGATGAAGAGGGACGAGGAAGGAATACCGACACTAGCCCCCCATTTGGTCAGCCACATCCAAACAGGGGATGGGTAAGATTTGGCCGAGTCAGGTCACCAACGGTCATTGGCCGGGGGTGCCAAGGGTGCCCATCAAAATCACCACCGATAAGCTGGGGTTCGCCGCGCTGGCTTGCCGGACATGTTGGCGGCACAGGATGCACGGACGGGGCGTCTACGCGCTCGAACGGTGAGCAGAACCCCTCGACCCCGCATTCTTGAATAGCTCGAGGCGCTAGGCAAAGCCCCTGATTATTTTGCTCTAGATCGGTCAGTCGCTGCATTGTCGGTGTCCTTCACGAGCGAGCGCGCGACGCCGATCTTTCCACAGAGAGATCCGCTTTTGGGTAGCCTCCCAGGGAGTAACTTGGCTGACCGCGCACTTAAAACTTAAGCTTAAAACTTGGTAGGGCTGATGAGGTAGGTACTACAAATCGCATCCCATGTCATTAATACAGTTGATAGCGGCAGCCGTGAGCGGGGATGAGGCTGCTGTCAAGCACGTTTTTTTAATGGACAACCCGGAGAGTCAACGAGAAAAACAGGCGTAGCCGGACGGTGCTATGCCATGCTGCGCAAGGGAACCACAGGTGGATCGTGTCCTTACTCCTCGCGGTAGATGACACCCCAGAAATCAGGCAATCAAGAGCTTGGAAAAGGGATGTTCCAAAGCTTGTTCGGACTCTCGAGTTAGACACCTCCTGTTTTGCGGTTACAAGCTTGCTCAACGTATCTCAATATCCCTACGCCCTCGGACCGCAAACGCCATACATGTCTGAACCCTTGATGCAGTGCCATCAAACCTCGACTAGGTAGTCGTCATCCTACACACAACGTGTGGTCAACTAATAATGGCAGATACACTGGCATTGTCCATTGGACGGGCACTCGATGCAAGTTAGCTGCAGCTCATGGTGGAATGCGTACTGTTCAGCACACTCACATAACTCTTGCCACAGTCAATGTAAATACTTCCGGCGGCGCAGTATTTGATGCAATACGTGCTTGGGTTTGCAACGGTGCAGCACCAGTTGCCTGTGTTACATCCGCGCTTTTCGACGTCCTCTGATTCAGACAGGCCACCAGCTGGGTTGGCAATCGTGGATGCCAACATGAGGCCCACCACTGAAAGAACGATTTGTGTGATTCTCATCGTGAAAGAAAGCCAGGGAAAGGCGTATGTATCTTGGTATATGTTGGTTAAGTGGCCTTCGGTCGATGACATGGATCTGCCAAGCGCGCAAGAGTTGGGAGACTCCCCACTTGGCGATCTCAGGGCCTTATATGCTCGTATTGCGGACTGCGAGCAGGTGTTGAACCGAAGCCGTCTTAACTGATACCGCAGGTTTGCGAGTCCCTCATCTGGTGATTTATTCCTCCGTGCTTACCTTTCAAGATAATTGGTCGATCCCTACCTAGACACCATGAGCTAGAGGCGTTATGTAAATACAAATCCGGGGTTACAATTACTACAGACCCCGCCTTTGCCATCTATATTTGTCTCTGCCATGGGTAGTCCGCAAAACTTGGATTCCTGCACAGCCTCCACCGAGGTACCTACCTGGTAGGTAGGTAGGTAACCAGTGGGACACCACATCCGCCGGAGGTCCTGTGAAAGACCGACGAATCCCCCCTCACGATGTGCCTCCTAAACCCTCGCATTCCTAAGGACCCATGAGCCGAAGTATGTCTTCGCGGCAAATTTGTGTGAAGCGGCATGTTCTCGTCGTATACCGTGTCTGCGGTCGCCTGTGGCGGTCTCGGCCCGGAAACACGGCAATCTAATGAGTTGGGAGGCAGATATCCGTCCCACGCGGTCAAATTCGGAGCAAATACTCCTGGTGCTCTCATGTGACATATTGTTTGTCCTACCTTGAAGTCTCATCTGTGTTCTGATCGGTTCCCCAGAATACAACATCTAATCCGACACTTGGGTAACTCTTTCCAAAGATATTATAATGTTCGTGAATGCAATACATGCATCTCAGCGGAATCAACACTACGCCACATCAAATCGGCACGCAACCTATTACCCGGAAGGGGCTGGTTAGGACTGCCTCTGTCTTTGGGCATTTTAGCTCCAAAACAACGGCTTCAGAGTGCTCTCCAAAAGGCGGCGTTCAACCGCACCCCCAACTTGACCCTTCCAGCCGCGAAGGCGGATATGGAAAATGCAGGCGCGTATGTGCAACCTCACGCAGAGGACAATTTTGAGCAAGACCTGATGATAGCCATCTACCTGCCTACCTACCTAGTTAGCTGCCTATCTCTAATGGTTGGAATGGGCTCAATTTGAAGCCATTCGCACTGAGCGGCCCGAGGTTCAACATCCACGTCTTCAAGGCGCGCTAGGCAAATAAATACCTTTTCAGGCCCTGCCGTCTCGAACCATTTGTTCTCAAGACACATCACACGGTCCATGACCGAAAATACCATCAACGCTCTCTTGTTTAAACGTTATCTCGTCGAGCAAATCCGCTGGTCCGTTTTCTCCCTACCTCAGCAAAGTTTCAGTCAATTCTGTCATTCCGTCTCACAGTTATCAACTGTCGACCTGGTACTGCCCGCAAGAGCCATAATCTTCTCCGCCGCCCTATCCCTGCCGGATGCTTCGGGATGCCTCTTGGCAAGTTCAACGGCCCGTCTCTTGATCAGAGCGGCCTCTGGGCCGAACAGAACATCCACGATGCAGCCCGCCAGCTCTGATCTCATCCACCGCGGCTTTGCCTGTTTATTCGCCCATCGGCCGATACCTAGCATCTCGACCCTGTTACCAAAGTCGTAGCAGTCAGCCCACGCGGGGAGCAAAACCTGCGGGATACCGGCACTATAGATGTATACAAATCGTTAAGTATTGTCCGAAACAAATTCAAAGCACGCTGGCTAGCAGGGGGAGTGGGGAGGGTGAACATACCATAACGCTTCATAAAACGAATTCGCCCCGCCATGGCTGATGGAACACACAACACCGCCCGATTCCAAGATGGATTTCGGTTCGGCTTCCACCCAGTCCGTGATCCGCACCCTGTCGTGATCCATGTCCCGTGTGAGGACATCCAGAACTCCCCGCCACTCTCCATCAAAGACGTCTCTCTCAATCTTTTCGCCGGGTCTTGATGTTTTCCTGCCTAATTTCCAGAGAATCTGAGGTTCTCCCTGTTCATCATTCGCTAGCGCGGAGGTACTAGAGGCAGCATGGTCCAACACATCCCGCAGTGCCAAGGCCATCTCGACCCCTTCTTCGGGCGAGGCCTTCATGTGCGTGCCGAGATTGATATAAATCGTTGGGCGTCTGAGCAACCACTTGTTCAGCGGCTCATCAGCTCCGAGGCTCGGCACCGCGCGAACGATGGGTCCGCATGGTTCCAGGTTTGGCGGCAAAACACGGACGGGGTAGTCCAGGTCTGGCGAGATGGCGCACAGAACTTTCAGTCCCGGAGGGGCCGGACGGAGGACGCCCAGCTCGTTTGCCGTGATGAGCTGGATCGACGGGTCGACGTTTTGGCCGAGGATTCGCGTCGTGTTTTTCACCCGCGTCGAGGTGAGCAAGCCGTAGCCTGCTGCGAGGCAGAGAACAATATTTCGCGGAATCGAAGACCACGGGAGCGGGAAGGGGAGAGCGGAGCATGTTCTAATTATTTTCTAGCCATATTAGTGTCCTTCGCTGGTACAATTAGGAGAGAAAAAAAAGAAACAGAAGGCTAGGAGGGAGGGGGGAGGATGAGAGGTATATACGCACAGGGGATACTTCCACAGCATGGCAAGCCCTGGCTGACTGGGCAGAGCAAAGTCTTTGATCGTATTGGGAGCCAAAACGACCCAGTTCAGACTAAGATAATGGCACAGCGTGGTCGCTGGTGTAAGCAAGACATCAGCTACCGCGACGTCGGGCTTCACTTTCGAGATGATGCCTTCCAGCTGTCGATAGATATCCAGAAACTCCTCGGGACGCCAGGGTAGCATAACCGCCGATATCCCGAGAACGGCCCGTAGCGCATTGGAAAAATTCGGCACCTGGTCGTTGATTTCGACGTAGCCAACCTCGGGCCGCCACGCCGCGGGGCCCCAGCTTATCCCGTCGATTTCGTGGAAAATGATCTGGCGCGTGCCCAGTTTCCCCGACGTCCGCAGAGCAAACTCGGAGGTTTTGGAGACAGGATCCCGGAGACTGCCGAACGAGGCGATGTGAATCTCGACGTCGGGTCCACGGCGGACGAGCAGTGCGTGGGCGACGGCCAGGACGACATTTGCCTGGCCAAAGTCGCTGTTGGTAAGGAACAATACCTTTGCCATTTCTGCTAATGGTGATTTGCAAGAGGGGGAGGAGTTGTTTCTTTTCCGGATTCCGGTCAGGCATGACGTCGAGTTTAAATGCCTAGAGATACAATGCCGCGACCGGCACTAACACGGCCAAAACTCCCTTGACACTGGATCCCATTGGGCGGGCAGGATGGGTGTGGTGTGATCTGACAAACACAAAATGCACATAATACCTGCATATATGCGCCCCACGTGCAGGCAATACACAACTGGTCGCGTTTGAGAGTCGGGTAAGCTTGAATCCCCAAGGTTCGGTCGCTTCTGATCGCCCGCGCGTTCGCTGACACTGGATCACCTCGTTTCCTAATATCTATCGGCACTGCCGAGAAGCAGCTTGAGAAAATCCTGTTAAGATTTGCAGTCCGCTGCACAAAGGTCCCGCGCACTGCTTTACCTATTTGGCGGTCGATCAGGCTCAAAAAAATGTCTCGTGAATTTTCATTCGATAAAACGCGAGAAGCGAGTGTGAGTGAGCACCTACAGCGTTGCTGCTGACGTGCTACGCTCGTCAGGGTATTTCCGGAGAGAGTGATCTCGAGTTGGGTTAGGTGGCCGAGCGGGAATAACCCTGCACGGTTGCTTTCGGGTGTCCATGGCACCATTCGCGGCACGGCATTTCACTTATGTGACGGGTTTGGAGTCCGCGTATAACTCTTCAAAATATTTCCGCGATCTGATACATCATAAAGGACGGACCGAATGGAAGTTCAATAACAAGGTAAAGAGGCCGGTGGTTACTCAGTACTCAGGGTTGGATGGGTTTGTGCTGAATGGGATGTGCTTTGGGAGTCGGTTGAGGTGGAGGGCGGATTGCGTGGCAAGGTGGACGGTGGAGTTGGGCCTTGGTTTTGAAATGGAAGACGAAGGGAGGTGGTAATGATTTTGCATGGGGCGTTTATGGCAGCGTGATATGCGAGGTTGGATGGTCGGGGGTGAGAGATTCCGGAATTTAAAGCGATGATAGGTATATATGGCATATCCAAAAGTCCGCTTCATCCAACCCTCCAAGCGGTTCTATCATTTCGAAGACAGCGCTCCTCCATTCACGCTCGCCGGCCCAGACCACTGCAGTTTCGCCGGGACCTTCTTCGCGATGACAGGCACCCAGATGGTGTCGTACAGACTCGGCCCACCATCCGCAGCTTTGCTCCCAGGCTCGAGACTTCCCAACTGCTTCGAATCAGTACAGCAAGGGCTGTTGGGCCCCCAAAACGGACCAGCCGCCCACGCCGTCCAACCAATATACTCCTCATTCTGCGCCATATAATCCAACATGTCGTTCAACATAGTCACGCAAGCGGCCGTATTCGAGCCGCCAAACTCAGTAATGAACGCCTTTAGCTTGTGCTCCTTCAGCCACGCAGTAACGCCGGCCAGATTCTTGGCCGCATCCTGCGTACAAGCCGTGTGTCCGCCACTAAAGTCCTGGTCCAGATACTCGTGGATGTCGATGGCCGTGTTGTTCAGCGGATCAACCAGCTTGTGGATCCAGTTGCTGTTGGCCTCGGAGCCACCTTGTGTCCAGGCGTGTCCGCCCGTCCAGGAGTTGCCGGGGGCGATGATTAAGTTCTTGGCGCCGGATTTGCGGATGCCATCGATGGCGGCTTGGAGGTTGGCGAGATTGAGCGAGCTCGGCATGTCGTGCGGCTCGTTCATGAGGCCAAACATAACCTTTTCGTTGTCGGCGAAGCGCTTGGCGAGTTCGCCCCAGAAAGCGCCGAATTGGGCGGTGGTGGCGGCCGTGGGGTCGGAAGAGTTGCCGATGACGCTGCCGCTGAAGGGCTGGGAGGAGGGGTCGTTGTAGCGCATGTAGTTGTGGGGGTCGAGGATAGCGTCTGATATGTGGGAGGTCAGTAGTTGGAAGAGGGGGGATGGTTAGGGATCGGGAGATCGGCTTACAGGCGCCTTTGGTTTTGGTGATGTAGTCGATTGAGTCTTTGAAGTGGTCAAAGTGCGTCTCGTTGAACTTGGCCCCGAGACCGTAGGAGAGAGGGCACATGCGCTCTAGCAAGAAGGCGACGCGGAAGAGGTTTACTTTGTGCTTTTCGGTCATGATGTCGACTCCTGAATTGCTGATGAAGGAATAGTCGACACCAAAGCGGCCGGGCAGCCCGGTCCCGACCTGTGCGGTCGCGCTCCAGACGCCGAACTCGCCGCTGGATTCGGCGACACCGGCGTAGTAGATCGTAGCAGAGACGCTGGGAAGGAGCCCGGCGCAAGCCGCCACGGCGGCGGCGAGGGTCAGCTTCATGTTGGATGGGTTCTCTGGCCAGTATCACGGGTTGGGGGGGAAAGCCAAGTATCGCTATGTTATCCAGCGGCTTTGTCGCAACTTATATCGAAAGATCCGTCCGGGACGTCTCCATCACGGATACCCGAGCGAAAGCGCTCCACTGTGCCGGTGACGGATATTGCACGAATTAAGGATTGTGTGAGTGCCTTAATGGCCCTAGAGGCCCCGTACCGCTTCCCTTTCTCCGTGTCGTGGAAAAATCTAGGCGAAATCGACGAGCTCCGGCCCCTGCAGCGCCGCTCCACACCACCTGGTACTGGGGCTGCATTACCTTGAGATTGAGAGGGGAGCCATCCCGACTGAGCGGTAGAAAGTAGTTTTTGGGTGGGAGGGGGCACGCTGCCGGGTCAAGTTCTGCCTTGGCCTAATTTGGGCACCCGCTTCAAGGCGCGGTATGAAGGCGGAAGAGGGCGCTCCGGACACGGCACCGTGGAAAATACCCGTGGCATGGGAGGAGCAACTGGATTTGGTATTAAATGAAATCCGACTTCTAATCAATGTTCCAGGGCTACGAGTACTCTGGGGAGCACGTGCAATCAGAGGGCTTGCGAACATCTTTTCCCATCAACATGGTGGCTTGACTCGATGAAGCCAGTGATGGAGATAAACCTACGTGCTTCTCTATTCTGCGGTTTGGACTCCCGGGCACACCAGACTGGTGGTGATCGCAGCGGAACAGCAGTTTGGAATGACATGATGTGGCTTCGCTCATTTCGCTGGACTTTTGACCGAAGCTGTCGCCTGAGCTATCAAATTAGCATCTCTATTAAACGCTCTTTTGCACGATTATGGTTCCGAGAATTATGAGAAGATACCCACCTAGTAGTATCCACTGATGTTTTTATCGCTCCTTCAGAGGGCCTGAATTACCACCTGTCCGGCTTTCAGTCCATCTCCCTTCACCGTGACGGTCAAACTTCCTGTCGCCCCCTTATCAGCTCTCACAATGCCCAAAGCAAGACCCGAGAATGCTTTACGACTGAAGCTCGGGAAGGCAGTCATATCTGTGGGGTCCCCGTTATCAGTCGCAATGATTCTTCCCGGTCCCGTGATGCTAAAGGTTAGTAAGTCGGCCGCCCTCGGCACCACGGTTCCGTTTCCGTCAACAACCGCCACGCTGACGTACGCCAGATCCACCCCGTCTCCCTTGATCTCCTTCCTGTCAACCTTGACATCAAGTCCCGCTGCGCTCCCTGCTGTCTTTCTCGAGTCCACGGCCCACTGCTTGCCGTCCTTGTACGCGACGACCTTGATCTCTCCGGGGCTGTACTTGACGCTGTCCCACCGGAACCGGTAAGAGCTGTTGCCCCTCTTGACTCTGCCGTTCGAAACCCCGTTGACAAACAATTCTACCTCGTCAGCTGAACTAAAGGCGTGAACCGGCGTGACCTGGCCTACACGATCTGGCCAGGTCCAGTGCGGCAAGACATGAACCATCGGCAGATCGGGCCTCCACCTCGCCTGGTAGATGTAGTATCTGTCTTTCGGGAACCCGGCAAGATCACAGATGCCAAAGTACGAAGACCTCGCTCCACCATTACCAGCGTAGGGGGTGGGCTCGCCAATGTAATCGAACCCGGTCCAGACAAACTCTCCAGCAACAAACGGCTGAAAGCGGTCCTGGTTGAGGAAGACGTTGTCTGGGCTCGCACCCCAGCCGGGATTGTTCAGCTCGTAGGAGGAGAGGTACATTTTGGAATTGTCGGCCCCACCGGAGTACGAGTTGTAGCGAGACGAGATGTTGGGAGACACGGGGAATAAGTAGGTTCCGCGGGTGGAGACGCAGGATGCAGTTTCGGAACCCCAGATCATGTTGTTTGGGAACTTGGAGTGAAATGAGCCATAGCCCCCATACTCGCCCTGATAGTTAAGCCCGATGATATCGATCACGGATGGCAGCGCGTCCTTCTCGCTCGCCGAGTTCATAGCCGTGGTACATTGGCGCGTGGGATCCTCGGCATGTGCCCAGCCCTGCAGTTCCGCACCCTCCGTGCCCGCCAAAGCCGTGCTCTGCTCATCGATTTCATTGCCAATGCTCCAGGCGATGACGGAAGGGTGATTCCTGTCCCGTCGGACAAAAGACCTCATATCCGCCTCCCTCCAGTCTGGATACAGAAGGTAGTAGTCGTTCTTAGCTTTTGCGCGGGACCAGGCGTCAAAGGCTTCATCCATCACGAGGAAGCCCATCTCGTCTGCGAGATCAAGGAATTCGGGGGCGGGTGGATTGTGGCTTGTGCGCAGAGCGTTGGTGCCCATGTCCTGCAGGATCTGAAGCTGTCGCTGCATCGCCCGGTTGTTGTATGCGGCGCCGAGAGCACCGAGGTCGTGGTGGTTGCAAGTGCCCTGGACGTAGACGCGTTTTCCGTTGACGAGAAGACCGTTGGAGGGGGAGTATGTGAGCGAGCGGATTCCGAATCTGGTGGTGTATGTGTCGATGGGAGCACCATTAGACGAGATGGTGGTGACAGCCAAGTAAAGGTTAGGCGTCTGAGCGGGCGGAGGGCCCCAGAGTCGGGGGTTGGCAATCTTCGTCGATCCGTTGGTCGAGATCTTTTTGCCGGCATCGACGGTGAGACCCGCGGTGTTAAGAGAGGCGATGACGGACGAGCCTGCTGCACCCGTCGTCTGGTCAACGGCGTAGATGCTGGTGCTGACGTCGACTTTACGGGATACGTTGCCCATGTTCTCGACTTGCACGGCTACATTCACCGTCGCTGACTCCGAGGACACGGAGGGAGTGGTGATCTGCGTTCCATATTGGGCCACGTGCGTCTTGTCCACCTTCACTAGCCACAGGTTTCTGTAGATGCCGGCTCCAGGATACCAACGTGAGTTATCCACCATATTTTCGAGCCGGAATGCGATCGTGTTATTTCCGGCCTTGAGGTACTTGGTCAGGTCAACCCGCCAGGAAGCATACCCGTACGGCCATCCACCGAGCAGGTTCCCGTTTAGCCACACAGCGGCATATGACATGGCCCCGTCGACGTCGAGAAATATGGACTTGGTACCATCGGTATCCACAGTCGCAACTGTAAATGTCTTCCGATACCAGCCCACTCCGTTGGTCGGTAGTCGTCCCATCCCGCCGCTAATACCGGGTGCATTGAAAGGTCCCGCAATGGCCCAATCATGCGGGAGATCGACGGTTTGCCAACTACCATCGTTGAAGGATTCCTGGACGTACTGGACATTGGCACCGGGAGGAGCACCCGAAGGGACCGACTTCTTGCTGCCTGTGACGATGAAGTCGTTTGCCAACGGTAGCATCCATGGCTTCAGGGTGTTGTAGGACAGCGAGTCCGGGGTTGAGGTAAAGCGGGAAAACTTCCACCCCTCGTTCAGACTGGTTCGGGACCGGCCTCCTTCGGCCAGGACTTGGCCAACCCATGTGGCGGCAATGAGCAAGACATGCCCTGAGAGAATCATGGTGTTGTGTGCACCGTCTTGCTACCGACCAGGGTAGATAGGTATCCAGGTTTTTTTGGACGACAGATGCCTTTGCTTTATAGACGCATCCTGAATCTCAATACGTTCGAATCCAGTGTCAAATCTGGAGACTACCCTCCATTTCATTTTCCTCGATGATTGGGCGTTTCATTTAGCAAGAGGGTCGGGTAATGTTAGATGAGGAACAGCCAATACGGGAATGTAAAAGGCCGCAATGGCCCGAAGTCATCTAAATAGCTCTTGATACCCTTCAACGAGGGTCGTGGTTGGCTTTTGGACGGGAAATTCACAGTCCACAGATACGATCTGACGGAAATGGAACTGTGGACGGAGTTTTTGGTGCAAGCGGCGCTGCGTGGTATTTTCCACCAGAGCTCGGTCGCGACCGCCATTGAGCCGAGGTTTTCATATAAGAGTATCCAAACGCCCCAATCACAGGCAGAATGCAGGAGCCGCTTACTCCCCTCACCGGGCCCGGTCTCCGGTGGAATGATCTGTGGTCCGCGTTTAAAGTCCAAAGCCTGCATGTCACGGGAGGCCGGTTGGAAAGCCGGGGAATCCGATCATGTCCTTTATTTCCAAACGGCAGTTACCGTCGGAGGGTAGCACCGCGGGAAGACCCTGATTGGACTCCTTTCTGTGTTTTCGAGCCGCTCTCCTTACTGCTATTTTGACGGGGATTCTAGTAATCATGACATTTCAGTACCTCCTAAGCTTCAGTGATATTATAAGAAATTCGAGGAAATGACATACCAGGTTTGCCAGGTAAGGTGGGCGGGTCTCCGCCCACGAAGATTTCTGGGTTCGGGGCATGTATTGTGCCGATCACCGTATGCGTATGAGTCTCTATTGCTTCGGCAAATGGCCCCATGTTTCAGTTTTCCACACTACGGCCAATTGCAGAACTTGTTGGCGCCTCGGGTCAAGCTCGCTGTAGTATGTGAATCGGAGCACTCGTGGGAACTAGGGGGCGTTGATCCTTCGACGTGGGCTCAAGTCGAGGTTAGTAGCATGTAGCCTCCTTGATCATGACTAAATGCCTGTAGCTAGAGACCGTGGCGGCCTTCCAATAAAGCCCGGAACATAGACTATACCTACCATGTGTATTTGGATGTTTAGCTCGTTTGTTCGCTAGATTGACACAAATTGCGTCCAGATAAACCGAGTCCGGCTTACCTGGCGGGAACTCATCTTGATTCAATTTTTGGTGCCAGCCCCTTACTAGGTAGGCAGGTATCACGCTGTCCCTCTCCGGCATCCGGGCGTTTGTTGTCGCAATTTCAGCTTGGAGATATCTGTGCGACAAAGGCGGGTAGGATTCGCCGTTATTGGTCCGACATCCCGGGTTTCTGAACCAACACAGAAAATCGGCCACGCTCATTTGCTTTGTCGATGAAAAGACCTTGCAGGTTCGCATTTTGCATCGGTTTCAGACGTTAAGTCCGTCCCCAGCCGGACCTGGATGCTAAATCCGTCCACTATCGCCAGTTGTTGCCCATTTTATATAAAGTGAGAAAACTCGCGCCAAGCGAGCCTTGAAGCGCGAACGGTCTATCAAAGCGCATTACTTGGCCAGAGCCTGCCCAGAGCACAGAGCCCAGGCATTCATACCTATTCAATTTACCAAGAAGACAAACAATGATGGCCGCCCATACGAATCGCGCCTTTTGGCAAGACACGTTTGGTATGCCCGGTACGGTTCGCGAAAGCCCCCTCCCGAAAATCGACGAGTTAGGCGAACATCAGGTGTTGGTCAAAGTCCACGCCTGGGCTATCAACCCTTGCGACCATATGCTCCAAGACCAGAACATGGGGTTCCCCTATCCAGTAATTCTCGGTTGCGATGTTGCAGGCACCGTCGAAGCTGTGTCTGTGAGCTCTGCCGGGGGATCCAAGTTTCGAGTTGGCGACCGGGTCTTCGGGTTTACCGCCAATAATGGATTCCAGGACTTTGTGGTCTTGGATGACAGGCTCATAGCGGGAATCCCAGCTGGCATGCCGTACCGGGAGCCTGTGGTTCTCGGTCTTACTATTTCAACCAGCGCCATGCTCCTCTTCGGGAAGGACTATCTTCGCCTGGACTACCCCAAGACGGACGCAGTCAAGAACGGAAAGTCCGTGCTTGTATGGGGCGGCAGCTCGTCTGTTGGAAGCAACGCCATTCAACTGGTTACAGCGGCAGGTTACAATGCGATCACCACTTGCTCGAGGAAAAACTTCGACTATGTCAAGAGTCTTGGCGCAATCCAAGCATTCGATTATAAGGACCCCGACGTGACCGAAAAGGTCGCTGCGGAGCTTGATAAAGGGGAATGTGCCGGTATAATCATGGCAGCTGGTCTGAAAGATGGGAATGTCGCCGCGTGCCAGGTTGCGGCAGCCTCGAAAAAACAGACGGTACCGTGGGACTCGGCTCCGAGCAAGTGAACCACCGCTGATCAGAAATCTGCTAGGTCCCTTTTTCAACGTCCAACCTGCTCGACAAGTTGGAATATGCGCCCAAGAACGTGGAAATTAGACGACCTCCTCCGGGGACAATCCCGCGATTCCCTGACTACTGGTTTGAGACAACGGCGGCTACTTTCGGCGGATATTTGCCCAACGCATTGGCTAAAGGAACGTACAAGGCCGCTCCTGCGCCGCTGGTGGTCAACGAAAAGGGCCTGGACGGCATCCAAGAGGCCATAGACTGCCAGCGACTCATTTCCCAGAACGGGCAGGAGGGATTCAATGAGGTTATTGGCCGCGTAAGCCAGAATGCCACAACAGAAATGACAATGCCAGTCAAGCTGGTCGTTGAGCGAGCTTAGATTTGTGGCGTTACCACCAGTTTGGGTTGCTGCACACCGTGGACTGGGTAGGTAGGTAGGTAGGTAGGTAGGTAGGTAGGTAGGTAGGTAGGTAGGTAACGATTTGGAGCCAGGTTCTGTGTGGTTTGTGGGTATTAGGTAGCTAGACGACTCCGCGCTGAGGAGTGAGGAACCATGATACTTGACAACTGGTTGCAATTAAAAGTTATCTATTGTGACACTCGAGGGTCGCTACATACCTAGGTAATCTCTTCCCCGAATGCTTGTTTGGGCCCCAAGATGACTGGAGCGACGAGATGTATGGCATACTGGCGCGTCGGTGGTGCCAATGCATCATTCATGACTGCGCCTTACCGGAAGGCCAGCGGCCTTCTTGGTTTCTTTCAATAAGAAAACCGTAGATGACATGGCTGCTGATGGACAATGGTTGGACTCAAGTTGTCAACAAATATGACGCCGACAAAAAAGGCAGCAACGAGCCTAACCCCCCGCCCCCACTAACGCCCCACCTTCTGTTTGTATCCTGTTAACCACGCTAGTCCGCTTTCCGTCATCGGGAATCAACATGTCAAACGGATTGCTGAGCAAAGGTACCTAGGTACGACACGAAAAAATCGCCAGTTTGTACTTCTTCCCTCGTACATCCTATTGCCCGCGAAGATTGTTTCTTCTCCGTCTAGCTGCGCGCTCCCAACCCTTGACGGCCAATTCATCCCCAAACCAAGCGCAGGGTCAGTGACGCCGTTTCCGGTTCGAGGAGCCAGCCAGCGAACTTCAACTGCCCCCACAATCCCGTTCGCCAAGTCGACTCAATGGCGGAATTGACCGAGAGTGGAAAGAAGCGGTCGAGGTACTACCGCTTTCTCACCAAGGCATGGGGAGGCGACGGTTACAATCCTAACGTTGCTCTCTTCTCGGAGGCATCAGCCAGCGACCGAAGGAAGAAAGGCCTGAGCACCCAAGACTTGCAGACCCTCTACACAATCACCCAGCTGGCCCTTGTTGCTGGTGTTGAGCTTGCATCTCTCTACGCCGATGACGGAATCCTCACCAAACACGTTCTACCTCGGGGCAAACGGAAACAATGGACCACGAACTGTCTCAACCGGGCCGTGATTGAGATGAAGGAGAAGTATTCGCAATACCTCGCCAATGGCCTCGTTAAGGACAAGGACGGAGTCCTTGCCAAATATTCCGAGGCAAAAGTTACGGAAACTGACGACAACAGTCACGTCACCTCTGCAAACCAGACTGTTTACGTCGCCTCGGCCACCCACAGGTCCTCATCCGTCATGTCCACTTCAGCTTCTTCCTCTGACTCTTCCTCACCGTCAGTCCCCATAACGAGAAGCTCTGCCCGCCGCAGATGCCGTGCCAGTATTGATTCCAGCGGCGTGGTAACCTCGCAGCACGACGAGATGTCCGGAGAGACTGAATGGTCACCATCACCCGAGGGCCGACCCCGCACTCGGCGACGCGAGGTAGGCATGGGTCGTGGATTATCAGTTCGACACTGCTTTAGCTAATGGTAATGTGTAGGACTCCGTTGGCCAAGAATTCCGTCGTCGCACGCGGATGCGGACTGAGTCCAGTATCCAGGACGATGACCCGCTGACAGACAACTGGGACTCCCTTGATTCTATTATGCAGCAAGTACGGGGAGGCCTTACGGAAATCCCCGACGTGACGTCCCATATCAACGATATCGAGAGAAAGTTGAAGGATGCAACCCATCGCAAAGTTCAGCTGGAGGAAGAACTCACCCAAGTTGAAGCGCTCCGTAACGTTGCAGCCGCCAGTATTGCCGATACCAAGACCGCCATCGAGAAAGCTACGGCAAGAATGGAGGGGCTACAGACATATATCAATCGCGTGTCATCTGCGGCCTGTGATGAGACCCTCCTCGTCCCGTCCGCCGACGACACCCCAGGATCTGACGACGACTTCATGACAAGAGCACGTCAGATACAACAAGATATGAAGACAGCGGTGAGCGCCGTCTCCTCAGCTGCCGCAAGCAGTGTCGAGTCGTGTATGGATGCTATCTCGGACATGGAAAACAAACGAATGCTGGATGAAGAGACGCTCAGCCACAACAGTGTTTTGCGTGCAGGGATCCAGCTGGCGCTGGACAAAGTTGAGGACACAATTTTGTCACTCGAAGACAGTTTGCGTGTCCTCCAAAAGTCTGCCAAGAGGCGTGATACACTGCTGAAGATGACGGAGCTCTGGAATGAGGCTGCCGTCGAGACAGACTAGGCAGAGAGTACGGGTTTGAGGTTGTATCATAATGACACCAGTTGTTGCGCAGGACGGATAGTGTATGCGTAAAGGCCTACCTTTACCTCCAAATGGCTACACATAGTGTGTATTCCTAGCGCTGGGTGGATGTAGGAGCGAGCAGCCGCCGTGCGGTTGTCTCTGTGGGTTGGTTGGTCAATAGGGGTCTGAGACTCTTTGTACACAACAAGCACATTTTATGATGTTCTAGATGATGAGTTCCAGGTTGTGTACCGCTTGCTGAAGTGCCAGCCGAGTATTTAAAGGTTTCTTCGTAGGTTTCTTCGTGCGCAAAGGTGAGGGGGGTGTTACTTAATGGAATGTTTTTGCGCATTAGAAACCGCGCTCTCATCAATGCGCTGGGGATTCCCATTGTTTCCCTTCGTCCGGAATGTTATGAAAACGTGACCTGGTGGCACGAATACTGCATAACCAAGTCAACCGCAACATATCCAGCTGTTAGACACAGCCTAGTTACAGCCAGCTGTCTCTCGTTATCGCATCAGCCAGGTATTTGCATGTTTTGTAGACAGCTATTGATCTTAGATCAGACCAACAAACACTGAAGGTAAATTCATGACCCAAACCAATGCGTTTTGAGATCAAACCTGAATAAGGTAGATAGATGTGTTCACTATTCACATGCGCAGTATGTTGCTCGTAAACGTTCGGTGTTCGATAGCAAAGCCTCTGCATCGGTCTTGGAGCGGTCTACCGCTGAAAGATAAACCAGCCACGGCACCGGAGGCTGACCTGCAGACTAAGAAATTCAATGGATAAATTCCCTCATGAAACTAGTACGGTCCTAAGGGGGGTCACCCTCAACTCCTCGAGACGATAGGTCGTACCGGAAGTGCATTGGTGGTGTCACACGATCAGTCTTCGACGCTGCGAACAGATGAACTGCTACCAGCTCCAGCTGTTGGAAGCGAGGATCGAGTCTTACACACATGGTTATCCTTCACGGTGCATCAAGATGGCTTTTGGGGATAGTTATATACTCTCCTTGCCTTCGCGTCCATGAGCACCTGAAAGAGGTTTTCTCAACACACTCTTCAGCGTTCTCAAATCAACAACGGGAGCCACAACATTGCCTTGCTACGAAAACCTTTCGGATTCCTTCTCCGCCATCGAGATGTGCTTCATGCATACCCGCCTTAATTCCAGCGCTATGGAAGCCGGAACCACCACCACCGTTGAAGTGTTCGCCGTCGAGAACGTGTCCGAGAACGAGTACGGAAAACGCATTGTCATCGAGGACAACATCCACCACCCTTCGTACAAAGGAAAACAACCTCCCGGCATTATCCAGCTTTCAAAGTCGACGTGGATGTGCTGTCAATGCGATTTCATATTATCGTTTCCTAAGAAAAATTGCGAGAACGGCACTTGCACGCACGAGATCTGCAAGTATGTGTTACTTGGGATTTTAGCGATTCCACCATCAACTTTCAGAAAAGTGTGTAACATGCTAACTCTGAGCGTGGCACAGGGAATGCACCTCTTGGTAATCCAGAGACATCCCCACGGTTCTTGACTGGGTGAGGAGGGACGCACAACATGATCTCGGTCTTCAACCGCAGCGGCGCGCTAGGTATCACAAAATGTGAACCTTGGGTTTTGGAGGCAAAGACAGCATGGTGTATCGAGTCATAAACAGGACTCTGCAGAAGCTAAAAGGCCGAAAAAGAAGAATTTATTGCCTTCGGGCTTTTTTTCACTTGAATGTGACAGGCAAATTACGACACGTGAGCTTAAAGGGTCGGTGGGATTATATATGTTTGTTCGGCAGCATTTACGACATCCCCCGTGGACCGTCGCTGTCAGCTTGCCCTCGGCCTTGCTTGGAAGCGGCCTCTTCACACATTCCTTCAGACTGGCAGAGCTTTGCCCGAGTGCTCGATTTTATGCTTGGAAAAAGCCCAAGGCCTCGGCGGCTGATAAGAGTGTCGGAGGGATGAGCCCTAGCGCAGGTATCAGTATGAACAGTGCTAAATCGGGGTGGATGCGCCTTATACCTGTGAGTGGAAGCAGTGAAAAAATGAGTCGGATATCTCGTATCAAACCCGGGTCCTCGGGCGGACAGAATCTACTTACCGCGTTAGCATCGGCCACAGCGGAGGGTCACCTTGAAGAGAACTCACCTCGGTCCCTGCATCTTCACGAACCCAGCCCAGAAAAGCCACTGAGCGATGAAGTTGGTAACGGCAAAGAATGTGGTAAGCAGCAAGATGAGCGTAGCCCATTCCGGCGTTTGGTTGTGCAGCCCTTGTGCCATCCCGTCGATGGCTCGCTGCAGCGCAGGATACTGGTCGCGTATAGGGGTTGGCATTTCACCGACAAGCCACACGTAGAACCGCAAGACCGCAGTATCAAGAACGATATGTGTTCCGGAAGGTGTCTCAACGGCTGATATGGTAGTCGTTCCCATCTCGCCGGCAATGATGAGCGTGCGAGGATCGTTTGGCACTAACCCTTCTGATTCTTTTGTGGGAACGAGTTGACCTGTACTGCCTTGTGCCTGCGCCTGTGCCATTTCCGGTGCCTGACGCTGCTGTTCATGTTGCTCGTCCAGCGTAAAGTGCCTGTTGAGATTCTGCGGGATCCACAGCAAGTCGAGAATGTGAAACAGCTTCTGGTGAAATCTGGCTTCCTGCGCGTGACAGTACGCAGAGAGATACAGGCAAAGGGCGGCCAAGAAGGCCACTGTCGAGTGCACGAGAGCACCGGCGTACATGATCATGGCGTCATTGCCCCGCCAGTAGGGAACGAGCCTGCCGGCTATGAAGAAGCCCTTTTTGACGCCTTGGTCAGTTGTTTTGAAGACGCTGTAGGCGCCAAGTCCCTGGACGAGAATCTCGCTGACTGATACCCACAGCCCGAGAATAGAGATGAGCCGTTTGGAGTATTGACGCCCGTAGTTCTCGGTATCGGGGCCTATCATCGTGTTGAGCATTCGTTCTTCGAACTGGTGAGGGATTAATTTGTTGAGCCAGAGGAGGATGCATGTTACCACCATCAGCGAATTGGGTCTGGCGCAAAGAAGGAGCGCCAGGAGGCCAACTGGGACGTCTTGATATCCGGGTTCCAGCCGTATTAGCGCTGCGGACCAGAAGCTGGAAGCAAGCCAATGGCAGAGCGGGTACCAGATACCGAGAAGGACGGCTCTCTTCCATGAATTGACTGCTGGTAGCCCGAAGAAGCGGATATAATGTCGTGACCTGTTCGTGATGGCGGCGAACCAGAAAACGGCGATGCTGAATACGAGCTCGAAGGAGGTAACAACGTTTTCAAGAGCGAAGGTAGTGAGTATCTGGTCGCTGTTGGGGCAGTTTTCACCCTGTGTGGCATCATGTTGGCGAACCGTCCAGTTCCATGGAGCTATCCACTCTTCCCAATCCTCCCGCGCCATGCCACCGTAGTAGGCGAAGGGACTCCGCCATTCCGAACCATTGCAGAGACCGCCAACCCAGTCGGCGAGGGCGAAGGGCTCCGAGCCGGAAGCACAACAAGCCCCGGTGTTGTTGGAGGAGAAAAGCCAGTCCTCTGGCACGGTAGTGCATGTTCTCGTCATGTTGAGCACTGGCCAGCCGGGTATGCGACATGCGAGATCGCTTTGGCACTCGGTAGTGCACTGATCAGTTTGCCACTGTGCTCTCAGGAGCTCCCAGAGATGGGAACAGCTCTGCGTAACAGAGCAGGTTGACGACATGGACCGGGCTGGCGGGGGGCCCCCACATCCATTCTGGAAGCAGGGCGGTGCGTTGGAAAGTAGGACGGAATATTGTCGATATGTGATGAGTGAACCACACGTTGACTGCGCAGCAGTCGTACTGCTCAGCAGGAGAAGTAGAGGGGCGTGTAACCGCATAGCCGTGTTGTCAAACTACGAGTCCTCGTAGAGAATTCATTTCAGGAACGAGCGCAGCTTTCTTGTCAACCTCCTCCTTTGCTTGATCCCCTTTTATTCAACAGGCCTGGGAGATCGATGGCAACCGCAAGGCTGCATTACCTTTGGGCAGTGATGCCACAATTCTGATCTGTTCACACGCTCTCTGAGGGCTCATCTTCTCGTGGTCAGAGCTGCAAACAATATATTGGCTCTGTGTGTTTCAGGAGGGTGTCGTGTCCTGGCAGATAATTGGGCGACCAGCTCAACCAACGGCTCTAATAATAGCACCGCCTCATCACGTTGCCCGTTTCAGCACAAGGCTGCGCGGTGGGGCCTGGAAGTCTTGCAGGTGGCTTTTCAGCTGAACCCAATTTGCCACCACGAGTAGAACTTTATGTTCAGCCTGGGACTCTTCGAGTCGACTCGGGTGGTGTAGAAAGGGGATAAGCGCCCAGAATCACCTCGATCATATTTCATTCATAGCCGCGTTCGGACCTCGGATACAGTTTCTCACTCCACTATATTTCCTGTTCGAATTTCCGTGGTTCCCTGAAACGATCCAGAGGTGTTGTGTTACAGGTTTGCTCCAAATTGTGTCAAAAGGTTTGCGGGATAACAAGATGAAGTTGGGTGTACATCTCATCATTGTCATTTTGGCTCTGGGGGCACCGGTGGCGGCAGGAGTCGTTGAGGAAGTCGGGAAACTGTTGATCTGTGAAGTCAGGGTCCCTCTCGATTTCGATGGCAAGGGCAAGAACTGACGAATCCCGTGATCAGCAAACCTGTCTGACAGCCCAATTTCCGCCATGTCATTGTACGCTGGGGAATTTCGAATGTAAGGTTCCCCCCTATTCTTTCTTTGGGCTCACCCTCGGAGCTTGGACTGAGAGAAATAGGCCTGTGCAAATGTGACGGTCTTGCATCGAGTCTAGAAGCCTGCGCAGGCGCTCGCTGCTCCGGTGACCGAAACGAAACGATGCAAGCTTTTTTGGATACCATACTATGTCCGAAAACAAAGTCGACTACGACTTCGACTTCGAGTTCGAAACCCAGCTCTACAACTAGCGCCGCTACGGTTATTTCCGCCAGTTCGACCATCGCAACGACCACCAGCAAGACGGTTCCACCGTATCCGACACCGACATGCCCACAATCCTTCCAGGGCAACTATACACGTGGCAACGCGAGTTGCCTAGTGACCGCTGGAGGGTATAGAATCGGGTGGGATTTGAGATGGGCTTTGGTTGCTGTTATGCTCGCGGGAGTCGTCAATGTGTAATGTGTAATAATTAGGCTGTCCGGGAATTGCCGTCTAGGCTTGTAATACATAGGTAATGACCGCCCGCTTGCTACAACGCCAATAAGAAATCGTGATGAGTAAGACATGGAACCACTCTGGGTGACAAAGCCTGACACAAGGCTGAGGAACTGACGTTATCCTCTTGAACAGGTCGCGTTTCGCTATGAGCCAACTACTGGGTCAGAAAATGAAGAGCTGCGGTTCAGGAACAAATATTATCATCTCGTCTGCCAACTCCGCCATTGTCTATGTTCCAGATATTTAAGCAACTGAATTGGAGACAGGTCGCCGCTTCGTCAGACATAATGCAAAGCAAAAGATCCAAACAGGTATGACATTATCTGTTTAGCTCATTATAGGGTATCAACAAAATAGCCCCGGGTTTGACAAAACCAGCCCTACGTCGAGTGACAGTGGAAAACCCGGGTTGGAGAGGAGACATTGCCGGGGTGTTTCAAGCTACACTGCTGCAGCAACCCACAAGATTGCCTACCAATGAACCACACAAATGATGATCAGAGAGCGGTTCAAATTTTAGATTGCGGGGAGTTGAACTTGTACCTATTTTGGTCTGAATATTTCTTCCAGTATCTGTAAATCCCAGAGTGCCTCAGCTTTTCAAGACGTGAGACTGACTCCTAGTGGGCGGGCAGATAAGGGGCGAAAGTGTGGAGGAGTAGACCCAACCAACCGACCGGAGGCAGAGTAAGTCTTGTTGGCACTTCATCGCTTCAAGTCTTTTCAAGCCAAGTACGGCATAACCATTTTTGAATTGAGCGTACTCGCGTGTTCATTTCGAGGTCAAGCAGATGCAGAAATATTTTTTCCAGCAATCACATCCCTACCTAGACGAACGAAGGACCAAGAAGAGAGACGGTCGACTAGACGCTAATAAGAACCTTGCCGGATGAAGTGTTTGAGACGCCCATCCTGGATGTGGCGCTGTTCCCAGACCCTATTGGCCCAGAGCAGAACGACACCGTCGAGGAGGAAGGACAGACCGAGCTCGGAAAACCATAGAAAATAGGATGGATTCTCCCAATGCCATCGCTCCTGGCTATGACCTGGGATAGTACTGTACAAGGGAATCACCGAATAACTCTTAGCTTGGTACCCGGACTGGGGTATGGGGAGATAGCCGAACGCAATAGTCGGCCTGGGTGCTCATACGGACGCCTTAAGCGAGCCTGTCGTTGGAGAAGTCTGCAGTCCTGCAGTGCTGTCTGCTTAACATAAGACATGTACCAAGCACACAATCATGGGGGGATGAGATTGTACTTGTACAAGTGGGAAGGGCATGTGGTCTCTTTAAGCTCTGTACCCAAGCTTTGGGGAATGCCTCGGGTAACCATCAAGGGACGGGCCTAAGCATGGGATGGGAAGCATGAACGCCACAGTTCAGGCAGGAAACTCATCCCATAGGCCAGGCACGTTTCTGCCCCCAGTTTACATCCGAGCACGCCAATGCTTGACCGTCCTCGCCCACCATTCACACGTTTTCCCGTCTGTGCCGCACTCAGACCTGCTGCAAGTGTCCCCATTGAAAAGATGTGCACACTCCCCGGGCCGCATGGCAGCATCTACTCTTATCTTCGATTGGCCGTGTGAAAATGGATGTGGACATATTTTACAATGGCTACGACGAACGCTGCCCATGTCGCCCATTCGGATTGATCTCGGGAGGGGTCGCCCCAGAGTCTATACCTACCGGAACCAACCGGAGGGTGGCCTCAGTCAATGGACACACTTCATCGCCTGCACGGTTCTTGTATCACGCACTATGCCGTTTTGGCTTTGGGTTAAGGCCGAACTTTTACTTCTACTTCGGTTCTTTTGGGAACAATCGCTAGGACCTCTTTTTGGCACTCGGCCAAGGTGACGCGTAGGATTATCCACCCATGGATGCCGTCCTGCAATCCTCCCAAAGTTCCGAACGTCAATTAGACTGTTGGCTGCCATGTTGTCTCTGTCTATATACCCAGCCTGTGGCTTCGTAGACTTTGGTGGGTCATCCCAAGCTCTCGTCAAAATACTCCTTCTCCAAATTGAAAGACAAGAAAAAAAAATGAGCGGCTACATCGCACTCTTCCAGCTAGGCCACTTTACCGCGTCCTGGAGTTTCATCAGCTACCTGGTGGTGACTCTAGGTGTGCTTTCAGCGTATCTGGTGGTAACCTACCTGCGATCTCCATTGCGCCACTATCCAGGTCCCTTCTTGGCCAGTAGGCAGCCTTCTTTTCCGTGTTGAAGATCTTGACCTGATGCCCTTTACAGACTTCACAAATCTATGGCGAATGTACTATATTAGACGAGGCCGCTTTCATCTCGACATGGCCCAACTTCACAAGAAGTACGGTCCAGTTGTGCGCATTGCGCCGAACGTCTTGGACGTTGATGATCCCTCACTCATCAAAACCGTGTTTAGCACCAAGGGGGATTGGATAAAGGTCTGTTACACGTGCAGCTTCTGCATCTTACTGGTGCATTCCTGTTGCCCAAATACCCTCTGAGCTCGATGCTGACAGGGAACTTACGTCAGACCGGGTACTACGCCTCAACCAGCGTCCTGCTTGACGGCCGTCTTATGTACAGCATATTCAGCGAGCCTGACGAGGACAAGCACGCCGCCGAAAAACGTTTGATAGCAAAATACTATTCGGCGGCTGGTGCGTTGACTGTCGAGCCACTTATCGACAAGATCATTGCGCAGCTGTGTGCGGAGTTGGAAACGCGATTTATCACCACATCCGAAATTGGCACAGCAAAGTCGTTTGATCTGGGCTCTTGGATCTTGTACTGTGCGTGTCTATTTCTTTAATTTCTTTTTTGCCCTCGCCCGTCCTTGGTTTTCCCGTTGTCCCTGAAGTTTATCAAGTCTAACCGGATGAGTTCCCCAGATGCTTGGGACGTTGTGGGCAATGTGACCTTCTCCAAGCCACTCGGATATCTCTCAGCCGGCGCCGACTTCGATGGCACGCTGCGAGCGTCCGAAAAGGTTCTCGATTACTTTTCATGGGTTGGATGTATGCCGTGGCTCGACATGATATTCGAAAAGAACAGGCTCGCTCCCTATATCTGGCGCTCAGGAACTTTCGTCGCGCTGGGGGCCACATGTGTCCGGCATCTGATATCTAGGTATCAAGATCTGGCCGTTGGCGCCGCAGACAAGGATGCGAAGGTGGCTTCTGGTCAGCCGCCGGATTATCTGGACCGGTTCCTCGAGGTCAAGGCGGAGAACCCGGGCCTCCCCGATTCACAGGTTGTCTCGTGGATCATGATCAACATGGGGGCTGGCGCTGATACAACTGCCATCTCGATCCGATCCGCGCTATATTTCAGTTTGCGCACTCCGGGTGTCTGGCAGACACTCCGTGCCGCGCTTGCGGAGGGCGGCCTTTCAGCGGCAGAAAACCCTATCGTGAGCTTCAAGCAGGCCCGAAAAGTGCCTTATTTGGACGCTGTCGTCCGTGAATCAATACGGTATCTTCCCGGCGTCTCGCTTGGCCTGGAACGGTATGTTCCCGCGGGTGGACAGCGTCTAGCATCGGCCAGCACACATGGTAAAGCGGGCATTGTCCCCGAGGGCTCTGTCTTGGCCTTCAACCCTTACATCCTCAATCGAAACAAGGAGATATGGGGACCTGACGCCGACGAATTTCGACCGGAGAGGTGGCTCCAAGGCCCGGATGAGACCGAGGAGGCATTTACACAACGGCTACGCGCAATGAATGATACAGACCTCAGTTTTGGCGCTGGATCCAGGATATGCATTGGAAAAAACATGGGGCTGATGCAGGTATATAAGGTTGTTGCGACGCTCGCGCTGCGTTATGACATTGATCTGGCGCATCCCGAGAGGGAGTGGACGGTGATTAACAGTTGGTTCCCGAGACAGAAAGGCCTTGAGGTGCGAATGGCGAGGAGGGTGCGTTGAATCGTTTGTCGGTTGATATTTCCTTTCCTCTTTTATCTGCAGGTTGCTATCGGTATGGTTTGGGTTTCTGTTCGGCCCAGTTTGGTAAGGCACGGGACGAGGGTTTGACAAAGGAGGGAGGAAGCAAATATTTGAGTGAATTTGCTGCTCAAGGCTGCGCACGTATCGGTAGGTAGCAGGTCTGTAATTTCCATATTTCAAGTAATCGCAATCCTCAGCGTGATTCAGCATGTCAAGTCCTCACTCAACCGCATCATTCCCCTTATGACCTTTTGGGAGGCTGTCTCGAAACTCGGAGCTCAACCCCATCCAGAGTTCCCTCGGCCGCCATTCTGCAGTTAACACCCATTTTCTCGGGCCCATCAAATCCTCCCTTCGGTACAGTCTCGCCGAACCAGCAAACGATACACCCGCAGTGACTGCACCGATTGAATGAGATATCCCCGTCGGATCCTTCGTCCGTGCGCACATATTTCTGAAGTGTCGCGCCGTCTGACATCTTGATATCGACATCGCGACGGGGAAAGTAACCCCATAGCACGCCATACTTATAGCAGACGGTGCAATGGCATTCGTTGATGTAGGGCGGTAGGGAAGGCAAGGTCAAGGTGACGCGACCGCAATGGCAGGAAAGAGTTGGTGTCATTCTGCCGGAAGTGAAGCCAGCGTTAGTGGTCCCAGTCGTTTGGTTCGTTTTGACAATGTTGACGATGAGATGTGGGGTCTGGACTGGAGGAATTGGTGGAGTCGAACTGAAGCTGGTATCGATGATGTTGATGATCTGGCTGTGTTGTGTCGAAGCACTATGACGTATGTAAGCGGAAGTTTGCTCACAACATGCCTTGGGCGTCGAACCCGTATCGTACAGAAAGGATTCATCAACTGGCATATAGAGCCTCGATATGGCTAGGACCGAAGGCGAAAAGGCGGCACGACGATTATCACAGGGCTCTATCTGCTTAGGCCATGCTTTCGTTTGTTGATTCCATCGTGACTTTTTCTTTTTACCCCTCCTCACGAGCCATTGGCGGTTCCGACCCCACCACTGGCCATTTCGGATTAACCTACCAGGCGACGAGGTTGACCGGTCCGACTATATGCCGAGCTTATCTTGGTTTTCCAGAAAGATGATCATCCAGGAAGAAAAAAGAGACAAGACTGATTAGAAAATATGTAAATTAGGAATTAGGTAGAAATCTCATAAATAGGTAAAGCAAGTCATTTCTCATATCGCAGGATTTCCGCAATCCAGAGCCTATCATATCCAAGCCCCGACATCGGCATGCCTCGCATCCCGCCGCCCTGGGGCTCCTGCCTGTCTGGTATCGAGAGAAAGGAATCCTGGAAAGCTATGCCTCGAAAACCTCTGCATCATCGAAAGCTGCAGACCTTCCGATTCGCCTCTCTCCAGACGAACCTTGATCTGTCCCGCCCGCTCAACCAGAGGCTTGTCCGGGTCACCTTTTTCGACAAGATGTCGTCTGGTGTCATCACTCAGTGCTGTCATTGTGACTAGTGAGGACCCCTTGAGCGCTTGCGTCCCAGAGGATGCCGTGACGATCACAACGGCTGCAAGAAAGCAGCTCGTGAATGCGATCTGAGCTGCCAAAAGCCCGATATACTCCCATCGGATTCTGACCAGGGTCTGCGGCGAGTAGACTGTGCCATACACCGTTGCAGTTGACGAGCCATTTCCCACAAAACGGGTATCGCCGTCACGGATACTGGGGGGGTCTTGTTAGTTGTTTTAATCCTGAAATTGACAGACGTTTTGCTGAGAGCTTACTGGTTGGTAATTGACCGTGCTAGGTTTGCTGCGATGCCCTTTGCATTTTCCCACTGGGCTTCCGCGTCCGGCGACTTGGTAGCAAGGAAGTCTCCAAACATGGCCGTCGCAAAAGCCTGCGCCACGCCTCCTCCCGTCGAGACGATAATGCCGCGTGTTTGGTCCATCAACAAAGAGTCGTACATGGTGGACCCCAAGAGGATGGAGCTCAACAACGAAGTCCAGACATTGACTGTATAGCGTTCCCTGCTCTGATGGACGGTTGCTGCCGGCGGCGCCTGCAATTCCACCTCCATGGGGCCAAGCGTGTCCTGGCAGTTCTGTCCGATGTAGCACTTGGCGAAATCGGGCGACCAAGCAAAGTTGAGTGTATGGGGGTTGGGTGTCAGCGCGATTGCAGCTGTGCCAAGCTCGGTGGTATCGGAGAGACCGTCCCGCACGCGTGTCACAAATGTCTTGGTGCACCAGTACATGGCAACCTCGAGGAATAGAAGTGGTGAGGTGGCGATATCAGGCCCTGTAAGTTGGTCGTTGGAGTACGCGACAAAGTAGTTTCCCACCATGAGCTGATTTACGCTGTCGTTGAACATGCCCGACGGCGTGGGCATGACCCCGACGAGGATGGGAAACGCAGGCGGCAGGGATGCCATGGGGAAGACATTGAAGAACAGACCCTCGGACATGAACAGAGAGGTACTGTTCAGTAGAGCACCAAGCCGGCGGTCGGCCATGGTAGTCAGGACGCTAAGGAGTTGTGGGCTGGCGGCTTCGGTGAGATTGACAACTTCGCTGCAGACGGAGAGCGACCCATAGGGCTCCCAGTCGCAGGTGCCCGAGGAACATTCCGCCATGTTTGGCGGCAAGGAGCTGGTGGAGTTGGATAGGACGCCGTTAAACATGGCCTGCTTGCCTCGCACCATCTCCTGAGGTCCGAGGGCTAGATTGCTGCCGTTGAACAGAGAAAAGATTGTGGCCCGCGGCGCGGTGGCCGTGCCGTCTGTCGAGTTCGCCAGAAGCTGATGATAGTCCACAGCTTGTTGAGTAAGGGTTGACGTGATGACGCCGCTGATGGCGATGAGAGCGCCGAAGCAAGCGAGTGTCCTGAGGCAATTAGTTGCCACATCTTCAAGAAAAGAAAGGGTTGTATTACCCCCTAAACCGTAGCAGGAGTTTGATACAGCCCCATGGTCCCCGGCTTGCGTTCTCGAACAGAGCAAAGTCCGCCAGCGGCCTGGCCTCTGGCGATGTGAACCATATCCACTTGAGCTGCGCGAGACCCTCGACGATCGGAAGGGTAAAAGCAAACTTTGCGAAAGAGGTCAGAAATGCCAGCAACGTGTTGAGGGTAATCCCGAGCGGCCAGTTTGGAGGCGGGCGCCCATCGGCTTGCGAGAGGACGACGGCGATGACTGTGGCAGGCTCGGATCAGCATCTCAATCTACATGGAAATCTCGAGATACAAACCTATCATCGCTCCGACGCCACAAAGAAGAGACAAGAACTCAAACGTCCACACGAGTTTTCGTTTCGAAGGGACATCGGCGCCCACAGGGGCGGGCGTGAGAGGTTGTTCGTAAAACCTGTCATCGCTCTTCTCCCGAAAGTCCATTTCTTCTGAGCTGGTTCGTGGTGATCTTTGGGCAGCAGAGTTGTAACCTCCCGGAGGCGTCGTCATTGCGTGGAGGCCTTGGTTCGGCCACTGGTCCTGGTGGGCTGGCAGTCGTTGAAGAAGGTGTAAACTCGAGCCATATTTCCCGGTTCTCTACCGCGCATCCAAAGGGCATGAACGGGTTTTGTCAATGCCGTGACCCGGCTGTCGACCTTGAAGATGTCCAGCCAGTTTCCCGCGCGAAGGATCATGTTTTGGCGCCAAGTACGCTCCGCCTTGTTAGATCTGCAAGCTCCTTGTCTGAGGCAGCAGCGGGAACCAGGGGTGCAGTAGCTCCAAGACGGCCCGGGCTGAGCCTGGCCGAGGATCGCCAGCCCGCCGCGACGGGACTGAGGAGCCAATCGCTAAGCGCTGACTTATCCAAAAAAACGTGGGATTTGACAGCCTGGGTTGCCCAGGTTCGACCTGCCATCCCAACACCACGGAATTGTTTTAGTCTCTCTTCGGAAACATATCTGTATCAAGCCGTTCGTCCGAAACGGCTGGGCATTGACTCCTTGACCCTGCACTGCACTAGAGTCTAGGCGGCTCACCCTGGGATGAAATGACGTTCGTTTTCGTCCAGCCTTATGAGCTAAAACCGTGCGCCATGCACTTGCATCCTTCTTGTGTCAGGTTATGCAGGGATTTCCGCCGCATCTTCTCACCAATTGAAGCACAGCAGTTCCGGTGGGCAATACGCTTTAGGAAGACAACAAATCGCAAGCTCACTGCGCATCCCCTTTCGAGATACCCTTCTCGACATGCAAGGCGTGCACGTGGCGTGGACGGGAATGTGGCACTGCGACGCAGGTACGGACGGAGTGGATTTCTCGAGCGACTGCCCCAAAAGGTGATAGTTGGAGCGAGGTTGTTGGACAGATGATTCCGTGGAAATTAAGCTAGTGCAGAACCTAGGGTCTATTGGTTCTGCCGAAGAGCGCCCAAGAGCGGCTGGAATAGCGTACTTTCGAGCCGCACCTACGTATCGCTAATTCTGGTTCTGTCAAAGGCTAAATACAGGGGGCCCGGTGCAGCAAGTGCCAAGTGATTGCAGCGCGTCGTACGGAAGCCCTCCTATTCCCAACATCCTCGTCTTCTTTCATGTTGGAATTTCATCCTATTTTCAGACAGTTTTACGTTATCCACTTGCTGTTGGTCACAAAAATTAAGTTGATAAGATACATAGATTTGTACAGTCCATGATCTGGCTGACAAAGGATATGTCGCGAGTGAGGCCAGGAAGCGCCCCGAAGCGTTAGCGCAGGGCTGCGCTGACTAGCAGAACGAAGCGACGTGGCAGACGACTGGAATGAGATTTTACTCAAGTCTTAGAGGTAGGTAGGCACCCACTTGTCAGACCTGTTGTGGAATTCTAGGGCAATCGCCAGCCGACTGCAAATTTATACAAAACCGGCACTAAGGCTTCCCTCTCACCCCGTTATCTGAGTAATTCTGGTAGGCACGAATGTGGGCTACCAAGGACCAGTACTCCGATAGCGTCAACTCATCAATAGCGCTCTCTCGGAGGTGGGGGACGAGATGTTGTCGGCTACCTAGTTATCCAATCCTACCCCCGTTTCCTTGCCGGCTGCAGACGTTGCGTGCTCGTTTTCAAGAAAAAAAACCGTGGGACAAGAACATCAGTAGGTAGTGGGTGGGAAGTAACTTGTAACTTCTCTGCATATATGGACGGTCTCGCCATGCCCGGCTTCCATGACAGCACATGGCTAGTGCACATACGGATTACGGGGAATACGGTATCAGGGAATTCGGAGGTAGCACTCCCCTATGATGATTCAAACCGAACGTGATGGGACAAACATCGGCGCATGGACTCTACCTACTCACGCGGAGACGTGCACACCACTCTTGTTGGCATTGACCAATTGTCGTTGGTGGCGAGGAGTTACACAGCATCCATTAACACAGCTGAACCTTCCTGGGCGATGTCGTTCCGTAGAGTTGTATCGGGTTAATAAATCTTACCACCTCCCGGGCAGACATTCCGCCGACTGCCTTTTGAGTCTTTAATCCCTTCTTTCGTTCTTTCTGGTTCACTTTGTGATCGTCTTCGTTTCTCGGCATCCATCTGCGCAATCTGAATTAGAATCAACGCGGCCAATACCTACGGATAAGAAAAACCTCCTCTCATCAACCAGACAAAACATGCTCCTCCAACCCGTTTCGGTTCTTACACTCGTCCTCCCGATTGTTCTTGCCGTGCCCGTCCACAAAGAGAGCCGCACTTGGATATGGGAGGAGCCGAGTGGTGACGGTCCAGCAAAGCGGACATGGGACTGGAGCTCCCCTGGCCACGATGCTGTCGTCGACACAGACAGCACCGTGAGCTTGTACAAAAAAGAAAAGAGGACGTGGGACTGGACTGCCCCTCCTGCCGGTGGCTCCGCCGCCGTTACTGGAGGCGGCTCTGAGAAGCGCAGTTGGACTTGGGAAAAGCCTGGCGGTGGGGTCCCGGAGAAGCGGACGGACTCGCCTCTCACAGGCGTAAGCGCCGACAGCATCGGATGGGATGGGCCGGGCGGTGGAGTGAGAAAGAGGGGCACCGAGTGGGCCAAGGAGGGTGGCGGAAATAAAGACAAGAGAGACGACGGCGTTGGTGCGGCGGACACGGATGGGCACATCGCCGCCGATGGGTTCATCACGGTCGACAAAAGAGGGACGACAATGTTTAAACCATGAGAGCAACGACTTCATCAGTGGCTGGAGCGGAGATACAAGCTACCTATGTCGCTGCCGAAGGGGGTGTCTTATGGACGGGAGTAGGACTGGTGGGAATGGTGTTGCCAAGAGAACATCAAAAGAACAAAAGGACTGCTTGCTGTGGGATGAATAGTTTTGGTGCTTCCTTTGAGTTCTGTGTTGCTGGCCGAGCTGGTGAGAGGCAAGAGTCTGGGACTTATGACACCCAAACTGGCCCGTGGGTCTCATTTGTATCTCAGCTCTGGCTGTGGTTTCGGTTTCGGTTTCGGTTCTGGTTCTGGCTCTGGTTTGGGTTTGGGTTTGGGTTGGCACCTGATAGGAGTGCACCCCCCTTTTGCTACGGGTGCATCCCCCCGCCATAGCGTTTTACGCATATGCCCTCTAATTTGCTGTTGATGTTTTTTCCTGAAAGCTATATATATATTTGTTAAAGGCCTATTTACTATATATAAGGGGTTTTAACCTTGTAAAGGTAGCGAAAAGTAAAATATTCAAGGTAGTTACGTTGATTCGCTACCCCCTAGATTCGCGTTAGGTTAACACCTTCTTACGGCCTTCTAAGTCGAAGTTCGGTTCTTCTTGGCCTTCGTATCCTTCTCCGTCGGTGTCGCTTCTTGTCTCGTCATCACAAGCGAGATCGAATACGTTGCTCGGTGAGAGGCTTGCAACGTCAGAATGCCGGCTCCAAACCAAACCGTTCTCCAGAATTGTTTGATATACGGAGACAGCATTGACAATTGTGCACCATACTCCCGACAATGAAGTATTGGGGGCCAGGTTGGTAGAACGTTCCGATGGATACTTGCAAACCGTCTCCACAAAGTCTCTGGGGTTCCCCCTTCAGTTGGAATACGAGCTATATGTGTCCATTCTGCCTCCCGTCCCGGGGGTATGGTGTAGTTTGCCTCGCCCGGTGCAGAGGGCAACGAAGGTTGGAACTTAAGCAGCAACACGCCAACATGCTCGTGATCGCCGCACTTCCATGGTGTCTTCAGCTTGGTTTCCGCGCCTGGACCAGGGACCGGCTGCAAAACATCGCTCTTGAACACAGCCCAGAGAAAGCATCGTAAAGGGCTAAACCCCGTCCACACGATTGGCAGGGATGGCTGGCGCGGGGCGACTTGGTCCTCTGCAGAGAATCCGTAGAGCATTCCGCGTCTCATGCTCTCAGCTCCCTGAAAAGCAAGCTGAACAGATGCATCCGTGCCGTGGTAGACGGGAAGGGCTCGGAACGAAAAGTGATTGGGATCGGCATTTCTTTCGTGTGAGTTGGCAAGCTGTTCCATTGCCCTGGTTTCTAGATTCCGATTCCAAGCTTCGAGAATTGTCGACCCCTCGAGTTGTAGTTGGATAATGGGGCATGGTTCGGTATTGGCGGATGGCTGCCCCGCGATGGATCCAAGCACTGTAGATGACGATGCTTCAATGGTGGAATGTCTCTCTTCGTCCGTAGATTGGTTGGCCTGCTGCTGCTCGCTAGCTGGTGTGTTGAGGCCTGCTTGCTCTGGGTGGAATGGTTCGTATGGGACTGCCTGGGCCGCAGCCTCTTCAGCTAAATGGGCAATGCCATCAATGACGTCATGCATTGCCTCCCTTGCTGAGCGCAACTTAATGAACTCGTCGGCCAAACCGGGGATACCGACCAACTCATCGAAGGTCTGAGCTCGGGAGCGAATGAGCTCAGACGCGTTGCTTGAAAGAAGTCCTTGCATTGAGAAAAGGAAACCATCAATGCAACTCGGCGGAAGGTCCAGGGTCGTGTTTGCTAGAACGTCTCTGGGAATATTCCACTTGATGTGATCCCTCATCCCGAAGCCGCTGCCCTTGTCGACCTTGTGCTGGATGTGGTCCGCAAGGGACTGCGTCAAAGATGGTGCTGCATGGGAAGCAGCGACCACATGTCGTCTGGTGAAAAAGGCTTCGCTCATTGTCTGGTAAATGCGACTGCGCGCCGACGAGGTGACTTAGGCTCGCAGTAAAGTCGAGGAAATGAGAGGAACGTTTGACCTGGACATGGAATCGAAGAGAGGGAGAGGGAGAGGGAGGAAAGAGAGAGGAAGAAGAAGAGGAAAACGGAAGAGCGAGCTGAAGGGTGGAGCTTCTTCGACGTGTTCAGTCGCGTGACTCTTACGGCCGTAATGCTAGAGGAACTGGTCTGCGTGCTGAGAAATCATTCACTTTGATAATGATATAGCATCTTACAACAATCCAACCCGTCTCATCTAATCACAGATCATATAGCCTCCGATGGTCGTCATGGGCGCCGCCACCCGCGCCGGGAGGATGCCAGCGCTCCGCTGAAGAGTACAGAGCCACATAAGCGACTTCCATCATTGAACCGTACCCATCCCGAGTCTGGTCGTTTGGGGGTCCGGGCTATTTCCAACAATCATCAACAACGTTTCCGAGCAAGGCAAAGGATTTCAACTTACCCAACCCCCACCAACTGCGACGTTCAAGATAAAAAACAAGGGCTGATGCGCCAAGCTCGCCCAAATCGCCGCATCGCCAATCTGGGCGGCAACCACGCGATGAAACTCCTGGTCGTTCATGTACCAAGTGACGCTCTCGCACGTCCAGTCGCGCCATGTTCTGTCCCAAACGATGCGCCACCGCTGCCACTCCTGATTCGGAATCGGCACTGTCGCGCCCCGGCCCGTTGGCTCATTGCACACTCCGCCCGGAAAGACGCCGCAGTGGATCGTCCCGTAGCCCGTGAGTTGACCGTTAATGGTCTCTAGGATATCCAACTCGCCGCAGGCAGGCCATCCCGTACCGTGCCGGATTGCATCACCCAACACCCAGAAAGCGGGCCAGATGCCCTGCTTGGCCGTGGTGGGATGAGGCCCAAACCGGATCAGACCCTCGGCCATGGTGCGCACCCCGGGTTGCGGAACGAACGTGTAGCTGGACTCGATCCGGCCAGAGGACCAGCCGTGAGGACTTATCGAGCTGTTACGCCAGGGCACTAGTTGCACGGTGGCGCCGCCACTGATTTGTACCTCATGGGGGCTGGCGACGTAGGTTTCCCACTCGTCATTGACGTTAAGGTAGCCGTCAATAATGTTCCAGTTCGTCTTGTTCGGAAGTGTGCCGCTGGGTCCGGGAAACGCATCCGACCAGAGGACACGCCAGTTGTAGTAGCTTCGTGGGCCCCAGGCCAGGGCAGTGGGGAGAAGGAGTAAAGATGTTGAAATCAGCATGTTACCTAATTAGACAGGTATGCCAAGCTAGGGCGGATTCAAGTACATAAAGGCAAAGTCATTCCAAAGATCCGAACCCGAACCAGTGAAGCGAGAACTCGCGGTCTTTTATTCGAGTTACCCTTATTTTCCAGATGAGCTGTACCGACTTGATGACGAAGTGTATGAGTATCAGGAAGTTAAGAGAGTGATAGTATCGCAGGAGACAACGCAAAATCCAGGCCTCAGTGGTTAGGGGGCAGAAGATTGCTGACGTGGTGTGTTGATCGGCCTATCAGCTTTCTTAGACTTCTGTGAGTGGTCGGGATTGTCACTCCATTGCCACATCATCAGACTCCTTGAATTCGCTGATCCGGACAATGGCTGCAGTCGGTGCTTTTCCGCCAACACCGACGGCGGTGTGCAGAAACCTGACAAACGGCCGATCACCACAGCTCGCAAGTCGGCTTTTTGATTTTGCAGGCGAACGCCTCCTTGAAGGCCCTGAGCTGGCCGTCGTCCTTATAATCCCCCTTCAATTGGGCACGCTCCCTGCAGCAATAGCTGCTTCAGCCCTTCGTTGTCGCCAATCAAGCCACACCAGACATTCCCAAACGCCAAGGAGAACAGCTGCTCACCCGTCCCGTTCTCAAGTCCTGGCAGACAGACCCGTGCCATGGATTTGCTGGCATCCACTGGCTTTTTCTAGTGGAAGAGAACACTGATGGACTTGGTTGGGAGGTAGGTACCTAGGTACCAAGGCTTTGGTGCAAAAGCCTCGCTGTATCTGATCTCGACATCATAGGTGCCTAGTAAACCGTACTACTTTGCGAGTTATTGAGGGCTGCTGCCGACCACTCGGAAAGCGGAAAAAGCCGTCTCTCATTTCCGCCCCCCGCATCCTCGAGACCACCTGCCGCCCGAGTCACCAACCACCGCCCGCAGGTGCCCCTCACGGAGGCGCTGATAAGAACCATTCATGTTCAACATGCACGGGGATTGGATGCGGACTCGGGCCGCGGATTGGCTTCTAGGCATCCACGCTACCGGAAGCTGCATCAAGTCCCCCACGGACCGACGAGGAAATGCAGAAATCCAGGCCGGAACACCGGCGCAGCACCCCGCCACCGCATTTCCTGCCAACAAGTGTCGCCGAGACCCAGCCTTAAACCGACCTGTGGGGACTTTCTCCCGAACACAACCAGCGACCGTGCCATTGTTGTGTCGCACTTGCAGCCGCTAAGACATGGCCGAACCCAACGTGGCTGAGACCCCGGGTGTGGGCACCACTCCCATCTCGACGCATGATTTCGCCTGGCCGGGTGCAGCACCCCACCAGTCGACAGGCTCCTCGCTAGAAGCACCGACTGAGGAGCAGGCCGGACGAGCCCGACGCTTCTTCCGGAGAAGCCTGAGGCGAACTGAAGGTCGCGGAGGCGAACCGTCCACCCCGTTGACTGGCCAGCCTCCATCCCAACCGGCATCTGATAACGGCGACGGCAGAGCAAGCGAGGAGGCACCGTCGTCTTTCAGAGGATCAGCCAGGGGCGAGGAATCCGACGTCGGCGGTTACAAGCTTGAGGTCATATTGCTTCCCGGAGACAAGCGCGAACACTGCCTCGATATCGTGGCCATCCATGACTATGACGAAACGGCCGAAAGTTGGGTCTACAAGGATAGGGACGAGCTGTTGCGACGGAAGATCGAGAACCTCAAGGCGAAGAAGAACAGACTGCAAGGGGAGCTAAGCGCAAGGAGAAGCTCCATCAGCAGCCACGAAGATGGCGACCGAGACCCAAATCCCGGCAAGAGTGGTTCCGCGCACGACTTTGCTAACCTGGCACCCGACACTGTCACGGTGACACCCTTTCCTCTAGGGCAACAGGCTCGTCAAGATATCCGCAGGGATGCCGAGGGCATTAGCAGCAGCCGTCACAGTGAGGCTGGCTCTTCACGCACGTCAAGCCCGGGTGGGCGGGCTTCCGGCGTGAATTGGCTCAAGGACGCTGCCATGTTGCCCCACGTGCTTCCGGGCGCCAGAGTACTCCTTTTCTCTTATCCTAGGCTAAAACTCGATCCGAAAGACGGCACTCAAGCTGGATATCTCGATGGTGCGGCCGCGGAATTGTTACGGCTCCTCGTCGATGCTAGACTGTCCGATGGTGTTGACTACAGCAGGGTACCTGTTGTTATCATCGCTGCGGGTTTTGGGGGAGTCATTGCACAAAAGGCCATCGTTTCAGCCTTGACACCGAGCTCGACCCCAGACACCATCACACAAGCTCCGGGGACGATCGTTCTTGATCACCTTGCCGACGTCGTCTTTCTGGACACCCCGTTTCTGGACGATGAATCCCAGGAGCCAAAGGGGTTCTTTCCCGCAAATGTCAACGTGAGGGCAAGCGCCGTTGTTGAAGTCATGGGGATCATGAAGGGCCTCTGGAACGGCACTAGCGTGGCAGGCATCTGGGGTGAGTTCTGGGCATGCATGTGCAAGCAGCGCGGACGGGAAGCTCGTGTTCTCTGGTTCTTTTCTTCAACTGGACGGACTCAACCTGTGGCCAAGAAGCTTTGCCTGATTTCCGAGACGGGCGAGGCCAAATCTGTCGCCCTCCATCCCTTGCATACGCATCGACTTCGACGACTGACAAACTTTCACGGCCCCGATGACCCGAACTACCAGACAATTATGACTCGACTTTGTGAGAATCTGATGCTGAGGGCCGTCAGCGATGAGAATCTGAAGGGTCTGCAACGGGATATGATGCGGGCTCATCCGATAGCCGGCATCAAGGATGAACTGGGCCGCTCACTTCTTCACCGAGCGGTGACAGCACCGAACCCCGCGGCTGTTAACATGCTCCTAGGAAATCACGCCGACTCTCAGGAGAGAGATGTGGACGGTCAAACGCCACTGCACTGCGCCATTCGAATGTTCTGCGACGGCACGGTGACACCAGTACAGGACAAGATTGCCGAGAGGATTGCACGGGGCCGCCTCAGAAAGATCATCGAGCAGCTTTTGGACTTCACTAGCAAGTCAGAGCTCTATAACAGCCGGGACCGGTGGAACGTGACACCTCACGACTTGCTTTACGGCGACAAGAAGCGCGGCGATACATACCGACCTGCTGCCGAGATGAGCCGCTCCGACTACAACACTCTCAGGGAGCTGTTGCGCAACCACCAGCCTGTGGTAAGCCGCAGACTGGAAGAGACCAAACAACAGCCTTGGAAAGACTGGGGCCCGCCGTCCGAGACGAGCCCAGCGCTCAGTGCGTGTGAGCGCGCAAAGGCCATAGTCGCCGAGTTTTACATGGGTACCGAGGACGACAACGGAGGAATCCTTGCCGACTACGACGTGCCCAGTGTTTTCGAGCTCGTGTATCAAAAAGACCGCGGCCCGGAGAAGGTGCTGTCTCGGCTAGCCGAACGTCACCTTTCCCGGCGAGGCGAAGTACGTTGTCGATGGATACACGTGCCGGCCAACAACGAGCAGTGGCTCGAGGACTTGTTTCTGAGGCTAAGAATAGTTGACCGGTCTATGGTGGGACAGAGACACAGCGGACACACAGTCTTCAACAAGTACATGGTTGCGCAAGCGAAGCGATACAAACAAAAGCCAATAGAGTTCGTTCCTTCGATCGAGGTTCAAACCCCTATTGCTACGGCACCACTCGATCCAATCCCGGAGGACGGGGAAACTGGTGGCAATCAGAAAGGGTTCGAGGACTCGGAGTTTCTCGAGGTTCTCAGGGCCGAAGGCGGAGGATGGCCATCCATTCACCGCCCTATAGACCTCCGCGGCAGCTCAGAGGCCATTGTGCTATTTGTGAGTGTACAACCGTTGGCACTGAGAAGTACCGGCTAACCCTGTTGAAAGATGCCCATTCTATCCTATGAGAAGCACAGGGAGCGCAAAGTGATGTGGCGTGCGATACGGAGGGCTTCCAAGGCCCCGGACACGCGCCAGTCGGCACAGTGGGAGGCCAAGACGCACAACGCGGAGGTCGACACGTCGTTGATTGAAGCATACCTCAATTCCAAGAAGCCTCTTCACTGCCGACGGACCCTCGACCAGTACTCCTACTACATGCTCGAAACAACCGAGAGCAGGGATCTCGATCAGGTCGTGTACAAGTGGGCACGTAAGCAGCAATCCCGGCGCACGAACGGGAGTAAAACGGAAAGGTCGGCAACGAAACTCAGTAAAACCGACAAGCCACTTCTGGGAAACGTTGTCGACACTCAGCTTATCTACAGAACGATCCCAGGAGCGGATGGGACAGCTGCTTCCCAAACAGGAGGCCCTGCTGACAAAATAGAAGCCGAAAACATATTCAAGGCCGTCGTCTCTGATCTGACAAAGGATGACAACAGCCAGAAAGACGAAGCCAGACACCGCCCGATTATCATGGTGGATCAACTCTGGCTCTGGATCCTACCTGACGGAACAGTTCTCACCAGCCTGCCGAACACCGCGAGCGCCGGGGAGACGTACAACCTCAAAACGCAGCTCGAAGTCGCACTCTTTGACAATCGGCCCTCCAATTCGCCGGTACAATCTGTTGAAGATCTTCTCTGGACTATTCTTCGGATTTGCGTCGATTTTGCTTCTCGCGAGGGACCATGTGGAGTCAAGTTTCAAGATTGCTTCCAGTATTCCATCAGCGACATCGTAAGTTGCGACTTTGGATCAGCGCTCCATCCCCCTTCCACTTCCTTTTTGCTAACATTTGCCGTTTTCAGGCCGAGGATGAAGCCAACATGTATACGTCGTATAAACAAACGGTCAAGTTCCTCGAAGCTCTCGGTCCTGCTGCATTATCCAACGAGAAAAAGATTGATACCTTCTCGCAGGTGACCAACGAGACCAACCGGCTGGTCGAGATCATGGATATCCAAGACGAGCTGAAAATCATAGATTCCGTACTAGCGATGCAGAAAAATGTGCTCCAGACGCTTGCACAGCAAATCACGGGACAGAAGCGTGTGGGTGTTCCAGAAGGGGCTGAGAAGCCGTCTGCCACAAATAAGCCAGAGTCGAACCGGGAAAAGGAGCACAAACCGGTTCCAGCCACTGCAGTGCGGGACCCCACATGCGTCTACGAGGCGATCGGGATTGTTGAAGACCAAATTCGGTCAGTGGCGGAGATGGTCAACTCTGCGAAAAGAGTCCAGGAAGACGTAGGTGTATTCCATTATCTTATGACTGCCGATGATACCGTTCTTTGCATGCTCCCGGTTATCAGGTGCTGACATACCGCCGAATTTAGTTGAAACAACTTCTCGACTTCAAGCAACAGCAGTCCAATGCCTGGGAGACCAGATTTTCGAGGAAACTAGCAGAACAGGGCCAAAAGCAGAACAACGTGAGTTTGCTTTCACACCCAGAGCAGAACTTTACGTCTAACCTTGTTATCGGCTAGATCATGCTGGTGTTTACCCTCGTAACCATTGTGTTTGTAAGTAGGTACCTATTGTCGCCGGACCGCAAGGTCAGGGCCGACGCGATCATCGACTGCTTGGCTAACAAAACCCGCAAGCTGCCGATGTCTTTTATATCTAGCTTCTTTGCGCTAGGTGTTGAAGAGTTTCCAAAGGACAGCACATCAGGCAACACATCCTGGCCGATCAGTGAGGTGTCTGCCTACCTTTGTGAGTCCAGCTCTTTTACCCACTCGAACTGACCCCCCCAACACTAGTATAATGAGCCCTAACCCCTTGAACCATGTAGTCGGAATATCTATTGCAGTATCTCTACCAATGATAATAGCAGCATTCTACGTGAATCCCATATCCCGCATGGTCAAGGGCAAGCGAAAACGTGACCTCCGGTACCTCAAGGAAGCCTTGGCCGCGGACCGCCCCGAAGGCCACGACAGCGACCCGGAAGACTCCGACACATCCGACGACTCATTATCAGGCGACGAAAAACCCGGAACCATGCGCAATCGTATGCGCATCCGTCGGCACAAGCATCGCAAGAAGCTCGAGCGGCAGCCGACATTTTCAGAAGACGATGACGAGGACTACGCCCCGTTATTCGGCCGTCACCGCGGCCGTCTGAACATGGTCCATACCAAGATTCCGCTCGTGCGCCGGCTGTGGGAATACAAGACCTACCGCCTCCCGGAGCTGCAGGACCTCGATGCCGCCGGTCTTGAGGATCTAGAGTGGGACTACCCGCTGAGCAGGTGGCGCAAGATGATCGCCAAGCCGGTCGACGAGGTTTTTGTGTACCTCGGCCTCGGCGGGCTCAGCAGGCGGTACGTCGACTACGTCAAGAACTATCGTCTCGAGAGGGAGTCGGATGAGCTCATTCGCGAGTTGTTCATCGAGCGCATGGAGATTGAGGATATCGAGCGAGAGAAGCGGAGGGCTGAGATCGAGTCGCGGAAACAAGGGCTGAATCGGGACGGAATGAGTTCGGAGAAGAAGGGCAGGACACCGACCGGAGGGCTCTCCATCAGGTCGAAAAAGGGGGGAGAAAACAGCCCGAATGTCCAAGTCGACAGCGGACAGGGTTTGACGCGGCGACTTTTCCGCCGTGCGCTGGCTCGAGGGGGGTCCAGGCCCGCGAGGGATGAGGAGAGTTTGGCTCAGCAGTGATTCTATATTCTTGCAGCGAATTCGCCTACAGTCAGGTACCTGTTTCTGCAAGGAAGGGTGTATTCTTTTCGTGTGAATTTACTGCTAAATCTGGTTGTTGAATCGTATCCAGAAAGGCGTTTTATGACTTCTGGACTTTGCAAATTTTGCTAGGCATCTGGTAGGAGGTGCACCCCCGGAAGGTTCCAGGAGGGCTTCCGCATACTTTTCCCCAATTATTTCAACGCCAACCGCAATGGGCAATCAGTCTCATCAGGGTCATCCTCTCATCCGACAATCACAAAGCCAACCACTGAGACTGCTCTTTCGAACTTGGAGAGGCTTCATGCCTCCCAGCCAAGAGACGAGAGTCTAGACAGGCGGTTGGAGCTGGCGCCCCACGGAAGTTGTGTGCAACAATTCTACCAGCAACCACCAGTCCTACGATGATGAGACGCAGGACGCAACAGCGGGATTATTGGCCAATGCGGATGTCTGGGGAGAGGCTGAACTGACGGGACTTGATCAAGCGTTTTGGGGAGCGCAGTAGTCGACCGGCTGTCTGGCGCCATAACAACTAGGCTACCTTAGGTATGTTTCCAAAAGGATACAAATAAATCAAGGCTGCAAGCCTGATTAGTGCCGGCGCTCAAGATGGCCCGTTGCGACCGTAACACTATGCCGAGCTTGGACACCCGAGTAAGACCCAGCCTAGATTCTAATTTCGATGGTTTGCATGAGACTATCATCCCAAAAATAACGATGTGGGTATCATGACGTAGGTAACCATCTAAGTTTGGACGGGACCTATTTAAGTAACGTGAATATCTCCCCATCAGCAACTCTGTCTGACTCGGAATTTTTCAGCCACCACACAACATAGGTACGCAAAACACGAAGCCAAGACAATAACCCAATCGACGCCGTCATGACACTCTAACTAAACTGGATACCCGACGTCAAACTTACAACCACAGTCGATTCGACTGACCATGCTCCCGCCAAGCCCGACGACGCACCCCGTCCCGGCGGCCGGACACGCAGCGCTCCCCGATTTCCCGCCGGCATACCACCCTCGGCCAAAGATGAACCCCCTCATGGCCGAAGCACACCACAACCGCACCAAAAGTCCGCTCTGTCGTCTCCCCGATGCAGTTCTCATCTGCTTACTTCGGCACTGCGATCTCGTATCAGTCGAATGCCTTCGCCGTACCAGCCGCGTCTTCCTTGCGCTCTTCCACGAAGCATTCGTCGAGAATGAGGCCTGTTACTGGTCCACCCAGTATATCGAGCAGCTGCCGTGGCCGACGTCCAACATTCCTTCCCTCTTCTTTTCGAGTGCCGAGAGAGATGCGTTCCTAGCTTTATGGGTACGGGACGAATATTGTGCGGGATGCCAAGCCGCAATGACGCGTGGAGATTGGGCCGCGAGGGTGGCGTACCTGACGAAGCGGTATTTGTACTGTGAAGGGTGTGGTGTTGACCGTCCGGCTTGTCTGTTCTCGGCCACAGAACGAGAAAAGGGGGTTAGTATGATGTGTATCGGCCATCAAGGGTACGTGCGGCTGTGTAAACACCGCTGGATTAAGTGGGAACAGCTCGTTCATGAGGCGGAGCTGCGGCTGTGGCGAGATCCGGACGCTGCCGAGAAGAGTGTCGTCACCGAACTGATGTCGTGTGGGCTGGACCACGGAAGCCGTTCTTCGGGTGCCGTTCGTGGGGTAGCACGGGGTATCTGGGATGCGTTTCGCAAGCTGTGTGGGCTATTAGTACCGTCGTCGTATCTCCCGTCGGCAGGACCCCCATCCAGCAGTTCCGAATCTTTACCTCAACAGCACAAGGCAGGCGACCACCTATCCTGCAAGTGCCAACCCTCTCACCAGCCAACCATTACATGTCGCTTTGGCATGTCCCCAACAGACGCTCACACCGGAATCATGATCATTACCCTTTGCTGGGCCGGACATATCGCTCTAGCCAAGAGTGTTCGAGGCCGCTACAACGCCGAGGTCTTCGAGGATGGTGTCAACAAGCTTTACCTCCAGCAGGGGAGGTACATTTGTCCTCAGACTGAACCAAGTCGTGTTATTGGCGATGGTTTATGCGACCCCTGTCGGTGCGACTGCCTCGAATATCCAGGCAAGTCTTCGGTATGGAAACGGCCTTTACCCGAGTGGCGGACGATAGTGACCTGCCGCACTGACCGGCGTGCTGGCCTGGGCCGTGGGGATCCCGCAGTACATCGCGGTCTTCGGATTGCAAATCCCGAATTGTTCGGCAAAGGCCAATGCTACAGCCAATATCTGGAGGATGAGGGCTGTATAGGTTATAAGGCCGACGTTATGGTGTGCAGCGCGTCCCCGGAATGGGCCGTAGTCACCTACATGTCCACTATGGCTATCGACCTGGACCAGAACAACCAGCAGGTCCTGGGTCCAATGAACTGCGAATGGTACAGGGCACTCGACCCGGATTCATTCGATCTCAAGGAAGATTACGAGGGGTTTGGTGTTTATTGGTGCGTAGACCGGAACTGTAGGAACTATTATAGCCACGGCCAATCCCGGCTGAGCCGTTTTCTGAAGCCGCAAGACTACCTACGGCGTTGTCCTTGACGGCACTGCTAAACCACCACGGCCCAGGTTACTTAGGTACCTGACCAAACAGGTGCTGAACCGCATAGGCATTCCTGTATTTAGGGTGAACTGCCTGCTGGCAGCCCGCCAGCACCATCTAGATTCATTGGACTGTTTTCACACACTTTTGGTTGTTTCTGCTTAGGACCCTCTCCCCCACCTTTTTCCATAGAAAAAACCACCATTTCAATACCGCATGAACTCACCGCAAAAGCAAAAACAACTAAAGTGGTGAGAGAAAAGTCCAGTCGATGTAGTGTTGAGCTGTGGTGGGAGTGCGACAGCTTCTGCACCTGCGAATGCGGATGGGTCATCATCACCAATGCCTCCCAGCTCCTTCTCACACTGCTTCGTGATTGTATGTGTCGAGCTCTTGCCAGATCAACCCAAGGGAAGAGCCGTTTCCATCCTGCGGGGCCCTTTACGTGGGGTTCTTGCCAGATCAGCTCAGGTACCCCATGACAACTGCGAAAGGAAGGCGCTTGAATTGCCATTTCCCTAGAACGGGGGGTTCCATGATGCGTCGTCGTTCGGTTGCAGTGAACTATTTCTTCCGTCCATATTTCTGCGCGACGTAACAACACAGCGACAACGACCACGACAACGACAACAACAACAAACACACACACACACACACACACACACGCACACACACGCACACACACTAACACATTGACTTTGGGCAGCGCAGGGCCCAACGACGAGTACGAGGACGAAGACGAGGAGGACGAAGACGACGAGATGGGAGAACTCGACCGCGCCATTGTCAAGGCGGCCAAGCTCATTGCCGAAGGCCGGAGAGAGCAGGCCGCGGCCATGCGGGACCTGGCGGCTGCCGTGCGGGAGCACGGCGAGATGACATGGGCCGAGAAGGCGGAAGGTGTGTTGAGCATCGCAACCACCGCGACCTTGGTGGTCGCCGGTGGTTATCGGTTGTGGGTGTGGTTGCGGAGGAGGGGGTGGCGGGAGCTGGCTGGGGCGGGGGCCGGCACGGAGTTGGGGGAACTCGGCCTGGAAGCGGCTGACCGGGCGAGGCGGAGACGGCTCCGGTCTGTCACCATGTGACTTGGTCTTGGTGGCTAAGTGTTTTGTTTTTCCTTTATCTTATTTTTCCTTTGTCTTGTCTTTCCTTTGTCTTGTTTTGCCTTTGTTTTGTTTGTCTTTGTTTTGTTTGTCTTTGTTTTGTTTTGCCTTTGTCTTGTTTTGCCTTTGTTTTGTTGATTCGTTTGGTCTGATTCCATCATGGGGCTAGTATTCTTAGATATTCGGCCCTGTGCCATCCCCAACATACACGGTAAGTCACTCTCCTTAAGTCACAGTGCGTGATGGGCGAAGGCCCGCAAAAGCAGAGGAAGTTCTCTCGAGGGACCACCATTTTTCTTGCTGTAGTTGTGAATAGCTTCACTTCTGGAAGGACCGGCAACCAAAGGCCACCAAGATAAAAAAGAGGTCCGACCGGCAACCTTTGAAGCCATCAAACTCTCCAACTCCATCACACGGTCGGCCAGAGGGTCGGCCACCACCGCCACCATCACCACCACACAATCACCACACAACCACACATAGCGCCGTCGCGCATCGCGCATCTTCAACCCGGTACGTGCCAACGATTGCATCGGCCCTATACTGATTGACGTATGCAGATGTGATGACAGGCGGCCGGATGCACGGGTAGGTAGTGCCGACTGGGTAGACTGGCGATGGCGATGGCGATGGCGATGGCGATGGCGGTGGTGGTGATGGTGGTGGTGGTGGTGATGGCCGACCCTCTGGCCGACCGTGTGGTAGGTAAGGTTGTGGCCGGCTGCGTGGTTGATGGGGATCGCAGCGGTTACAGCCAATGCCCGGTGATAGCGATGGTGATGGTTGTAGTAGTTGTTATGGTGGTGGTTATGGTGGTGGTGGTGGCGGTGGTGGTAGGGGTGGTGGTAGGTAGGTAGGCAGGTAGGTAGGTAGGTAGCCAATCAGATGAATAGCGTTGTTTTTGCACCTTTTCTACACCTAATCAGGGCCAGCCTGTTGCAACCATTGGCCAACGCATCAACGGCTGGTCAACGCATCAACGGTTGATGGTGTTTGTCAACCGCTATATATAGAAAGTGATTTTTAACTGGAAAACAGTTTCCGGCGTTTTTAAACCGTAGATATATATAAACCGTTATTACCTACCCCCCTTACCCGAGAATGCGGCTGCGCTAGGCCGTGAGGCACATGGAGTCAAGTAAAAGTGTGACAGCGTTCGCTTGAGTGATACCTACGGTATCTGACTGATGAATCTACCTATCTACCTATTTGCCTATCTATGTATCTGACAGAGACCGTAAAAGTCCAATGTGGTTGGCGTAAGATCAGTTGATGCTAGGGCTGGTTCCAGCAACGCACTTATTGGCTGCGAGGACAGAGATATCGTTGCGATTGATTGGCGAAGTGTGATTTGGTCTCTGTTGGGGTCCGAGTCTACCTGGTCAACTCAAAAACTCTGTGAAAGGGGGAGAACGTACCTACCTACCTGGCTCGTTTGTGACTTGCCCTGTGATTCGGAGACTTGTGGATCCTATCCGAGATGCATGAATATGGAGAAGAGAGTAGGCTGAAGCTGAAGATTGACGACGACGTGGAATGTTGGACATAGAGCAGAAGACACGGTAAAGTGTGACCGCAACAACAAACAGCTCGGGAGGCGGATAAACACACAACACAGACACACACACACACACACACACTAACACACTAACACAGCCACGAATAGTATACGCACCTGAGCGGATAACGGCGGTGTGTCGGCGACGTCCAACGGGTGAATCTGAAGTGGATTGAAGTTTTGGACCTAAGTGGTAAGAAGTCGGAAGTTGCGCCCCGGTGGCTGATAGAATGATTGTCGGGACGAAGCCCATTCAGTCAGGATGTCGAAAAGATGGACGTAACTCCGGGCCCGTCTCGAGGAGGCATATAGGCAAGCGGCTTATTTTCAGGTTGTTGGCAGCGTACACGACTGATCTCGTCGCCGTTTCTGGAAGGATTGACGAAATACGAGGTGTCGGACGCTGAAAACACGATTTGCAGGCGACAGGCATAGTGCGTGAGTGTATCGAACGGATTGTCGTTGTAGTTTGACGGCTCTCCAGGCCTCGGGAGCGCTCGCCCGCGGGTTGGGACAGTTGGGAGATGAGACAAGAGTGCTCAGACTGCTGCAAAGAACGCGCCAATGTCAGCGAGACTGGAACGACATCGTGTCAGAGGGAATTTCAGACCTGGTAGATCGTGCAAGACGCTGCAATTCGAGGCCCGAATAGTGCAGTTGATGTTACTCGGTGTCTTGGAGCGGTGCCAACAGACGTAGGCTGTGTTCTTGGAATGAGGGAACTGGAGTAGAACAAGGGGGAATCTGCCCTGACAAAAGGTCGCTGAGGGAACAATAGGGCGAAGAGGGAACAACCTCTGACGCACGACCACTGCTCGGCCACACTCACCTTACCTTCCAGTGGGTATGGTACGTCACAGTGGCAGCTGTAGTGGAAGGCTTGGTTCATCCAGGGGAAAGCGGGAGAAGTTGCGAGCCCTGAGATCGATGACGACACCTTCCATGGCCTACACTGCACTCTTGTCAACCTGCTGTATGGGGAGAATGAGTGTGGAATTCTGGTGGAAGGAAGAGAGGGAAGCCAGATCCACACGAGGGAAAAGGCAACACAAGGGCTGTGGTGGAAACCCACATGTGGGTCTGTGGGTCCCACAGCATGCTGTCTTCGCACTGCCCGATGTCTCTTTACGAATGAGGAGACTTAATCAGTCGTGACACAGAGCGTGGCATAAGCTGCATGTAACTTGCCTGGGTTTTCTGGACTGTGGTAAAGCGCGATTCTCGAGAAGACCTTCCCTCTCCTACATTCTCGCTGTGCATTTCCACCCGAAAAGATTGACGTCACGTCCCTGGATGGGAGCATGGATTGCTCTTGCCATCTAAACGGCGCCGGACAAACTCGATTGGGGGATGATAACGACCAAACCAGCTTTCCAAGGATGGTGTGTCTGAGGCCACCAGTCGCCAGCCCCAGAGACACAACGAGATACTTGGATACATTGGTGAACCGCTCAACAACTGTCTGAGCCCATGTGCTCTCCCCCTGGTACAGTCATCATCACCAATGCATCCCAACTCCTCCCTGCCAGAGCTTCACCAAATTCCTTCTCGGTCAAACTGTCAAATCTCATGTCCTTACAGTGAGACGCCAAGAGCAAGGCAAGCGCTCACAAACGCAGTAAGGCACGCAGTCAGCTGAGCAACCAGATCGACCAGCAGCAAGAGATCCACCGCCAACAGCCCGCCCGCCTTGCCCAAGCAGACACTAACAAGCAGATTAACGAGTACCTTGACGGCAGCCCCCAGCTTCAGTAACACAGTGGCAAAGACGCTGACGCTGACGCTAGCCAGGAGTGAAGCGTGGATCTTGACCAGGACCGAAGCGCAGAGGTTGACAATGGCAATGACGGCGGTCGCGCAGGCTTTCACGTCGGCAACGACAAGGCCGCCAGCTTTGACCGTGGCACCGAGGTCGGCGCCGAGCTTCACGACCAGGTCGGCGATGACCTGCAGATCGGCAATGACGGAGACGGCAACGTCGGCGTTGATTTTGGCATCCACGGCTGCATCGATCTTGGCGGCTTCAAGTTCGTCAGCGAATATCCCAGAGTGTGTCCGGATAATTGCACGACGATATGGACTGGTACTTACTGATATCATCGCACTTCTTCTTCACGTCCGTGTAGCATTTCTCAGCGGGTGCGGCGAAGGTGCGCTTCATGAGTGAAGACTCTGGGATACCGGGCTCCGCCACCGGAGCCGAAAAGACTGTAAGATGGGAGCGTTAGCGGTCATTGCCAGAATGAAAAGTAGGTGTCTTTATGGTTTAATGTGAAATAGCTTACCCGGAGCGATGCATGTTGCGAACGCTGCGACGGACACGAAGATGTTCGAGAGGTGCATTTTGAGGGATGAGTTGAAGAGGTTTCAACAAAGGCTCCTGGAGATAAGAAAGGATGAAGTTTCTAGGTGTTCCGTCTCGGCGCTCTGGTCTGATCGATGGTGAGAGAAGTAATGAGAGCTGTACGGGTCCGGAGACGAGCTTTTTATCCTTTTTTCCCACCTCGTCAAACGAGAGTCAGTCCTCTTCCTTCCCGTCGTCTACCGAGTCTGTCGTCCGGGAACATGGTAAACACTATGGAACAGCAACTCATCTTCCGAATGTCCAATATCGTCGGCGAAGCCTCTGCTGCATCCTGATTGCAACATACAGCTTGTGCTCAGGCGAGACCCACTGCCAGGCTGGTTGAGTCTTGGTACGGTTCTGTAGGGTAGTAGTCGACCGTATAGAATTCCCTCCGTCGATATGGAGATGCGAGCTGTTATATGCAGTACATCGACAGTGACATCATGTTCGCAGTCAACCAAGCTCGTCCCGAAAAGCATAGAGCTGCTAGCTGTTGTGCAAAGTTCAGCGAGACATAAGCCAACGTTACTCCCGTTAAAGGCATCTGATAGGGGTGCACCCCCCTTTTGCTACGGGTGCACCCCTCTGCACACCGTTTTTCCCAACTACCTTCCAATCTACTGTTGACATCATTCTAAAAAAGACGTATATATATTTTTCGAAGGCCTATTTACTATATATAAGGGGGTTTAAACGTTTAAAGGTAGAGAAAAGTAAGGATTTAAGGTAGTTACGTTTATTCGCCACACCTAGATACGCGTTAGGTTAGGACCTTTTATATCTTATTTTCTGTAGATAGAGGAATAAGGACGTCTTTAATAAATTGTAACGCCCTTATTAATAACCCTTTTGGCATTATAATACGCCGAAACGCTTGTATTTGAGGATGTAGGTGAGAAAAATCTTCTTCAAAGGGAGGCGTACGGATCAAAAGGGGGGTGCACCCGGATCAGACGCCCCGTTAAATTTAATATCAACCTCCGGCTAGCAAACTCAGATGTACCTTAATAGCAAGCAGACCCAACAAAACGCACCTCCGCAGCTTATACTCCGAATATCAGCACCAGAGTATTGACTCAGGGCGGGCTGTCAAGATCTCGTTCATCAGAGGTTCCAACCACCGAGATCGAAAACAATACCGCAAGACAGCCACAATAGTCGGACCGACGCGGGACGGAGTTCGGGTGTGTGTTGTGACTGGCGTCTGACAGGCGGAATCTTCTGTCGACCGAGGACTAGAACCAGCGTCAACGTTACCACTGAACATACATGCATTTTGGAAAAGGTCCATCTAAGATGTGCTTCCCCGGACGTTCATGCAAACAATATTTCCCCTAATAATAGTACCTATATGATCCCACCACCAGCAGCTGGGACTAGAATTAAAACGAAGAGGCACTGACAAGAGCGCCGAGCTTTTCTGCCTCAGCTGGATAATCTATAATTTGAGGAAAAGGAAATGATCTACGGGGACGCTATGGAGACTGCACCCGGTGTACGGCAAACTTGTTTTACCCGCATGTGTGGCACGACTAAGGTGCGGCTATTCTATTTGGATGTAGTAGCAACAGCTATCATCCTTCCCGGAGCTCTGTTTTAAACTCGCCTCGATTTCCTGAACAAGACAGCTGCAGAAAGTTTATCCAGCAAACAATCTTGCGGGCCGATGTTTATTATGTAAAACGCTGAATCACTGGTAGACTCTTTTTGGCCAAAGTCATGTCCGCTTCTCTGTGGCTCCGACACCTAGTCCAAGAAGCGACCCCTCGGGTCTCGACCGCTAAAAGGTCCGTTCTAGATATCCAATTTACCTAGTTAAATTGATAGCACCAAAATTTTCCGATGTCATACGTCATAAACGGAACATTCGGGCGTCTATAGACAGTATCCCAGAGAGCGCGGCGAATCAGTGACCGTCGTTGGAGCAAGAGTCTTCCGACATCGTCGGTCGAACAGAGAAACAGAGTCTGCATTCAGTAGGACTCAACAGGTAAGAATCTGCGTAGCTACTAAGTACCTAGGTACCTTTGACCGCAGGGACACCGGTCAAGCCCTTCGTGTATCTGCTCTTGTTCCGTCGGTTACGGTAGATCGGAAATCCGGATGCTTCTCCAGATTCACCATCTCTGGAACCCGGTTTCTGATCTGATCATATCAAGCCGCGGACTGGAAGCAATCAATAAGCCGCTCCCCACACGCCGATCGGTCAGGGCTAGTGGTCATTTAGTCTAAGATACCTGATCACGAAGTGGCAGAGCGTGGATAGCGAAACTGTCCTTTCCAATGGCGCCGAGGATGAGAGCGATGGGACTGATCATGAGCTCGTATGCCAAGGCCGGCCGGCCGGCAGCAGAGGTTACCCTCGGACATGTGGCATCCAGTCCAAAACTTTAGACCGCTTCTGGCAGACAAGCCGCCGTACAGATGCTCAGCGCATGACGTCAAGCCTGTCAGTCAGGACTACACAGAGAGATGTTGATGTGGCTCTTCTCAGGGGGTAAGCGGCGAGTGCATTACGAGATGGCATAGTCGAACGGCTTACAAGCGGAAAGCATGGGAGGAAAAAGGGGCGCGATCTTTGGTTCTGGAATTAGGACCAAAAGGGTGAAGAAAAGATATGAGAGTGTAATTTGAACGGAAGGTGATCTTTACTCACGGAGGCACCGCCGCATACAGTGTTCAGGGACATCACTGGGCAGATCCAGATCGAGATTCCGAGTGCCAGGGTTTCGGCGTGTTCCCTCCTGGATAACGGTTTCTTCCGAACTGGGGTTCTCCCCCTGAATTATCTCATTATGTAAGCCGTCATGATTGCACACCCCCGGGTTTCAGCTCCCCGCTCGAGCTCGTGACATGGATGCGATGTTCATCCGTGCTTATCTATTCCAACAACGCAACTCCTGATTGTTGAGATCGAACCTTTCGTCAGGTGCCAACCCAGCTCGCCAGATCCAACTTCGGGAAGGCCAAAAGACCATCATGTCTCCGTCGCCATCCAGCCAAGCCCGATCCGACGATGGAGAGTCGGAGGATGCATTCGAAGACGACTCCTCTGAGCGCAGCTGTCTGTGTGACATTTTTGAGGGAGACAAAGGCCGTTCTCCAAATGTCGGACGGCTGCGCGAAGTCGCCGAGGCGGCTGACTGCGACATGTGTTTTCTCCTCCTCGACATGGCAGAAAAGTTCGGGGCCGACGACGACGCCATGATACACGTCAGTCACCCCAGAGAGTACTCCACGGACTCATTCCAGGACTCGCTCCGGGTGTCATATCTCGCTGACATGGACGAAGACGACATCCTCGTGAGCGTTTTTGTGCCTCCTGGCGTCGAGTCTCCGCACCCGTCGATTCGAACCCTCACGCCCAACTCCCACTACTCAGGCAACACCGAAAGTCTTGAACTAGCGAAACGCTGGCTGGAAGAGTGCGCTGCGAATCACAAAGACTGCAACAACTCTTCCGAGACGCCCATGCCGACACGCGTCATTGACGTCGGCGCCGATGATCGAGACCCTATGCTGGTCGAAACGGGGGGCAGACCAGGCCAATATGCCACGTTGAGCTATTGTTGGGGCAAGAAGCCGCAGCTTAAGACGACCAAGGAAACCCTTCCCGACTTGCTGAAAGGAATCCCGGTGGTATTATTGCAGAAAACCGCCCTCGACGCCCTCGAGATATGTCGCCATCTACAGATCCCCTACCTCTGGATCGACGCCCTCTGCATCGTCCAGGACGATGAAGCCGACTGGCTGCGCGAGTCCTCCCGCATGTGCGAGATATACTCCCTGTCGACCCTCACGATTGTCTCGGCCTGGTCGCTCAACACTTGGCAAGGCATTTTCGGGTTCCAAGAATACGGGGAGCCGGGCCACTCCGAGACTTTTGAGTTCAAAGACACCGAGGTATATGCGAGGAAACTTCCTCTGGGCGAGCACGTCGGCACCCCGCTGGGCGTCAACATCGCGAGGCAGGACACGGGGCGCGTGGCCGAGAAGTCGTGGATCCTCCGCCCGCAGGAGCTACCCCTTGCGAGGCGAGCCTGGACAGTGCAAGAGCGAGTCCTCTCGCGCCGGGCGCTGTACTATACCTCGCAGGAGCTGTGGTGGGAGTGCGACAGCTTCTGCACTTGCGAATGCGGATGGGTCAGCTACACCAAGGAGTACGAGCTCGGACCGGACTACGATTTCGACGCGGTACAGGAGGCGAATACCGGGTCATTCGGCTGGTTGAGGGACCCTCGGCGGTGCAAGTCGCTCACCCTCGAGCAAGCTTACCAGAGATGGGCCTCGGTTGTTTCCCTCTTTAGCGCCGGCAAGCTCACCGTCCTGAGCGACAAGCTCCCTGCACTCTCGGGCATTGCGCAGCAGTTCCAGCGAGCACTGAAGATGCGGTTCGATGTGTCGGATGATTACCTCGCGGGTATGTGGCGCCAGGACCTCGCGCAACAGCTCCTCTGGGTTATTGGCCCGTACGTCGGCCGTCCTCGCCTCGCGCCCTACCCGACGGAGGCCGGCATCCCGACTTGGAGCTGGACCTCGGTCAATGGAGTAATCAGCTACGCATGGGAGGAGCAGGAAGACGGCCTGGACCCGTTGTTCACGATTCGGGAGGCGTCCGTCGAGCTGGACACTTCGGACCCAACGGGCAAGATCCGAGGAGGGAAGCTCGTGCTCGAGAGCGCTGTTTCGCATGGCCACAGGCTCGGCGGCGTTCCGCATGCCGGGAATATTCTTGCTAGTCTCGTCCTTCAGCCATCCGGCTCCCGGGTTAGCTTTTACGCCGACCGCGCAGACGAGCTTGATCCCGAGGCCCTGTACAGCTGTCTCTCTGCCGCCGGGGGCGGGAATGCTGGCTCCGACTGGGTCATGGTCCTGAAGCCGTCTCGCAAAGCGCCCGGGGCGTATGAACGGGTCGGTCTCGGACTCGTTTCGCGGTTGTTCGGAGATGCTAAGAAACAATTATGGAAGAACGCTCAAACTGAGGCCATAACCATTGTTTGAGGGATCTGATAGGGGTGCACCCCCCTTTTGCTACGGGTGCATCCCCTAAAGATAAACTTTTACGCGTAAATCCTCAGATACAAGCGTTTCGGCATATTAGCAATTGCAAAAGAGCCATTAATAAGGGCGTTACGATCTATCAACTACGTCTTCAAACCTCTACTTACCGGAAAACAAAATATAAAAGGTCTCAACCTAACGTATATCCGGGGATTTAACAAGTAACCTAACGACCTTATACTTTTACTTTTATCAGCCTTTACAAGTTCAATACCCCTTATATATAGCAAATAGGCCTTTGATAAATATATATACAGCTTTTAGGAAAAACATTAACAGTAAATTAGAGAGCATATGCGTAAAACACTATGGCGGGGGATGCACCGGGAGCAAAAGGGGGGCGCACCCCTATCAGATGCCTTGTTTGACAGCAAATATTTTTCTTTTTCCCTGCCCACCAGCATGCACCTTCCTAGCGAAGAGTGAGCCAAATAGAGAGACTTGTCCATAAAACCAGCTGCCATTCCACGGGCAACACCCGGCCCTGTCCCGACGGCTTGGGACTCCCAGTACTGGCTGGATTCCCGGCGGTAGTGGTGCTCCCTCCCTCCCGACAGGTATCCAGCATGCTGGTCAAGGCCGCCTTCTCAGCCGACGTGATAGTCAACGCCCACTTATACTTGACCTGTACCCAGCTCTTCGCATAAGTGCAGTAGAACGACGTGAGCGGCGGCTTCCACAGGTCCGGGCTCTTATCACCTTTTGCCTGGTTGAGATCATCCGTCACGGCCCACAGCTGGGGTGACGAGATGTCGTTGGCAAACTGCTCCCGCTTGGGCGTCGTCCACGTGCTGGCTCCGCTGTCCCACGCGTTACTGAGCGGGACCATGTGGTCGATATCCACGTCGGAAGCCGCCGTCCAGGTCTTCCCGTCGTATGGCGAGACCCAGGTTCCGGATGTCGCGGCGCAGGCCGAGTTGACGACGACGTTGGTCCCGTCACGCTTCAGGACGAATTCTCTGGACACAAAACCGTTAACTCTGGGATATGCCACTAAATACGGGTGCTGGGACAGGACGTAGGGGTTGGTACTGACCTGGTATTGCAGGTGCCGCTTTGGGTGCTCCAGTGGGGGAAGAGACTGCGGTTGTAGCCGGCGACGTCGACGAAGGCTTTCACTGGTAGTGAGGCAAGCTCACTCTGCGCAACCGATTTTGAGGGGATTCCGGGCTGATTTTTCATGTGAGACTTGGCAAGCAAGTCGTCTGGCTTGGAGGAACACTTACCGGACCGGTTGCCGTTGCGCCATCGGCGATAAGATTGGCGGCGACGACAAAAGCCAGCCACTTCATGATTATCTGTTCGCGTTCAATTGCCCTCCGCGGTGTGCTCTCATTTGGGAGGGGAGCCGACGCGATAAATAATTGCACTGCCAAGCATCACAACAGCACAAGTGCGCTCGGTGAAACCCAGCCAATCCACTCATCGCGGCAAGGGTCGCCACAGCAGAAACTCATTGGCCAAGGATGATCCCGCTACAATCGCACGTGTCCCGCTGTGAGTTGTTGCTCGAAACGGGCAAGTCAAGCTTGGCATGGATTTGAGCTTGGCGTTTAACTTCGGACAGAATTTGTTGTCGTGAACAACGTCTCGCCCTAAAAACTGCAGGCCGCTGAAAAGCTTATCACGGACGCCACGATACTGACAGACTCCTCAAAAAGGGACCTTATTACTGGGTTCTTTCTCCAAACTTTGAACAAATGAAGAGGCATTGACACATCTCACCTTATTGCCTGCCCGGCATTTCTGCCCATGGTATCCGCATCGTTCCATGGCTTATCCTAACCCGCCAAATCCGCCCGGACCCATCTCACAGATGGTCCTTCTTCCCGGGGACCAACATGACTCGAGTCCTCAACCATGTGGTTTCTCTCCAAACAGGTTGAAGCTGCATTGTATCATTCTATTGGTGCTGTACATCTATTGGTGCTGTACATCTGCTTCATGCTGAATTTAAAGCTTCTTTTTGCATCCGCTTCCGCCAAAACCCGGGTTTATCTCCGACACAGTGGTCAGCGGCTTGGGTGTATGTACGGATATCTTTCCGCTAAATCCCATGCATGTGTGCGTTATGAACCTGCATGTGTAAAATGGTCGGACGGCAAATCACAGCGCTGACCGCACGGCAGGGTAGCAACTGACAGCTCGGCAGGGCAGCTCAGGGACCGCTGACTTAGTAGCACAAGAGGCTACCGGAAAATATAACCCCGTGAATCCTGCCTGATCCAGCCACTTACCATGCAGAGATCTTGCGTTCGACTCCTCGCCGACCCAGCAGCCGAGAGCCGGTGCCTAAATCAACCGGCCGAGCTAATATCTGTGCAATCTCGTAAATTGTCCTGGACATTTTTCAGCATTCGAGATCGGCGCTAGAACAAAGATGTGGGGGCGTCTGGTTCAAAGAGGGGGACGATACATATAAGGTAAACTTACAAATGATGTACCAGGGTCGAGCCGGGCAGAGCTGGTTCGTTGCGATAACATCGGGGGCACCTTTGGAATTTCGAACCAACACGTAACCGTCCCAGCAACTGCGTTCTCTCCATCGACCATGCCGCCGTGGAAGCAGTTCGTTTTGGCCGTCGCCGTGACGCTCGGCGCGGTCGACCTGGTCTCGAGCCAGGACCAGGAACCGGGACCGTTCGACCCCTCGACGGCCAACATCCCTCCCATGCTCCGATTCCAATGCTCGCAGCTCGTTGTGGAGCGTCTGGATCCCCTCGTCAATCCGGGCCTCGTTCCGTCCCCTCACTTACACCAGATCGTCGGCGGAGACTCGTTCAACGCGTCCATGGACCCCAAAACGCACGATCTCGTCACGCAGTCCGGCTGCACGTCCTGCACCTTTTCCGAAGACTTTTCCAACTACTGGACGGCCGTGTTGTTCTTCCGTGCTAGGAACGGCACGTACAAGCGGGTTCGGCAGAAGCCCAACGAGGGTTTGAAAGGCAATGGTGGCATTACGGTGTACTACATCCCTCCGCTGGGGCAGAACAAGACGACCGCGTTCAAGCCCGGGTTCCGAATGCTCGTCGGCGATGCTGGGCTCCGTGGTCCGGCGGAAAAGGATAAGGTTGACCCGAAAGTGTGCCACCGGTGCATGCCCAAGTCGGGTGACAACAACAACCTCAACTGCGCGGCTCCTGACGGCATCACGTTGCCCGTGAAGTTCTGCGCCGGAGGTATCCGGAGTGTCATCACGTTCCCCACGTGCTGGGATGGTGTCAACCTCGACACCCCGGACCACAAGAGCCATATGGCATACCCGGTCCAAGGCACCATTACCGACTTCTACGACTATGACGGTGGTCTCTGCCCCAAGACACACCCTGTTAGAGTCCCTCAGGTCATGTACGAGGTAATCTGGGATGTAAGTCTAGCCTAATTACTCGATGGTGCGGATGGTCGAGAAATCAACTAACATGCCGCGCTCCTGCAGACCACCCCATTCAACGACCCAGACCTGTGGCCGGTGGACAAGACTCAACAGCCTTTTGTTTGGAGCACCAACGACGAGTAAGAGTCATCATGAGGCCAACACAAAAAGACACAATGCTAACTCTCCGACAGACACGGATACTCCCAGCATGGCGATTATGTGTAAGTCTGCCGCTTGCTATAACTATTCTATCTGACTCAAATGTCACAGGTTTGGCTGGAAAGGCGACGCTCTCCAGCGTGCCATGGACAACCGGTGCTTCGGGGACGTTTGCAAGAGTCTGGAGGTGCAGACACCGGAGAAGGCGGCTGAGTGCGTGAAGAGCAGAACCGTTACGGAGGATATTGATGGGTGTAAGCAATCATTCCTTTTTATGACTGCACCAGATCCGTTTAGGAGGGAATTTAAAGCTGACTATGTTTTGCAGGGCTTGACGAGCTTCCTGGTATGGCGAAGATGAAGTGATGATCGGGCTCTCTCACTGCTTTTCAAAACTGTTATACATCCCGCGTGTTATATACCTAGATAGGTCTTTCCGCAATAAACCAGATGAGATACCGATATCCCCTTCTCTAAACACTAATTCAAAGTGCCCTTTATGTCAAAGGTCTGGGAAGATGACTTTCGATTGTCGAGACGGCGGACGGATCTCCGTCGGAGCCGACCGGAGCTTGCAGTGGCCAGACACCTTCCCGCACAAAACGGCACGTAAAAAACACCATTTTGAGTACAGATCACCAGTGTTGGATCCTCATCAAGTCGGCAGGGGTATTTGCAGCAGGATTCAGACCGAGACACGTGATTCGTGTTGCATTCTCCTTTTCCTCTTCTTTCTCTTCCTTCAAGGCCTCTGACTCACTGAAAAAAATCCCCGCATCTCCGACGTTGCTGATCGCCAACAATCATCACCATGTCTTTCGAAAACACATTCGGCTTTCCTGCCAAGGATATAGCCAATGCCCGAGTCAAATTGACGCCTTTTCTCGTATGTGATCAAATCTTACCCAGTCCTCCCCGATGGGTTATGGAGATTGACTGACCTCACGCAGGCCGATCGCCATGCCCAAACATTTGTCGACAAGTCCATCTCCCACCCGGAGCTCTACGCCCACATGCCCCTAGGCCCATTCAGCAGCGCATCAGACTTCGCCGAATTCCTGGGCAAGCTGGTGCATTTGTACGCGGGCTGTATCACCTTCGCCATCGTCGACAAGACCAAGCCCCCCTCGGCCGAGGACGACGAGGGCGCACTCGCCGGGATGGTGTCGTACATCAGAACGTCGACAACGCACCTCTCGACCGAGATCGGCGGCGTCCTGATCCTGCCGGAATATCATCGTACCCACGTCACGACCAACGCCAACGGCCTGATGCTCCAGTACGCGCTTGATCTCCCCGAGAACGGGGGGCTGGGTCTCCGTCGGGTGCAGTGGCTGACGAGCACGATGAACCAGTCGTCGATCCGTGTTGCTGAACGACTGGGATTCCGGCGCGAGGCGGTCTTGCGCTGGCATATGATCTTCCGAGATGGTGTTAAAAATCAGAAAATTGGCAACGGCCGCCCCCTGCCTCCGGGCAGCGAGGAGGGCGATCTTGGGAGAGACACTGTGGTGTTGAGCTTGTGTTGGGATGACTGGACCAATGGAGGACGGGACAGGGTTATGGAGGCGATGGAAAGACGTCAATAGCAACGCCATGTAGGTACGGAGGTCAAACCCGAACCCAAACTGGGCCAGACATACAGGTCTTTAGCCAAGCCCACAGTAAGCCATCTCGGTCATAGCACTAGATGAAGAACTTAGAAGATGTTGTTAGAGCAGGCGATCAGAGCCATCTTCGTGCAGCTCACAATACAACAACCAATACAACAATCATCCCAATCGTTTGGTATTCCCTGACAACTGGCTCATGTCAACAAGTTCCTCGGCATGTGTTTTTAAGTGCTATTTAAAGCCGTCATGACTGGGAGCTTGTAGCAGATACCGTCAGAATTAGATACCTTAGCTGAGGTGCATAAATCCATTGGATGTTCAAAACAGAGGTCTGAATACCATGAAGAAAGGCTTGTAAAGGCCCCTGCGCCACGGAATTTACGCATACCTAACGAGAATTCCTCGAGGTGGTCAACAGCCCTTGAATTGTACGAGTCTGCACTACCAAGATTACAGGCGTGGCGAGCGATGCCGCTGTCCGGGACCTGATCCTCCACAGTACATGCAAACTGACAAGAGGTGTCAACCGAGCCAATGTCTGTCCGAAACCACCTCTCTTCCACTTGCATTCTTCAAAGATTGTTGCGTTTACGAGCTCTCAGTGGCGACCTTGGGGTCGCGGCCGCAGCCGACACCGCCGAGGATGCTGCATTGGCGAGCAACCACGGCATCTTCAGTTGTCAGTTTCCCGTTTCTTATCACAATTCAATGGGCTCTTACCAGACCCGGGGGCCGGAGCTGGGCTCCGGGTGCTGACCTTGGGGTCAGGCTTGCAGCCGATGCCACCGAGAATGCTGCATTGGCGAGCAATCAAGGCATCTTCAATTGTCAGCTTCTCGTTCCTGTCAACGTTTCCATGGGAAGCATACCCGACTCGGAAACGGGTGCAGCAATGGCGCCTGCGGCAATGGAGGCGAGAGCGAGGAAGGTGAGCTTCATGGTGGCGGTTAGATAGGTAGGTACCTAGCGTTCGAAGATTGGATAGAAGTTATTGGTAGAATGTCTGTACTGGAGCTGACGGTAATTCTCTGCTGAACCCAAACTCATACTCGCGGAAGATATGGCCCTTTTTATATTGCCTTGGCAGCAAGCCTTCGAGGTGTTGAGTGCTAGCGTGAGAATGCCTCGGAACCATCACGACGACGTTTACGGGCCATCCAAGCGAGCAACTCTTACCAAGAGCACCAAGCTTCTCGTCTTCAAATGCCGCTCGGCTTAGATGGCACTGTTACAAGGAACCATCAGTAAACAAACTACGTCAAGGATGTACGGAACTTCTGTAGAGGTGCCGACTTCTTCGCGATAGTGAGATTAGTAACGCGGGTGGTGGTTAGGTACGTACTGTTGTTTCCCGATACCAGGCTGACAGTGCCTCGTTTCACAGTCCTCCAAGGGGAAGGCGCGTCATTTAGACTCTTCAAACGGAAGGTAGCCAGTGTTTGTTGTCCGACACAGTCACGTTCATCGAAAGATGTCAGTGTTTCGAAGATTCTACAACTTCCTTGTTCACGCATTTGAAGCCGCAAAGTTCCGCTTGATTCCCGCCAAAAGCCTCGATTCGACTTGGAGGAGGTACAGAAAGATGGTTCTGGACAACTTCGCGAGTCGTTTCGCGTTTCTTTTAGTGCATCTACTTGAGTACCTACCCGATTTGAACGCCATTGCTCGAGACATCACCGATCAAGCGCGGTGTTTACAACGTGTGAAGGGATTTCAAGACGCAAGTGCGTACCTATGAAAGTACAGAAACCGTCAGAAACTCCGTGCTTAGGACTTTTAAGGCATTGCATATCGCCGATGCCACGCCACCACCTCGTCGAGGCATGGGACGTCTTAGGCCACTCAAACAGACATATCTAGCCACAAGAGGCAGCACCAATGATATTGGTCATCAGAGGGTGATTCTAAAAGTCCAGAGTCTCCCAAGACCCCTCTCAGGGGACTTTTGGATCACCTTCGTTTAGTTCGCAACCCGGTTCGAGCTTGAGACAACAAACCGGTTCGGGTTTGAGACAAAACTCTCAGATTTCCCGCAGATCGACCCGGAGAGACGCCATCGATGTTTGAAGCAAATACCAATTCGAGCCTTTTGCTGTCCATCATGCAGGATGGCTCCAAATTTGCAAGGACAAAACTATCTGCATACCTAGCCTTGGCCAGGCTTTTTCTTCGCCTTCCTTAACGGATCATCCGTTCTTTGACACGGGAATACGTAGCGTCAACTGCATTGGATATTTCCACACTTCTTCTGACAAGCACTTTATGGAAGGTGTCCGGGTCTAGATAGTCAATTCAAACTAGTGGCCCTGGATGGGGCCCCCAAGTCAGGTAAGGTACCTACCTACCCAAGTTTGCCAATCGACAGTGCCTGGGGTAGAAATCTTAGTACCTCCAGCAAGATTACCCCCCTTGGCATCCATGTAATTCTAGACCGCGCCATCAGCGGCAAGTCCTATTATTGGCAAGATATCAGCTAGAGATACCGTTTCGTCGGTTTATCTCCACTGTGGATGCACCAAATCTTAGCTAGGTAGGTACCTAGGTACCTTAGCCTTCATCGTCGAAGCCAGATAGCGTACCCTGCAGCATCCCATCAGCGGGTAGGCACTCGGGTTATCATCTCGGATGATAGGCCGCTCACTGGAGTGTACATAAATAAGTTGCCTTGGCGTCTATGTGCATCCAAGATAACATAGAGACGTCTATTTGCCGTGGTCGCTGCCCAACCCCGATGTGGGTATAAGCCCCAGTGTTATCAGAGCAAGTCGTCGGTGATTGGCAGGGTTATCATGAGGGTGCCATTTAATATTCTGGAAAACTGCTACAAACAGCCATATAAACAGCTTAACCCGTCAAGAATTAGGCTAATACATGTTCGGTACCCTAACCTCGGCAAGTCGTCCGACTCGACGACGGCTGGAAACTAGATAATGGAAGATGACTTGACTGACATGTTCAAGCTTGTGATGCCGACAAAAAAATCACAGTCCAGGGACGTCAAGATGAAGGCGAACATGTTGAGCCAGCTCACACTCTTCGCCCTTGCGGGCTCCGCCCATGCAGCCTTGCGGTTCGGCTGCTCCACCATCACGGTCCAGCGACTCGATCCCGTCGTCGAGCCCGGCAAGATCCCTTCGGCTCATGTGCACCAAATCGTGGGCGGAAATGCATTCAACGCCACTATGGAGGGCGACATCGGCGAGAAGGGGACCTGCACGACCTGCGCCTACACCGAAGACTTCTCCAACTACTGGACGGCCGTCATGTACTTCCGCCACGAGAACGGGTCCTACAAGCGGGTGCCACAATATCCCAACGCCCAGCTCGGCACCGAGGGCAAGGACGCGCCCGACATAAAGGCGGGCATGACCATTTACTACTCTCAAAAGGACCTCAACTCGAACGGGAACCAGTTCATCCGCGCCTTCCCACCGGGCTTCCGCATGACAGTCGGCAGCCCGTCGGCCAGCACGGCCAGCTACGGCCAGAGCCACCCCGGGCTGCGATACACGTGCCTCCAGACAATACTGACACGCGGCGGCGAGACGGCCGACTTCCCCACCAAGCCGTGCCCGGCCGGCATCATGGCGATCCACCACTTCCCGGCGTGCTGGGACGGCAAGAACCTCGACAGCCCGAACCACCAAGACCACATGTACGCGACGACCAAGGGCGGCTTCCAGGAGGCGGCGCCGTGTCCGGCGTCGCACCCGGTGCGCGTCGCGCAGGTTGCCTACGAGACCATGTGGAACACGACCGTGTTCAAGGACATGTGGCCCAAGAACAGCAACAAGCAGCCGTTTGTGTGGTCGTTCGAGGGCAATGGGTACGGCACGCACGCCGACTACCTGTTCGGGTGGAAGGGCGACAGCCTGCAGCGCGCGATGAACTCGACGTGCATGTTCCACAAGTGCGGCAGCCCTGGCGTGCAGGGCATCCTGAAGACGCAGACGGTTGCCGAGATGAACAATTGCGCGGTGAAGAAGATGGTGGACGAGGATGTCGACGGGTGGCTCGACCGGTTGCCGGGACAAGATGTGATGCCGATGCGGTTCAGAGACTGATGAGAAATTCTATGTATTTTTCGTGATCAGCACTGCAGTGTTGTAATGTGTGCTTGAAAGATGTTGGTCCCCCCCTTTTTTTGTTGTGAGGCGTCATCAAAGTTGCCCTGAGAACCCCTGGCGGACGCACGTGGGCTGCGGGAAGGTCGAATTTCCTTTGGGGGATTTTTAGTGGCTCACGGGTGTTATCATCGGTGTCGTTCTCGGATCCAAGCGGCCAGAACGTGCTGCATGCGACGTCTTAATTTGGCGGTGCGGCTGGGCACGCGGCCTGGATGGCGCCTTGCTATCAACGCCACGGCCCGTCCGTCTTACCACAGCATGCGCCGCCCAGGATCGCCCCGGAAACCCCAGCCTCTGCGCTGTCTTTCCGCCATTATGTTTGCCAGCATTTTGCACGTTTTGACGGGCATGGATGATGACCAGCGCCTCCCCCGCCCACGCGTTCCAACGTGCCGGCATGCATCTAGCCCCCCGGTCTTCAAAACCGGGTGCGCGCGCACTCACGTAGGTTCCGCCAGACTTTGCTCTTCCAGATGAAAGCTTGTCTCAACGTCGAGATGAAAGTACGAGATCCTCTCGTGGCGATTTTGGCTGCAACGCTGGTTCCGGGCCCGCTCCTAGCTGCCTGTCAGTCGCTGCCCTCGGAAAAGGGGCCGGCACTGGTGAGGCGGGCGGGTTCCGGTGCACCGTGCGGCCCGACTGCCGGGAACGCAATATGCGATGCGGGACTCTGCTGTTCTGAGAATGTAGGTGCCACATACAAAAAGCCTCAGGGACTCTTGTTGACCGTTCTTGCTCAGGGAATCTGCGGGACCGGCGGCGCTTTCTGTAGCGGACCTGCGTGTCAACTATCCTATGGACCAGCTTGCGATGGAAATCAAATACCGGCGGGCACCGACACATCCAAGACGCCACGACCACTTTTTGGCAGCATCCCATACGGCGTCGACATCAGCCACTGCTCTGTCAAGGGCAAAGTCGCTCTCACCTTTGACGATGGACCGTACATCTACACCACCGAGCTGCTGGACCTCCTGAAGCGAAACAACGTCCCGGCTACCTTTTTCGTCGTGGGCAACAACGCGGGCAAGGGTCAAATCAACGACCCCAAGTCGGGATATACGCCGATCATACAGCGGATGATCGCCGATGGTCACCAGGTCGGAAGCCACACGTGGAGTCATCAAGACTTGAACGCCATGACGCCGCAGCAACGAAAAGCCCAGATTGTCAACAACGAGATAGCATTGAGCAGCATCCTCGGTGTGATTCCAACGTATCTCCGACCACCATACACCAGCTGCGGCGCCGACTGCTACAACGACCTCAAATCCTTCGGGTATCATGTGGTAAGCGGACAACATCAGAAAAGAACCCTTACTCTCGCCCCCTGTATACAGAAACAGTTCGATGGAATAGTTGAGTTGAAATAAAATACTGATTCACAGCCAAGGTAAACTACGACATCGACACCCGCGACTGGGAAAACGGCGGCGTCAACGCAAAGTCCATCTACCAAAACATCCTCGCCCAACAACCCGCGGCAAACTCCCAATGGCTCACCCTCGCCCACGACGTCCAGGAGTTCACCGTCCACGAGCTCGCCCAGTTCATGATCGACAAGGCCAAGGCGGCCGGCTACGACCTCGTCACCGTCGGCGCCTGCCTCGGCGATCCGCCCGGGAATTGGTACCGGGACCCCGGCACTGGCGCAGCAAGAGACGCGAGGGGGGCGAGTCCCTCCTCCAACACCCAGGCGGCAGCGGCGGCGACGAATCAGAGGGTTGCTACGGCGTCGAAGTCGAGCACTACGGAGACGGAGAAGAAAGCTGTTACTACGCCGACGCCGACGCCGGTGTCGCAGTCTAATTTTCACTTGGGGGCGGGTTCGACTGCGGCTACGAAGACTACGAGCACATCGGCGGGTTTGTTGGGGCCTTCTTCTACGGCTGCCGTTGCGTCGCCGAGAGTCCCGGGTGTGGTTGGTCTGAGGGCGGCACCGGCTCCAACGTTCCTGGCGGTGCTTGGTGGAGGGAGTGTAGTGCTGGGGTTGTTGCTTGGATTCCTTGGTGTGGCACTTTTCATGGCGTTTTGACGGAGAAAAATGACGTTGGCAAAGATATACATGATGGTTTATGAGAATATTTCAAGAGATGAGGGACGCGATCGATTTGTAGCTGATATACCACTTGGGAGGTAGAGCTAGATAATAGCTAATTGTTATCCTAATAAAAGGAGAAAAAGCCTCTGCGCAACCCTTCTTTGAAGCTGGCAGTGTACGACAATATTGGTAGCAGAAAAAAACACTCAGGGGTCTTTGCAACACGTCCTGGGTCATCTTCCATCCCAGCTGTCTTCAATGACACTCAAACGGGCCGGGAGTCAAACCTATACCCAAACGGACCTACACAATCACCCATCGGACGACTCGCATCAGCGCCAGGAACCTGTTCATCCAAGTTAGCCCGACATCACCACCACCAGCGTCTTACGAAGAAGAAGAAAAAAGGGCGGGGAGAGAGCGAGAGAGAGTGAGAGAGAGAAAGAAAGATAGAAAAGAAAAAAGCTCACTCCATGCACAACCGAATACGGATCCCAAGCCCGATCAGTATGCGGCGCATACTCCACAGCATTAACAACCCCCCCCCCCCCCCCCCCACTCCACCGCCTCTTCCTCCCCAAGGAAGAACCCCCTCAAAAAAGCATACCTACACCATATCCATCCCCGCCGACACGCCCGAGCTAGCTAGTCCCGGGGTGGCGAGCTGGCTGGGACCGGGCCGGGCCGGGGTCTTTCCAGATCATCTAGAGGGTCATGTTGAAGGTCTGGTGCCTGAGAGCTGTGATCCCCGGGGGTTTTGTTGGTGTTATTACGGGGATGCGGCTTGATTGTCTGTTGGGGTTCGTACGAATAAAAAAGAAAAGTGATGGGGGTGTGTGGGTGAACTCATCCATAGATCTATCTGAGCTATGGTGGTGATGCGTAGGTGCAAGAAGGTGGAAAAGGCTGGAAGGTCCAGGATGGAAGATATGGTGGTGTGGGGCCTACGGCACCCACCCCACAACACGCCCCCTTATCCTGGCCTCTACCGCCGGTAAAAACCATCCTTCCTATCTGGGTAAAATAGAGAAGGTCTATTTCTACCGTAGTGCCATACATAACCCCAACCCTGCAAAGGAAAGGTACATCCAGAATTCTGCCGCCGCACCACCACCACCACCACCACCACCACCACCGCCATCGCCATTCCAGACCATTTGCTACGCAATTAAAGCTATTACAACTATACCTATTTACGGCCAAGCAACAGCGTACGCCGCGTACGCTGCGCAGTTGAGCTTGTAACCGTAATTGAAGTTGATGACGGCGAAGAGGAGCTAGTCGTACCCCTCCGCCGGCAATCCTTCAATTACGGAACCGGTTTTAATCGTTAGAAACAGCAAAAATGGAAGAATTGAGAGCGACCTTGCTTGCTTGCTTGCCTATTTGTTTGCCTGGCAAAGGCACTGTATTGCTGGCGGTCGCTTGCGCTGAGGAAGGTGGTGAAGAAAGGTGGGGAAACTTGCTTGTACTACGGTAGAAATAGCCAAAGGGTACGGTAGAAATAGACCTTCTCAAAAGTAAAGCTATCTACAGGGCTCGTACGCCCCCTTAAATCCAGATGCCTGGTGTTGAGGGTATCCCAGCTTCCCGATATCCCTATCCTTCTGCTCTTGTGACTCCTCCTCATACCTCAAATCCATCCAGTAACCTCTTATTATAATCCGCACTCCCGGTAGTTGTTATCGATATCGTGATCCTTATATCTTTTAGTGGTTATTATCTTATCGTAATCCGTATATTTTGGTGGTTATTATTTTGAGTGTGTTTGGCATCTTTAGTTGTTGGGAAAGGGTTAATTAGCTTGCGCAAAGGTAGGGTAATCGTATTGAAAAGAAAGTAAAATAAGTGTCGTGATTGAGTGGAATCTTGTTGCTTTAAGGGCTCTTTTTTGCCTTAGTTGCTTTAAATAGGGTTTTTACTTGTGGCCTTCGGTAAGGGCTTTATATGGGTTATTTTATCGGCTGGAGTATTTGTAGGTTAGGGTTAATTATGCTAAGGACGCGTTTCCTGCGGTAATTTATAAGAAGTTTTTCACGTTTTTTGAGGCTAGATAATCCGTATAATCGCTAAGGCTACTAGGCAAATAATTTTAATAGTTTTCTCAATCGCAAATAGCTTTAAAATTAATTAATTGTAATTGTAATTGTTTTAGGTAGTTATTATTATCGAAAGGGCTGATTTTGGCTTGTGGCGCTATAGCTTGCGTAGTGGGTGATCGTTTTAAATAACGGGTTATTAATTTTTAATATAGTTTTAACGTATTTGTTATAGTGGGGTAACGGTTGCTTGCCGCGTACTCTTTAGGTTGGCCCTTTTGCGCGCGTTATAGGCCCTAACGCGCTTCAGGTATTTTATTAACTACACGTAGGAGGTAAAAGTTGTAAATAGTGTTAAAAACGATTAATAAGCGGAAATAGGCTTATAACCTAATGGGGGTATGTAGGTGAACTCATCTATAGATCTATCTGAGCTATAGTGGTGATGCGTAGGTGCAAGAAGGTGGAAAAGGCTGGAAGGTCCAGGATGGAAGATATGGTGGTGTGGGGCCTACGGCACCCACCCCACAACAAAAAGGCATGAAACTCACTAGCTGGAAGATGTCGAGTGCTCCGATGACATCTAGGGGCTGGAAACCGGGGAAGAGGATCTATAGTAGCAGGTTAGTCGTCATACTTGGCGAGACGGAGTTTGGGTTCGGCGTGCAATGCCCACAGAGAGAGCTCTGGTCGGATCGTATGTGCTCTGCGCACCCACGCCAACACTGAGAGCCAACCAGCACTGGAGGACCGCTGCTGCTTTACCCATGATTTGTAAAGTCTAGATGGGTCTTTTGGTGTCGGTATTGGAGTTGGATATGCACTGGATCACTCTTCTAGAGCGCTTCACACCCTTCTTATCCATGCTGTCGAAGGCCCAGCTCGGCATCTCAGCCAACAAAGAAAAGGTTTAAAGGGCTAAAAGATATTGCTGGATTCCAATGTGTGAGAGTTCCAAACAAACTGTAATGCTACTGCTTGGCATTCGGCTTGGTAGTATACACATAGACCTGACAACCATCTCGTAGTTCCTGAACCAACTACACGTGATCAATCCGGAGATTTTCTTTCCTTCTTACAGGCCTATACCATACTGAAATCCCCACTCGCTCTCGTATAAACCTGATCCTGAGTCAATTTCCTTCCCCTGCTTTGGGGTCCTTTGAACGCACGGGACAACGCTGAGCAGGTTTGCGCAATTTGGACCGTGATACTTGCTCAGAGGGGAGTTGCCAAATCCGACCGACGTCAGATGAGTCCGAGTTCGCCAAGCCATGTGTGTCGTCCACCGTAGCGAGAATTGTTTTCTACTTATTCTTTCCTACATCCAACCCAATGCTAGTTCGGTGAAAATGCTATGCCGTACGCCGTCCACATAACCACGACAAATAACTCCACTAGTAGGGTTTCTGAGCATAAACCACGTGGCTGGACAAGAGATCAGTGGTCAGCCATATTCAATACAACAAGCGCCAAACAAACTCACAAGTTATTGTACCCATGAATCCGCTGCGTTTTGAGCTCGCTCCGCACTTGAGCCACCAGAGCGTGAACCTGTGGTTCGTCCCACCCCAATACGTCGCACATCAACCGCAAACTGAAGGCCTCGAGGCCATAGAGACAAGCCATGAGGTTGAAGAGACCAATTTCCTTGAGAACCTTGTCTTTAGGCCATGCTCCCAAGGGCAACTTGAATACTCGGTGCGTGATGTTGACGAACCCGGCGTCCCTAACCCATCCTTCGAGCTGTGGGCCGGGATTCGGTTCTCGCCCGGCTCTCAAGGTTGCTTCGACTTCTAGGTGAATCCATTTGTGCGTGCTGCTTTGCTCGGTAAGAGTCCCATCATCGGAGCGGACCATCATTTCATAGTCTTGAAACTCCACCCAACCACCAGGGCGGAGATTGCTGTACTCATGTCAGCTGGCTCAAGGCATGCAGCCCAGCACAATCAGGACTCACTCGAAGACATTTCGAACCAGTGATGGCCAGTCCCGGATAGCAGAGACAAGGTAACGAGAAAAGATGAAATCAAAGGGGGCATGGTAAGACCATGGACTCTCGATGTCGTCCACTTCAAATTTGACGTTGGGAGGAATCCTGTCATATTCGGTCAGAAGGTACGTCTTTGGTTGGCTGCGCCTCCGACATACCAAAACGGTTGTATAGGGCTGAGGTCGTTTCCGAGAACCTAATGCAGATGGCACCGTTAAGCACTGTCTGTGGTGGAGTCTTTCGAGGGAGAAGACATACCTCTATCCCGGGATGCTGATCCGCAAAGTCCAAGGCCCCTAACATCAAACTTGATCAGTATTCTGGTCTGAGCGTCAGCAACAAGGAATTTAGGCATACAGATTCCCGTGCCCGTTCCCATATCAAGGACACGGTGCGTTCTTGCAAGGTCAATCGGTGCAAGGTGGAGTTGGCGGCCAAGAGCCCTGGTGAAGACCTCGTGCATCAAGTCAAGTCGGTCCATTTCATGCTAGATACGGGCAACCCGCAACGTTAGCAACCACCAACAAATGGACAGGTATTGGGGGGACAGTTCAACCTGATCATTCGGCATGGAATAGCCTTGCGACAAGGTGTTAGCACCACCAGTGACGTTATTTACGCGGAACATGTCGGCGAGGGGGCTTACTCCCGGGACGGAAGGCGTGGTAGCGCCGTCCATGTTCTATGGGGTAATCCAGAGCACTGGATGTGAGGGGGCGTGTGTAGCTGGATCTGCAATCCAGATTAGACGGTGCAAGTTGCCATTGCCAAGCTGAGGAGGAGGCTCACAGAGTAGATGCGATGGCGGAATCGGCATCTTCAAGCTGGGAGAGTTGCCCCCCGATCAGAACAGTGGACCCGGGATTCTGGCACGGGAGGGTCAGTTGGTGGCTTACTGCGTCGTCGACCTGGATCGGGCCCGGGTTCTCGGACTCGAGCACATTTGTTGTTGCGCCTCCCCCTGTTGCCGTTGCTGGCCGGGTTGACATTGCCGGTTTCCCTCGATGTGGTTCCCCCCCTCCTTCGACGGACGGTTAAAGTTTCTGGAGGGGAGAATGCCGGTACCAATCTGTCGGGTGCGATGCTTTTGTGCACTCCGGCAAGCTGCCCCCTCCACCATCTGTGATTGGCCCCCCCGACTGACCGCCTCTTACCAGCGCCAACCCCGCACCCGCTCACCGAAATACTCGTCCCACGTTGCTCACTCACGCTCGATAACATTCTGCAGAGAATGCGTGTCAGTTTCCCCACTGCGACTATTTATGTCCGGCAGACGCTACTGGCATCAAATGCGCAGCTAGCCCACAGCGAGAAGTGCCACGTGATGATTACAAGAGATAAACAGGCAGTGCTCCCGACGATATGGCGACGGAATCTAGAGTAGGATTTCTAGACTATGTCGACGTGTCCATCGTGGAGTCGGAGCTCACGTAGGAAAGCCCTGTTTCGAGGCCTAGTATTAATAGGAGTGGCTGGCGATGGTTCTGTTTACTCTATCCTGAAGACCAGCGGAGTGGTCGGTGATGCCAGGATGTGGAAGCAGGCCCTAGCGCACTTTGGCTGAAGCGAGGGATCCGCCTAGAACTCGAAGGAAAGGACGAGTCTGATGTGGGGATGGATGTGCCTCGGGCAGGCAACTCCCAATCCCCTTGTCTGCATCAACACATCGCGATTCCCTGATATCTTTGACCAATTACTGCCAAAGAATCCGGTCTCACGGCAGGCCCACTGCCGAATGACATCTCTACGGTCTACACCCATGGATGTGACCTGATCGATCATTAGCTAAAAGTATCCGCCAAAATGCCTTAGCTTCAGTCGGCCGCTTCCGCCTCTTGGCGTCCACTTGTCACTGGCAGTCCGGAGCCGACAACGGCCAGGGGTGCCCGTCTCCATCCTCTCAACTGCCTTCCGATATTACTGATGCCTAGCGTCTTACTCTAAACGGGGCTCCAACTCTCCCGAGGCCGGCAATAGAAAGAATCCGAGTCGCAGCCCGGCGCTTACAGTGGAGTGTATGAACGCGTGGTCTTCCAGTTGTGGAAGAGCAAGATACACAAGGGTTGAATCGTGGGCCGAGGCATCCAGGGGGGGTCACAAACTTGCGGATACTGAATCATTGCTTTACAGACAGCACTTCAGATGTACGGATAACATAAGATAAGTGGAGGATAGGTACATATCAATAACAGCCGTGTTTGCGCATATGAATATTCCCAGTTGATCAAGCAGCCGCTGTGCTCAGCGCGGCCCTCCTCGAAGTGCTATTAGGATCAAAATAAGGGCGCTCTCCCAGCCCGACAGCACGATTGCCAAAACGCTCGCCGTACGATCCATCCAAATAATCGAAGGTGGCCGTGTGGAAGACCGAGCGGTTGTCCCAGATGGCTGAGCGCTTCGTTAGTATCCCGATATCTCCCGTCGTCATCGAATGTGATAAAACTCACCAATGTCATTGGGATTCTGCCACTTCAGTCTGACCTGCAGGTCGTGGTTCTTGTACACGAGATCCAGGAACCAGCTCAGCAGCTTTTGGCTCTCCTCCTCGGTAACATCATTGATGTGCTTGACGTGGCCGCCGACGGGGAAGATGCTCTTCCACCCAGTTACGGGATTCGTGCGGACAACAGGATGAACAGCCTTGAGCTCGGTACCGACGTTCTCGGCCGCGCCACGGGGCTTGTCGTAGAGCGTAAAGCCGGCCTTCTCGGCGATCTGCTGGAAGCCAGGCTGCTCGAAGGTGACGGTCAGACCCTCAAGGAACTTCTGGTAGGGCTCGCTGAGACGGTCGTAGATCTCGTAGCCCGAGGCCCAGAGGGTGTCGCCGCCGGTGGTCGGCAGCTCGACGAGACGCAGCGACGTGTAGTCAGCCGGGACCGGTTCAAAGGCGATGTCGCTGTGCCACTGGGCCGAGCTCTGCTTCTTGGGGCTCAGCTCACTGGCTACACCCTTGCGGTAGTACTGCTTGTTCTGGAGAGAGCTGATGGTGCTGATCTCGGGGTCGCTGCCCCCGAGCTCGCGATCCGAGTTGAGCAGGGGATGGATATGTAGTCCTGATGTTGCCGGTCTGCCGGTAAGTTCCCCCAGACGAAGGATCAGCTTCTTCTGCAGCTCGTTGTCGAGGTTATCCTGGGCACGGAAGAAGACAACGCCACGTTGTGAGACTTTCACTGTCAGCGGGCTTGAAGGGACTGTTGAAGGGGATCGACGTACTTGTGATCGCCAAGTCACGAAGGAGATCATCGGAATTGGGTGCCTCGAGCCATTCAACCAGATTGGCCTTGGGAAACTCGCGACCAATGACAGGGGTGACATCGAACGCCTCATACGCATTGAGGGCTCCCGACAACTGGAGAGGCTTCCGACCGACTCGGACGGTCTCAGGCTGGGACTCCGTTTCGATCGCGGATGGAGCCATTGTGGTGGTGTCGGTATGATAGGAATACTATCTTGGGGGTTTGGTAATTCAACAGAGACTGTATGGGTGACAGAAAACTGGAATGGCTGTGTCCCGGTCGACCATCCGGCCATTTATATCCATCACCTTCGTCTTATCCCATCCCCAAATTGGAACACACCTTGATCCTGCGACTACCCAATCCCCGCATTACTATCTCGTCTGTGTCAAATCAGTTGCAACAGATTGATGACGAGCTTGCGGAACTGCATGCCGCAATGATTCGACCGTGGGATGTCAACGGAGATAGTGCAAGTCTGATCGGGTTTAATTCATGGAGCGCCGTAGTACTTCCAGGAGGCTCGGTTTCGCTTTCTCTCCAGTTTCGGACCGGCAATCCCTTCCCATTTGTCGCCTGGTCTCGGCAGCAACTAGCCAAACCCAAACCAGGGGGGCGGTACCATTCAGAGTAACGCGTCTTGAATTGATATTATCCATCGATGTTAGCAACTGGCAAACAAGTGCCTAAGTTTTCTGGTTTAAACAGTGCTGCTGGTACGTATACGCCTATCTCTCCCGCCTTCGTATTCCATGGCGTCAACATTGTGGTGTGTGACGGGATGGGGGCTCCGCCAATCAGAGCCTCGAATTCATAGAGGAGCCTCAAGAAGACTGCACCTTCGTTTGAACACCCACTAACATCCAGCACGTCTAATCACGCCATAGTACTGGTTCCCAGGTCGGATCATGTGTCTGTGATCAGAGTGCACAAATTCGTCGGAGCTAGTGGTTGCGCCATAGAAAGAGTCGACATGTTCATCGGCAAACTCTCCAGTGCGGCCAAGACTTGACTTTCAACAGTCGAGGGTTGACTCTTATCATCTCATGTCAAAATACACATTTTGGCTTACCGTCAACTCGCGATAGCTTTTCTGCGCATAGGATGCAAGACCTTCTCGGCCCTTTAACTCAGCCTCGCAAAGTCCCCCAACACGGAGCACACGCGGAGCACAATGTCTTGCCAACAGGAAACGTACCGGTAATTGTTAGCCCTTGAGTATCTCGGGTCTATAATGTCACCGGTTCGAGTCCCTAAATCCAGAGGCCATCTAAATGTACACCAGACACAAAACGCTGTTACCCAGCCGATCACACTAAGCATCCTGCTCCAACATAACATCCAGGGCGTGTGGCGCAATGGTAGCGCGTTACTTTCCGGGGTACCCTCATCAACTCGCTGGTAAAGGTTCTGGGTTCGAGTCCCAGCATGCTCGGTTATGAGTTCTTTTTACCTGTGGATGCCATCATGATAAAAATCCATGTCTTGCGGGGACAGTTCTTGGTGGTTTTGAGTCAGAAGGGCAACCCCCACGCTAGTACAGTGGACGTTTCTTTTTTTCTCAGCGTTAAATGATCGCGTTCTATTGGCTAGTTCTAAAAAGAAAAAGACAAACTCGGAACTCCAAAAGGATCAGAGTCCTGATCTATCAGGACTCCGATCCTATTATGATCGAACCCAGGTTTGAACTGGGGACCTTCAGTGTGTTAGACTGACGTGATAACCAACTACACCATCCGACCATTTGAATTTGATACGATGGTTTCCGATATCACGGCTCTTGGGGATTCACTGAAGCACGATCCCGCGAACTCGCCCGTACAAATCATCTAATTCTTCTCGATACCAAAATTTGTCTAGAGGACAAGACTGGGATGAAACTCAACAGCCACGCATGCGAAGAAAACACTGTATTTTCCATACCGTAGACCAACCAGAAGCAGTTCAGGTGATACCTTTTGAGATACCTAGGTGTGGTAACCTTTGTCCAGACTAGAACCTTACCTAGGTACTGACACCCTATCGGCGCCAGTCCCACCAGCTTCCCGAATCATCATTCTCATAACCATCCAGATCATTCTTGGCCAGAAACTTGTCCAACAGACCAGCAACCTTGTCGTTATCCATATCCGCAAACGCAATGTGCGTGCTCCCCTTGAGCCCGGCATCGTCACCGAGCATCAGGACCTTGGCATTCCCGCCGTACATGTTGATCAGCTCGGCGCACCGACGAGACTGTACGACGTACAAATCAGTCTGAGACCGGTGATCGCCCCAGATGAACTGAATCCCCTTGAGCTTGGCGAGCTTCTTGAAGTCGGCGAGCGGAACCACGACCGGGCCAAACCCTCCAAAGCTGTCCTGCGTGACGTTGACGTTGTCGGGAAACACATATCCAATGCTCTCGTAGGCGACAATCCCCTGGATGTTGGTCGTGTTGCTCTTGGTCACGGTCAGCTGGGCGCGCAGCCCGGCGGCCGAGTTGGTCAGGTACACGATGCTCTGGCCGACCTTGCCCGAGTCGGCGGCGCGCGAGGCAGCCTTCGCGTGGAGCACGACGTTGCTGTACGTGTCGAACTCGTCGTAGCGCGCGCTGGTCGCCTGCTGCCACGCTGCTGCGTTCTTGGTCGGAAACTGCACGTCGGGCCACCAGTTTCCGAACGAGGGCCCAAAGTTCCAGGCGGCGAAGTTGCCCTGGTCGCGGTAGGCCGGAATGTACGTCTGGGCCTCGCAGCCCCAGTTGGCACGCCCGACGCGTGGTCCGTCCCACAGGTACACGGGATAGCTGCGGCGGAGGAACATGTCCTTGAATCCTGGCCCGCCGTCCCAGCGGTTCTGCCACACCTGTGTCGACGAGCTGTGCCACATGACGAGGCTTGTCTGTCGCGCGTTCGTGGGGATGAAGTATTCCATGTAACCGTGATCGCAGGACAGGGTCAGATTCGGGTTCTGGGGACTGTGGATGATCTCGCCCCCGATCTGGAAGCCTCCTGAATTGTCCAGCATGATGGGTTTATTGGCTTGACCTCGCCCAGCCCGCGGAGGCTGAGCGCTGGCCATACTCCCTATGAGCAACAGGGAAGCCAGAAAGCGCACAGAAGTTTGGCATCGTGTCGAATCCATGTTGGGTATTTTTCACTGACCAAAAACACTTGGTAGCTCTTGAGAGAATTTCTTCCTGCCAACGGAAAAGACTGGCGGTGGCCCTTGATATACGTCCGGTCCCAACGCAAGTCGGTGGCACAGCCAGTCCGGGCAACCAGAGCAACAGACGAAATGAACCAGGAGATCGCCGCAAGGATGACAGGAGGAAGCAAGGTAGCGACAATCGCCGAGGCAGACACTCGCGCAGCAAACACCGCCGTTATTGTACCTACCACAGAGGAGAGCCAATCTAACCCGGCACGGGTTGGAGAGCTGGTGATGCCATGGAATTCTGGGGTAGATTTGAGCCGGCATGTATATTTACTCCCTTTTGCGGGGTATAAATTGCTTACCATATGGGAATTTCCGGGGTTATCCTCCCAGATGGGTTGGTGGTCAGTAACAGGAGTCCCAAATGTCGGCAAGGGTGCCGCGATGCGTGCCTGTCTTTCTCGGCTTTTGGCGTACCTGCAGGTTTGCTTGGTCAACACGGGAGATGTACGGCACTGTCCGACTTGACATACTAGCCGCCGTGTAATTCTGGTATAAGGAGTAATTTGGATGCTCTTTTTCCGCGGCAAATGTTGCCTTGCGGCCTGGCCTGTTGACGCCAACGATCAGCGTCGGCTGCTACCAGTGCGCCCGCGTGCGTTACACAGTTCAATAGAATATCTGTAGAAACGTGCCCCGCACAACTCTCTTACCACCGGCTGCCATGCGTTGTGCGGGATTGCGCAAGGTACGAAGCGGAGAGATTCGGCTGAAGTGCCGGATAGTGTTTGACGGCGGGATATCCGAACTAAGCGCAGTCGAAGTTCCGACACGGGAGGCAGTTAGGCTCGGCAAAACGTCCCCACGAAATATCTTTTCCGAAACTTAGAACTCGTAGTTCTCAAAAATTCAAACCGGTTGGCTGTCGAGTGGATGCTCTGGCTTCACGACTTCTTGGATAATCTAATCCATAAGTTCGTTCGCCCAGCAACATCCCTTCCACAAAACCTGGATAAGAAACACTAGGTATTAATGTCAGCTCACATCCCTAGATACGTGAGGCTCAGTTCTTCGGTACCTATTTACCTGATTCTCCTGTAAGAGGTGACTCAAGGAACCCCTGACATCTTCGAAGTTGGTAGCACCTGCACGGTGCGATCTAGTCTGCACTTCTTCGATCCGAAAAGCTTGTTATGTTATTTAGCTTCGAACTTCATATCTAAAACCTTGGACGAAAACCCTTTTTGATCTTTTCACCTTTTTCTTTCCGAGTTTCCTTTTCACTCTTTGCAGGACCGTTGGATAGAGTGGAGCCCCACCTTGGACACGTTATTCACCGAGCAGCGATGATGTCATTCGCAACTCTCGAGGGGATGCACCTGTCTCAAGGTCACGAAATGACAGACAGACACGATACACACAATTCCTGAGCATAAATGATCTGGAGGGATGGCAACTTCAAGGGACAGTAAACACACAGAAGTTGTGCTGGTAAGATTCCTGGATCCCGGGTAATGCAATCTCCTGCTAACCGCTAATGGCCGTAGGCCGGCGCCGTCGCCGCGTTCACTGTAGATCTGCTGGTTTATCCTCTTGACACCATAAAAACTAGATATCAGAGCCAGCAGTACATCAACCGATCAGGAGCCGCGAGCACCTATAGGAGTCTCTACAAAGGCCTGTACCAGGGCATTGGAAGCGTCGTTATCGCGACCCTGCCTGCAGGTAAACAGCTCCCCATGACCCGGCGACATGACAGCTAATTGCTTCACCCAGCCGGAGTATTCTTTGTGTCATACGAAGCGGCAAAATCGGGTTTGGCAGCTGTGCTCCCATCCGCGATACCACAGCCGGCCGTGCACGCACTGGCGTCGGGAGCCGCGGAGCTAGCATCTTGTGCCGTGTTGACGCCTGCCGAGGTGATAAAGCAAAATGCTCAAGTACTACGAGAATCCGGAAACCAAGGGCGCGAGTCGACATCTCTACGAGCCCTTCGCATGCTGCGCAGCGATGGACGTGTCGGGCGCCGGCTGTGGTCGGGATACACTGCTCTCGCGGCGAGGAACCTTCCATTCACGGCCATGCATTTTCCCATGTTCGAGTTCCTACGTGCCCGTCTGTGGGAGCAGCGAGACCGGCGGCGGGGCCGTAATGCTGCTCTGCTTGCGGGCTCCGGACCAATCAGTGAAGGTCGGCTGCAGGCCGAGATGCGACCGAATGAGGCGCGTTCGGATGCTCTCAGAGGTGCCCTTATCGAGGTCGGCGCGATAACGGGTGCGGCTGCCGCGACTTCGGGATCGATTGCCGCGTTGCTCACCACGCCCACAGACGTGGTGAAAACGAGGATGATGCTTGCGGCCGGTGGCGGGTCGGCAAGCGGGAGCGCATCACCAGCCCGGCGAGGTGCTGGAAACGCCTTCGAGACGGCCAAGATCATCTTCCGCGAAAACGGGACGAGGGGACTGTTCCGGGGAGGTGCGCTCCGGATGGCATGGACGGCCTTGGGAAGCGGGTTGTATCTGGGTTCCTATGAGATGGCCAAATTCTGGCTGAGAAGAGATTCGTTCGAACCGGGAAATGTGACCGAGCCGGGAGGACGAGATCGGCCCCCTACATGACTTTGATGCGAACGGGCGATAACATGCTGTATTTGGACCAAAAGATAAGAGCGCTAGCCCGGGCCGGTCTGCTTCGGAGCGCTAGCCTTCCGTGCCGTGATTCTCTTATCTCCAACACAAGTGCGGAATCACCTTCCATTGCGGTTCGTCTTACCCGCCTACGACGCCGGGTTCCTCCAAAGGGCAGCCACGTGGGTCGGATCCCGAGTATACCCCAGGGGGTTCGCACCGGCGGGCGGGCCTGAAGAGCAAATTGATGGCGTCGATGAGGAAAGCGGCTGTACTTGCGGAACTCAAGAATGAAAGGAGCAGGCGATATGGCGACAAAGATTGAGAACTGACCAGGGGTGGGTCAATGTGGTACTCGGCAGCTTTGGCCCCACGGAGCCGATGCAAAGCTTCCGCATCTTGCGGTGAGCCTCAATAGGTCAAATTCGTTGACGGAGCGGGATTGGGATGAAGGGATCTGAACGTCGGATAGATCCCGAACCCATGCAAAACTGAGACATCCTTGAGTCGCCGCTGTCGCCATTTCGCCTTTGCTAGGTTAGCAGCCCAGCCAGTGTAAAGGAAAAGTTGGTGTGCGAATGGCACCACCCTTGTAACCGATGGCGCCATTGGCGGTTGGAAAACTTCCCGCAATATGGCTCCAAAGCAACGGGTGCCATGCTTGATGATGGGATGGCTCGCAGAACAACCAGAGCCTCTGCCGGGTTCCCTACAGAGACCCGCCAGATGTTATGCGCACTGTCTGTCATTTTCTGCAGCCGACCTCGCCCGTGAGCATGTCAAGCTATCAGCCTGCTCCCTTGGTCCCTGCCTCATATACTCTGTCCAGTATCGACCCACTGAAGCCAGCACCAGGTCACTCAGAGGAAAGCATAATTACCCCAGAGATGCCCGTCTTGAACTGCCTTCTGCCGATTCCGCCTCAGTCTGCTCGCCAGAGGCTCCCCGGAAGACACCAGCCACAACGCGCCTTCACAATGGCGATATCCCAGTCCACCATCGGAGTAGAGCCGTCAAAGTCGCCCAGAATTTGGTTGGAAAAGGAGGAAGTTCCGGCTATCCAAACCAAACCTCCGCCCACCACAGGTACTGAGAGCAGGTATCTTGTCGTTTCTCCCTACACCGAACAGGAGCACCTTCTAGACTTGACAACACTGGACGCCGAGAACCGGCTTCTTGCGTTGGCTTTGACAAGCATGAAGAACATCCGTGAGGATTATGCCACCGCGCCGTATCTAGAAACCTTCAACTGGGAAGATATTGTCGACACCCTCCGAACACTTGCTCGCAAAGAGAACCACCACTGGCGGGAAACATCCTTTTTCGTCGTCGCATTCAGGTCGCAGATACCCCCGGAAACAGTCTACGCCGACTTAGGCGTGCTAGACAAGGCTGCTCATGTCGAAGCAACCGCAAGCGGCGGTTTTCTAAAGTACGCGCTCCTGAAACGTGCTGGTTCTTTCCCTGGAAAGACGTGCTCACACTTGTGGCAGATATTGGTTCGGCAAGCCAGACGAAGACGGTCGGAACCTCGCAACATGCATCTGGAGGTCGCAGGAGGATGCGAAGAAAGGAGGAGCTGGTCCTGCTCATCGCAAGGCAGCGGGGTCAGCGAGATCATTGTATTCGTTTTGGCAGATCGATCGGCACCGTCTGACCATCAGAGAGGGGATTGAGAGCTGGGAATTGACGAAATGGGAGAATTGATGGGCAAGGCCTAAACCTCAGCCTGCTGGCAGGTCGCGGGGACGGAACGGAGCAACCGGCAGAGGCCAGGTTTGCGTTGGTTGCGAGGACTTAATGATTTAGCATTGATATCCAAGCGTAGAGTTCATCAATAGACTTACCCTTCCCATTTCGCGCGAAGCGCTTCGAAAACACACCGTGGGGTGCTGGGCCGCGACGATTCAATGAGGCGAGAATGGTAGAGGATGATCGAGACTGCGAGGGGACGGCAGCATCGCAGCAATAGCCTATGTGGCACGCAAGAAGAACAGGAGGTGTCAGGCCAGGAGGAAGAATTGAAGAGGGTGACGTTTATTTAAGATTCCCAAAGCCGCATTTCATGGGGAGCCCTGACGTGGGGGACGCGTGGGATGTGAGCACATCAGCTGCTTCACATCAAATCAAGGGCCACTCCCGCGATTTCGTGACCGTAGCGACCCAACAGACATCAGCTCACGCTCTGCGGGTGCAGCCGCTGCTTTTCTTGGGTCTGGCTGCGTTCCTGTCCTCTCCGTCTCAAATTCGGGAGCATCTCACTCACCGAACTGGTGGTTGAGTTTTCTGCTCCTCTCCTGCGATCCCCACGCCGTTGGTTACGCCACCAAGTACCCAGCCACACCTAAGCCACATTTCACCCTTGCACCACCTGGATCCCCCCGCATTCAGCGGTTGCTGCCCACAAATCCCAAGCGAGAAATTCGAAAAAGTCATCTGCAGCAAAGAACATCGCAAATCCACCAAAAAGACCCATTTCGCACCCCGACCTAGCAGGACAAGACACTTCAGTCATCCGAAAACGCGAGGAGAAATCAACTTAGCAGCTATGGCTGACGTCCAGCGGGATGTCCCGATCAAATCCGCCCAGGTTGAAGCCCTGGTTAGTCTTCCTAGACCCCGCCATTTGAGTATTCGCAGTGCTAACATGCCCGCATAGGTTGTGATGAAGATCGTGAAGCACTGCTCAGCAACTTTTCCGACCACTGCGACGGGATCCCTCGTTGGTATGGACGTAAATGGGGTACTCGAGATCACGAACACCTTTCCCTTCCCCACGATTGATGTCGCGCACACGGAGAGGGACAGGGACAGGGACAGGGACAACCACCAAAACGATGCCTCCAGCCTCGCCGCTGCCGCGCCCCGGGCCAAGGCAAATATCGTCTACCAGAACGAGATGATCAGACACCTCAAGGAGGTTAACGTGGATGCCAACAATGTGGGGTGGTATACAAGCGCAACTATGGGCAACTTCGTCAATCTGAGCTTCATCGAGAACCAATACCACTACCAACGCGACAACGACAAGACTGTCGCGCTTGTCCACGACGTTAGCAGAAGCTCCCAGGGCTTTTTGAGTCTCCGCGCCTTCAAGCTCTCCAGCGACTTTATGGCCGCCTACAAGGAAGGGAAGTTCACAACCGAGAGGTATGTTGTCCCCCATCCCCGGCCCGGTCTTGCTTCTAACTAACTGCCGCAGCCTGCAAAAATCGAAACTCACGTTCAAAGATATTATCGTCGAGGTTCCCATCATCGTGCACAACTCCCACCTCCTCACCTCTTTCGTGTACCAAATCGCGACTCCCCAGGACAGCGCCGAGGTCCCGCTCCCCGCCTCCCTCGATGACATACGGCGTGATCCCATCAAGGCTCCGGCGCATCCGTCGTTCGACTCGCTCGATTTGTCGATCGACCCATTCCTCGAGAAGACGTGCGATCTGCTCCTCGAGAGCATCGAGGCACACTACACCGATCTCAACAACCATCAGTACTACCAGCGTCAATTGACACGCGAGCAGTTCAAGATTACGCAGTGGCAGACAAAACGGAAGGCTGAGAACGCGGCGCGGGCGGCGGCCAAGCAGCCCCCACTGCCGGAGGATGAGTGGCAGAGACTGTTCAAGTTGCCCCAGGAGCCTAGCAGGCTTGAGGGCATGCTCAATGCCAGACAGGTTGAACAATACAGCAAGCAGGTAGATGGGTTCACAGCTACGATAACAACCAAGATGTTTGCTGTCAGGGAAAACCTTCCCGAGTAGACGAGCTTACGACGAGGTGCTGTTGTAGTAAGGGGGTCTCGATTGCATTAGGTTAGGCGTTCCGGGTCGTTGATGGGTTGTTAGTCTTGGCTCATTCGACCAACAGTTCGGTCCAGAAGGGCGCCAAGGGGAGGTCCTCTAGATAAAATGCTTCGATGAATCCTACAGAAAGTTAAACGTCAATTATTTGTTGGGTCGTAAATACGGTGACGCTCCTGGTTATGTGATAGCATGGTGCTTTGTAATTCTCAACAACAAACACGCCGTTCTGCTCTCAAAGACAGCTGCTTTTCAGGGCCTTATCCGGTGGAGCAAAGTGGGTGCCGAAACAACAGAAGTTGATCCCGCCAAAAATTTCAGACGTCGGGGAGGGGTTAGGCGGGGCAGGTGGGGTCCAACCCTGCCGGGTTACCCTGAATAAGCCTAGCACGGTTAATGATTTGCCGACGATCAGAACGAAATGCCCGCCAGAGCATTGCTTTTCTCCCATCCCACAGCTTTCTCTCCCCTTCCTCTGAACTCTGTCCTGCCCTCCCTCTCCTGTCCTCCTTGACTCCGACAGCTCCCCGACGCCCTCGAAGATCAGATTATTTTCACAAAGGTAAGAGTCTTCCACACTTGCCTTCTATTTCCCGTGGAGCTGTTGTTCTCTCCCAATTGCGGGGCTTGCCGTTGGTGGGCAAACAGGCGGTGAAATCTCTCTTTACCCCGCCTCCCCATCCAAACGGCAGGTTTTCTCAGAGCAAACCACCGAACTCAGTTGCTCAACTACAATTCTGACCAGCGGGAACGTCCAGTATAGCATTGATCAAGATGGCCGCACCCGCCCACAAGTTCAAGGTCGCCGACCTGTCCCTCGCTGCCTTCGGGCGCAAGGAGATCACCCTCGCCGAGAATGAGATGCCCGGTCTGATGGCCACCCGGAGGAAGTACGCCGACGACCAACCCTTGAAGGGTGCTCGCATTGCTGGGTGTCTGCACATGACAATCCAGACGGCCGTGTTGATTGAGACGCTTACTGCTCTCGGCGCTGAGGTGACCTGGTCATCGTGCAACATTTTCAGCACGCAGGATCACGCTGCCGCGGCTATTGCTGCTGCCGGTGTCCCTGTTTTTGCCTGGAAGGGCGAGACTGAGGAGGAGTATAACTGGTGCTTGGAGCAGCAACTCGTTGCCTTCAAGGACAACAAGAAGCTCAACCTCATCCTGGATGATGGCGGCGACCTCACCCACCTCGTCCACACCAAGTACCCGGAGATGCTCAAGGACTGCTATGGTGTTTCCGAGGAGACCACCACTGGTGTCCACCACCTTTACCGCATGCTGAAGAATGGCGAACTCCTTGTGCCTTCTATCAATGTCAACGACTCGGTCACCAAGTCCAAGTTCGACAACCTCTACGGCTGCCGCGAGTCGCTGATTGACGGCATCAAGCGCGCCACCGACGTGATGATTGCTGGAAAGATCGCTGTCGTCGCCGGCTTCGGTGATGTCGGCAAGGGGTGCGCTCTTGCTCTGCAGGGCATGGGTGCCCGCGTCCTCATCACTGAGATTGATCCCATCAATGCTCTGCAAGCCGCCATGGCCGGCTTCCAGGTTACTACCATGGACAAGGCTGCTCAGATTGGCCAGATTTTCGTCACCACCACCGGCTGCCGTGACATTCTTGTTGGCAAGCACTTCGAGGCTATGCCCAACGACGCCATTGTTTGCAGTAAGTTACTCTGTCATCCACATGCCCACAACATGCGCTGAACTCTTCCAGACATTGGCCACTTCGATGTTGAGATCGACGTCGCATGGCTCAAGGCCAACGCCGAGTCCGTGCAGAACATCAAGCCCCAGGTTGACCGCTTCCTCATGAAGAGCGGACGCCACATCATCCTGCTGGCTGAGGGCCGTCTTGTAAACCTCGGCTGTGCTACCGGCCACAGCTCGTTCGTCATGTCCTGCAGCTTCACCAACCAGGTTCTTGCGCAGATCATGCTGTACAAGAACGAGGACGCCGAGTTTCAGAAGAAGTACGTCGAGTTTGCCAAGAGCGGCAAGCTCGAGAAGGGTGTCTACGTCCTTCCCAAGATCCTCGACGAGGAGGTTGCCCGTCTCCACCTCGAGCACGTCAATGTCGAGCTTACCACCCTCAGCGACGTGCAGGCTGAGTACCTTGGCCTGCCCGTCGAGGGTCCATTCAAGAGCGATCAGTATGTTCCCCAATCATTGCTCGAAATGGTCCTCGCTAACATTTTGCTAGCTATCGCTACTAATTTTCCACAATGTGGGACAAGATTCCGGGGTGATGTACAGATCGGATTCAACAATCTGGATCTAGAGCGAGGGAGAGCATTATGCCTCACCTGGTGAGGATATAGGGCGATGGGCTCAAGGGTTTTTCAACAGGCATGGTTGCATCATAAAGGTTGGGACTGGGTAAAACGGAGATGGGTCTGGTACACATTTTCAACAAAAGTACGGCGTTGGCATTGGCTCATGATATCCCACACCGACCTCACGGAATACGGCGTTTTTAACAAGCTGGTTGGTCATTGATGCGAGAACTGCTGTTTTGTGAGCAGGAGACTTGATATAGTGAACGGCCCGTCAACCGAGGCCGGTAGTTTTAGAGGGACCGTAGATGGTCCATGTCTATGTACAAATGGACCGGCTGCATACCTTTCTTTCGGCCCCGCCTTGGTGATGACCAAAGTTTTCGCTTGCACACTATTGTCTCGTAATTTCTCCCAGCACGATGCGCTGGTAGAGGGAACACTACCTCAGCCAGAACGTTTTCAGAGGAGAATCTTAGAAGTCTATCATTTTTTTTTGGCAATTGAGAGATACAGAACATTCATTTTACCTTGTCTCCCCTGCCCAAAAGCTGTCCCCTAAAATCTATTTGCCTGAAGATCGTCTTGGGAGGGACTGTCCTCACATGTTCTGTTGCTCTGGTACGATGCTGCGTAGAACACCGGATTTGACCGCCTTGACTACATTATCAAGAGCCCACTCCTCCATTTTCCTTTCCGTCTCTGACGTATATGTTCCCATATGAGGAAGCAACATGCACCGGTCGTTCTTGATCAGGCCAGGATGCACACTCGGTTCGTCCTCATAGACGTCAAGCCCTGCGGAGCTGACCTGTCCCTGGTCGAGGGCGTTGACAAGAGCCACTTCGTCGATAACGGCTCCACGTGCGGTGTTGATGATCACGACGCCCTTCTTCATCTTCCTAAACTCGGCCTCCGAGATGATGTGTCGCGTGGTTTCCTGCCCTGTCAGCCACAGCACCCAGGAGTGAACGAGCAATAGGAGTGACCACGGGGACTTACATTCAGTCGAAGGTTCAAACTGATGATATCGCTTTCGGCCAGGAGCGTGTCAAAGTCCACGTATGTGGCCCCGAGCCTCTCCTCTTCAGCAACACTCAGCCGGTTGGGCTTGAAATACCGTATCTGGAGGCCAAAATGGCGCGCCTTGGCTGCCATGTTCTGGCCAATACCTCCGAACCCGACAAACCCCAGAATTTTACCACGGGGATCGTGGCCCAACTCAGGGGGCGGAGAACCACGCCACTCTCCGCGTCGCAGCGTGAACAAGCATGAGTTGAAGTTGCGCAATGCCCCGAGCAGCAGGAAGATGCCTGTGTCAGCGGTGGCGTCGTCCACTGCTGACGGCGTGTTGGATACGCGGATTCCCCGCTCCGTGCAAGCCGGGACATCGATCTGGTCGTAGCCGGCGCCGCAATGGCAGATGAAGCGAAGGGAATTCGGCAGTGCGTCCAGTACGGTGGCATCGAAAGGGCCAGTGATGGAGAAGCTGTCAAAGTTCCGGTAGGCTACCTTGCAACCGTCGAAGGCGCCGGACCGAGACTCGGCCAGGAAATCGTCACGATTGGTGGACTTTGGGGTGACGATCGTGACACTTTTGGTCAACGCCTCGAAGGCCGCATGAGCCCTGGAAAACACGACAAGAGCATTAGCGTCGAGTGTAGGCTTGGGCTAACCACCAAGATTGCTCTTCGGGAAGGCATCGTCAACACCTCCTTCGCAAGGAATACCCACAACTCAATCTTGCCTAGAAGAAGCACCTTGGGCGGACTCGCTGCAGAGGCGCGGCCGTTCGGAACTGTGGCTTCCATGCTCTCACCGCCATCTCTCGGGGCCATCGTATCTAGGATCAAGTGAACCTGTACTCGGAGGCTGCTGGGCTGAACGAGTTTTCTGGCGATTATGGCTAGACTCGACTTGAAATCGACCGGGACGCCTGTGCTTGAACACAATGAGGACGGTAGTGCTGTTTGCACACGAGTTGAAGGAGTGAGTCGTCGGTTCGTGGCGATCTCTGTGACGTTATGTGTGGGCTATCCAATGGGGAAAGAGCGAGCCTGGTTTAAGCAGGAAGCATGGAATGATTAGATCTAGGAAGAACAGGAACATGCTTCCACCCGAGATAAGCAGTGTCATCGTCGAGGAACACAAAAAGCTAGATAAGGCAGCCACCCTGCTCGTTCTTTCTCTCCATCGGGAACTGCAGGTTCGGGCCCGACACAGGAGCTTGGGTGAGGGGGCTTCGGATCGGAGCCGGGTTCTGTGGAGCCTGCCCCGATATAGGAGAGCGCGGCTTGCTTTCCGCCAGACCATCTGGTTATATCAATTCTTTCTTGTTAACCTTGTCTGAGGGCCTCGCCCAAGTGGTATCCTCATCCCCACGACCCCCAGTGCCTCTCCCACCGCACCGACAACCTTGAAAGCTTTGCTCGCATCATCCGCAGTACATCATCAGTTAGGCAATGCTGTCGCGATACTAGTACACAATGGTCATGCCCAACAACTCTAGAAGCCGCGAGTTAGAAACCGCTGGCAACGTGATTAAGACAGAAAGAAATGAGACAGGAACCCGATGCCTGCCACAATGCAGCAAACCCCCAATTTTGTAACCGCCATTCCAAATGCACCGTAAACATCCCTTCGACCTGCCGTCTCCCCAGCCAGCCCTTGGCAAAGAAAAACAGCCACCCGCAACTCGGCCCATAAGCGGAGGCCCTAAACGACTTTCTCAGCTCCCTCTCGAAATGCAAATGCCCATAGGAAATGGAAATTATTGTTACACTGGGATGAGTATGATTCTAGGGAAAAACAAGGAGGTAGAAAGATACCGCGATCTTGACGCCGCAGAAAAAAGGGCCAAGTGATTGTTCACCGCGGTCCGCGCTCAGCTTCTGCTCCACACCGTGGTGAGAAGCCCCCAACACCCAACAGCCGCGTGTCGAGACCGGAGGTGGTAATGCCGTTTGATCGACTGGATTGCCGGTTCTAAACATCTTGGTCGCGCAGGTTGGCGTTAACCCCCGGTCGAACAAATGCTCGGTAGGCAACGTCAGCTAGCCTGCGCACGACATTGGTAGTGCCGCCCGTCGAAGCCGCCTCTTCCCTGATGAGCCGCGTTGCCACCGCCAGCTTGCTGCGTGCATCCGACTCGACGAGGCGGATGGGGATGGTTTGCTCGTTGTCCAAAGCATCCCATTTCGGTGTATACTCGCGAAGCACGGCGATACTGTAGAGAACATCGCGGTTCTCTCGGCCATCGAGGAGAGAGCGCATAAGCCCAAGGTAGTGTTCTCGCGCCTCCACATCGACCGAGGCTGCCGAAGAGCGCCCCTGTTGGAGATACTCCGCCATAAAATACCAGAATTCGAGCTCGTGCTTCCGGGCTACAGTGATATCGCCTGTAGCATGCGGTGAAAGGGGGTTGTTTGGGAGTGTGTCGCCGGAAACTAGGGCCTCGAAAATCCCGACGCGGGAGAACGCCTCGAATGCATCGTCCTCGACTACAGCTGTGGAACCATGTCCGTGGGCCACATTCGCGGGAAGAACTGATGCTGGCAGACGGGCAAGGGCCCAGACCAACGAGGTTTCCAGGTGGCTAGGATACGCAAGGTCGGTTGAGGCGCTGCTTTTCACGTTGCCAATGCTTTGGATGAAAGATGCGAAAAGGGTGATTAGTTGTTGATTACGGTGGATAGCGGCAATGGGATTCGAGGCATCGGACTGGCCATCCCTGGGCTCGTACCACTTCGATTCAAAGAAGAGCGTCAGACCTGGAACGTAGACTTCGTTGTACAATTGAGCGATTTCATCCAGAACCACGGCTGAAGGTGGCGATGAGCTTGGGGTTAGGGGGGTTACGCCCCCCAAGGCTATCAACTCATCGACTTTCATCTTCTTTGCTAGACAACTCTAATTAGCAAAGATACACTCCAATGAGGATCCGTGCTCCCTTCGCCGGAGCCGTCGGCTTGGAAGGGCTAAGGAACGGAGGTGTCACCTTTGGAATAATGTTTGCCGGCGTCGTCTTCTCCGTCAGCTTTGGGCTGTCGATATTGTGATGACGACTCGACAGCTGTCGATAGTTCTGGCCCCTGCAACGCCGGGTCGATGGCAGCCGAATAGTCGAAACCTGATTCTGTTTTTACACTCTGGGCGGTCGACGAAACAGGGGAATCAAAGGTGACACTTGATGGAACCGAAGGCGGGTATGAGCTCGGTACTACCTGGGGTTGCGAGGGATAGGTATTTGAAGCCGATGATTGTAAAGTCGGCGTCGATGTAAGGGTCGTAGGTGGTGCTGCGGTCTGGTTATTCGGGGCTGGCTGAATAGCTGTAGGGCCCTGTTGCTGTTTGAAGATGGGGTCGTAGCCCAAGCATTCGCGCTTCGATTTCTTGCAATTGTTGCATGTGGGATGCGCCTCATCGCACTACAGCAAACTTGTTAGACAACGGAACGTTAAGAGACAAGAAAACGTTTTCACGACAGAAATTTGAAGCGATCGTTTTCTCATAGCCATGCGGTTGCGGGGAGTGCGCGGGAAATTTTGGATCCTGCCAGCTCAGACCAGGAAGACTCGGAGTAATGCGGCAGGATGATGGCTGGCGTCTCGCTTCGGCGGAAGCTCCCAAGCGTCAAGCGTCGTGGCTGCCCATGCCATCTCAAGCGAACCCATTTGTTGATCCGAGCAATCGGATTCGCTTTTCCCACTCCCGATCACCGATGACTTTTTTTTCCTTCCAAATTCCTGAGCCAACCCCCCAAAAAAGGTGCCGGTACTGCCATCATCCAACACCGAGCGCGGACAGGCCAACCAAGAAAAGAACCAAAGAAGAGAAGAGTGGTGTTACTGACCTTAATTCTCCGTTTACGGCAGGTCAGACATCCTGTTTTCGTCCGTCGCTTGATTTCCTGTCAGGCCAAAAATGCCATCGTCAGCACTCCAGCCGATGATGTGCAACAGGTGGGAAGCTGCATTGTACCGGTACCTTCTTGTGCCTTCCTCCGCTTAGGGCAATCCGTGGATCGGCCATCCCCGGAGCGATGGTATAGCGTAACGCGTTAGGATCTGCATGGATGTTGTACGCCGGGTGCGGAACCGGGTAGTATCCCATCGGTGCTCCTGGGCCGAGAGGACCGGCCATATGGGCTCCCATCGGAATCGCGTGCTGCTGCGGGTGCTGTTGCTGCGAGGGAACATGGTCGAGCGTCCTCATACTCGGAAGGGCCGTCGGCGTCTGTCGGTAAGGGTCCGTCGGCGGCCCTGGCTGGGGAGGGAACGCGTAGTGTGTTGGGGCCATACCGGCCGGTGGGTATGGTGTTGGGCTCTGGTAGCCCATCGGCTGGCGGGGAGGCCCTTGAGGCGGTTGGGCGTTCGACATGGGCGGCGAGGTCGACAACGGCGCGTCGCCGTCGTACCGCGTCTCCTGGCGGCTGCCGTGCGTGGCTTCGATCCAGCCCTCGGGGGAAGCGGCGGTCGGCGCGCGATGGCTTAGATGCGTGATGTCTGTCGCTGAACCACCATCCAAGGCTCCTTCGTCATCACGGCCGGCAGAGATGTGTCGGGCACCGTTGCCCGCGGGATGCGTGCAGCAGCTGCTTGTGCTTGCGTCGCCGGGGTACGCGGGCTGTGGTGTCTCTTCGAGGTGCAGCGCTGGCTTCTGCTGCTGCTGCTGCCGCCGACGATGAGTTTTCTGCTCTGTGCCCGGCGAGGCGTGCAACTCGACGGAACTCGAGTCCAAATGCTCAGGCTGTGGTCGAGACTTGGACGACTCGGAGGGTTGTGCCATACTGGGAATTTAATTAGATTTTTTTTATGGAGCCACGATTCCTGACCAAAAAAAGCGACCAGGGGGAGAGCGACGCGACCCTGAGCCGGGATGTCTGTGTGGATTGACCTACCTTGCTGTTGGTGTGGCTGCTTTGAGAAATTCATCAATACCTGTATATTGGCCCAGCGTACTTGCCAGGTGCCGGTGCAGAGTGAAATGCGCGCTCCCTTTTGCAATGCAGCTGCTGTACCTCTGTCTCCAGCGACTTTCTCGATGCCAGTCCCCTGTCACATGGACCTTAACGAGGCTCTTGGACCCTGGTCGCTTCTGCGCGATCCCTGGTCTTGTTGAATTCCAGACCGGTACTGGGGCCTGCGCATCGGTGCACCGAAGCTTAACGCGATTTTGCCAGGCGCGATGGCGAGTCTGGCCGACGAATATTCACTTAACGGTGGCCCAGGTCTAAACAGCCTGTTTCGCCTCCCCGGGCGGCCAGGGTTGGCCACGGCGATAATGCTGTGGATCTTATTCTTCGAAGCGCGGCAGAGGCATGAATTAACGCCTTTAATGAAGTCGGTGCCATGCACCCAGGACTGCCGACAAGCAGGGGCACCGAGGACAGCGGCGGGTGATGTGGCTCTCCCAGGAAAACGATCGGTGGAAGATGCGCAGTGGAAAATAACGTTCAACCAACGAGAGCAGAGGGTGTGTTTGTGCGTACCTGCCTCACCTGCCCGTCTCGGCTCATTTTCTGGGTACCTTAACGACCTTCTCTCCTTAGTCAGGGTGGGGTCCACCAGGCGCAGAAACTCAGATCTGGTGGATCGCGCCCAGCAAAGCAAAGGGGCAAGACCAGCAGCAAAACGCAGCTGCACCTTCTGATTCGAACTCAAGCGACTGCAACGGGCCCGCATCTATCCCAAACTCCAGCTCCCGCTTCTTGCAAGACCATGGCTTTCTCAGAAGAGTTTGACGCCACACCCTCGATTGATGAATCGCCGGCTCGACGAGAGATTTTCCTGCTATAAAAACCTCTTACAACGCTAGCCTGGGCTCAGCCACGACACGACGACGTTCGAGACGCCGGGAAATTCGTTCGGAACCCTTGTCATTTGTCAATCAGGCATGACGTTAACAGGCGAAACTGCACCATGATGAATTCTTGCATGTCGAATCCACCGGCTCGAATCGTTCTCTGCCTCGATGAAGAGACCCGGCGTGTCCACGACGGCTCAACAACAGGCTCCTATGCTGATGCTACAATGTGGTCAAAGTGCCTTTCCCTCTTGCATCCTTTTCCTTGCCGCTCATTGGAAGGTGGCACCGAGAACCTGCCGCAAGCCAGACAGCAGCGACTGATTTCTCCGCCAAGCACGAGCTTCAGATGGGGGTGTTATCTCAGCTGTTAGATGACGCTGCTTCTCCTTCCCGATGTCAACACCCCGCTGCTCGATAATCGGAGGGGTTGGGCACACCAGAGTCCGCAGGATATCAGCCGAGGTGTGCTCCAGACCCTTCTGCCAAGTGCCGTTGCTAGACTAGGGCGGGTTCCTCACGTCGTCAAGACACAGACGGTGCATACCTATGCATGACATCTGCGCCTCGCTGGGATCTGATACGCTTCCAGCGCTTGCAAGACCAGACGGTGTTCTGCTTGCTCTCCCGGCGCCGTCCTTTCCCCAGTTCGGTCCATTGCCGCGAGCCGCGATGACAGAGGCATCGAGCACCGCGCCAGCAGCAAGGCCATGCGAGACGGCAAGGACTTTCTCCACCCCCGTCCCACGATGCTTTTATCCCAGATGAGACAGGTAAACATGCAGCGTCGCTTCTGCCCGGCAGAACAGCCTCGATCCGCTCCCCAGCCAGATCTACATTCGTGTGTCGAGGAGGGTGCGCCGACCAGGTCAAAGCTTCGCTGCCTTCAGAGTCAGGTACGTACGGAGAATGGGCACGAGGCGCCGGTCCGGGTCGCTCTGGCACATACAAATTTGGCTTTTTTGATATAGCTGACCCCTGTCTCGCCCCTGCTCGACCTGCCGTGCTGCTGCCCCTGAATTGGAAGATCGTGAAGGTGAGCCGGCCGTGGTTCCGCTGAACGGTCCAAGTGAGCAAACTCGGAGCAAGCCGCCATCATGTGCAAGAGGACGGCTACAGCCCCGCTTCACATGTTCCCGGGCCGGTGGTCGCTTGGCGTTCGTGATGGTGCGGCCATGCAAGCTGCAGGCCAAGTTTGCTGTGCCCCATGTTTGCACTTGGTGAACAGATATCTGGACTCGAGAAAGCAAAAAGAATGCCCCGTGGATCAACGGCATCCCGGTCTCGCGAGCGCAGGATGGGAAGCCGCAGACGGCGTCGCATCGTGGCAGAATTATCCGCCGTTGGGCCGCCTCCATCGTCTTCCCTCAGTGCCTTTGTCGAATGGTCACATCCGGCGCGGCCATTTATCCACTACACTCTAGGGCCGATGCGCGCATTGGGGATGCTCCTCTGCTGCTTTCCATCCGCACCCTCCCCCCTTTTCTGGTCCCGGGTCCGAATTTGAGCGAACTTGGGACACCCGGGCCAACCTGGAAGATGAATTGTAATAAGGCTGGTTGGATGAGGGTCCCGCCTCCAAGCGACAGATCCAGGCACCTCGTATACTGGTAGGCAACCTGCAAAGGTCTAGGGGGCAACTGCTGTTGTTTTCTCAAGTCCAACACATGTCATAAAAAACAGGGAGCGTTGTTCGCAGCAGCCAAATTTGAGGGTTTTGGCTGATTTCAACGTGGTATATTAGCCTCTTCCTGGAATCTGGCCCCCGGACCCCTTTGCCTGCCGCGCCGATCGCATGTTCTTTTTTGCGCCCCGGTCCCGCCGATGGCACGTCTGGTTGGCCTACTTTTCACCATTTGCATATGCAGAATATGCAATGGTCCAGACACACTCCCGGGACGCCAGACTGACAGGCAATGGCTGGAGCGAGCGAGCCGCGTTCCTTTCGTCCACTCTTTGGCGCCCGTCGCTGTGGGAGGCTGGGATGACGGTGCCGTAGCCGCGATGAGCCTGCATTGTGCCGTTGGCCATGCTCCGCCCGAGCCTGCTGAGGTAAGGTGATTTACCTCTTGGCCGCCAGATCGACCCGGCTCCACGGGCCGGCCGGATCACCAAGGCCCGGAGCTCTGCTTCCCCCAACGGCCAGCTCTCTCTTGCTGCTACCTCTGACGGAGTCATGAGGCGCGCCGCATCCTCCCCGGCTTCTTCTGGAAGAACCCAACGGGGCCAGCCGGTCCTCCATCGCCCTCCGCGTTGGGCGCGGGTTACCTTACCAAAAACACCAGCAACTAGCGCCATCGCTTCTGAATGAGCGAGCTTCCCAAGGCTGGGGGAGGAGGCTCGCTAACTACGATGCCTGTCCTTGCTCGCCACGAGCCGGGGAGAACTAAGCGGCACCTACTATAGATTACCGACCGATTCGTGATAACCGATGGTTTATGCACCGCAAATCCTATTGCACCGCTGCCCTCGTCCTGGCTTCGCCTCGACTTCGTGTTCCTGACCGGCGCCGGCTCCAGCTCAGTCCTGCGAAGTACTGTCCTCTTCGGGGAATCGCCCGCCGTCCCACCGAGGAATGCCCGGTAAACAGGGCCGAGAGCCAGGTACGGGTAGTTACCATGCAGTATTTGTTGCTTGACAACATCGGGCAGTTCCCACCCTCCTCTACTTTGCCCCGGAGACCCTGCTTGAATACACAGGTGTGTTGTTTCTCTCGTTTCCAACCGGGGAGCACCACACGGCTAGTCAAATTTCCTATTGGACTTCGTGTACATCAGCCGAATGAAGACAACCTGTCAACTGCGGCTTTGCTAGCCAAACATCCCTCGGCCGGCTGGGTTCGACGTCGATTCACATAAGTCCGCCCGAGCCACAGCGTCGATGTATATTAAGCATGTAACTCTGTTCTTTGGCCGACGGGACAGGTCAGAGTAACAGGCCGCCGAGAAACATGTCCATCTTGGTCAATTTATGGCGCACGGCATCCTCGGATGCTTTCCACGGCGTTGGAAGCGCAGAAACCAGATTATCACCTTGAAACATCGACTTGGCTCAAGCAAGAATGACACGCGAGCTGTTCCGGGTGACATTGCGGCCTCTCTCCCTCTCGATATTGAGACCAATCTCAGCAGTGCAGAATTAGTGTATTGCCTGCAAAGGTACCGCTTTTATGATGTGCCGAGGGATAAAACTTGGCACATAGGAAACTTCAGTACCTACGTATCTGCCGAAATGGCGATTGTCAGCGACGTTGTTGCCGTCCATTGTCGACTCTGAAGACAAAGCGCGGTACTACGTAGACTGGAAACCATCGAGCCCATCCATCGTTTTCTTGCTCAAGCTGGTTTAAAAATTTGGTATCGGAGCATGCGGATATATGTACTTGTACCTGACGCAAAGATATATACATACGTTCCGACACCATGAAAGGGGGTGCAAGAAGATGGGAGCCGATAAAACTGTTAATTAAGATAGGGTGTTGGCCAAATCGTCGAGGGCGAGCCTAAATGAACATGACTCGGAGAGGTTGCAAAGCTGGAAGAAGTGGCGCGAGGCTGAGAACGGTGTTAGACATCGAGAAATCGAGCTCTCGTATTGTTCCTGGGTGCCTGATTGGGGGGGTCTTTGGTTGGGCCTGCGGCTGATGAAAGGAACGGAAAGAAACAAAGCTCTGTGCACTGGAAACCCTCTAGAGGTCGAGGTCTTCACACTAAACCCACCACTTGCACCATCCGCCGTATAACAGGCAGTATCTGAGGACTTAGAATTTGCTTAGTTTCGTCGTGGAGACGGCTGAGATGTTGTTGGAAGGCGAACCCTGGGAAACGAAAATGCGAGACCTTCGTCTAACTGTCTTGGGTAGAGGGAGCGATAGGGCTCGCTGGCTGTCGGGAAGTGACGTGCGTGTTTGGTGGGTCTCACCCTGGTGCGGCATCCTTGACGACATGCCGGGACTTGCCGGACCGGTAGCTCAACCGCCCATCATCTTCTCTCTAGGCATCTTCGACCACCCCATTTTGAGCCAGACGACCTCGCGAGCATCAGCAAATTTCCGAAACATAATCATACACACCTTTGCGCACTCCAACAAGCTGGCGGGATTTTTGTGGTCCAAACGGGCGGCTGAGGATCGCGAGGAAGCAGAGGTCGCAAGGGTCGCCACCCAGCGACACGACGACATGGCACAACCTCTGGCATCACCACCCCTCAGCCCGCAGTTCTGCTTTGCGCCAAGTGCGCTTAGAGGTTTGGCTCAACACAGTCCCGCTTCATGCACTGCGCGATCTGGCTGACCACGTTCTGGGGCAGACTTCTTGCGAATATCACGCAGTGCGGTCGACGACACCATCACGCAGCATTTGAATGCCCTGGTCACCCCTTCCAAAGCCGGGTTCGATCCATCCTCGACCTCCCAACTGAAATCGAGACCATTCTCGCACCAAATAGATGCCCGAGCCTGCCAGTCGTTCAAGGAAAAAGTCCTATTTCCAACATGGGAGGAACGGTCCCGTGTCTTAACTTATTGCACGGCAGTGGCTACGAGCCCCGATCCAGACGATCCCGAAGCTGCTCTCCGGCAAGCTGAGCTAGAAAAGAACAAGGAAAGAGTTGTAGACGAACGGCTAGACCCATATTCAGCTCGCTTCTTTCCGAGTGAACCTCGAACGGAGCGCCTGGCATCCATCATCAGACTGGAACAAGGCGTCGAGAACATAGTCCGGTCCCGAACATGGAGTATCGTCAACCAAAGATGTGGAGGGACCACTGAAGACTGGGAAAAGGCCATCGCACAATGGAGGAGGAATGAGGCGAATCGCGCCTTCTCACCATGATACAACAGCGGGACGGGCAAGCGGGCTACGTGAGGCTGCCTCTCACATCGGGCGCCGAAGGTCCGTCTCGATTCTGTAAAGCGAACAGATGTAGATAGAAGCGTGTAATTGTAAATGTAACGACTCCAATCACTATTCGATTGTTACCGAACAGGACAAATCAGGCGACGTGCATCTGGCCTGACGATGAGTTAGTCCTTCAGCGGTGAAGCACCTCGGTCCGGCTCATGAGGGGTGGGTTTCAGAAAGAGCAATTACGGGCAAAAATGCGCATCCGTAGATGATTTCGGGCCCTCGCCGGGGAAGGCTCGCCAGAGCCTCAATGTGTTCGTTGCACCTCAGGAGCTAGCGGAAGAAAGATTGGGGATTGAGATTCGGAGTTTGGGAGCTTGGGACTTTGACGTTACCAAGCGGGCCAAGCCGGGGATGTCGAGAGGGAGGGGATGCCCCACTCCGCGCTCGCTCTGCTGCAGCCTTCAGCCCGGCTCGCCTGACTTCGAATTTGGCAGCCGCAATCTGTGCATCGAACCTCACCTCGAAGCACCACCACCACCGTCGTGTGCACCGGCTTCCCTCCTCAACCCCCCATAGGTCGGCTGCGAAGAGGGATTGATAATTAGGCGGCATCGGTCTATAGATTTCTCTTTTGGGTCTGAAGCGCAGCGACGTCACCGACTAGATTCGAGCTGTGGCTGACCTGTCGGCTCCTTACGCTTGTTCGTTCTCTCCCCCACGTTGTTCGAGGGTCCAGTGTTTTAATGCGCCCACGATTTGTTTTAACAGAGCTTTCCCGCGGGACCCAAACCCTTTAGCAACAAAAGCCGCCCTCCCTCACCGATTCCGCCGCGACGCCGATTCCCGCCGCCTCCATCCGACGTACCGGTGCGGCTGGTTCCCAATGCCTCAACAACAACTCAACACGAGGGAGGCGAACCTCTTTCGTACCGTCGTTCGTCACTATGAGGACAAGCAGTACAAAAGGGCGCTCAAGGCCGCCGAGCAGATCCTCAAGAAGAACCCAAAGCATGCCGACACCCTGTCGATGAAGGCCCTCGTCCTGAACGCCCAGGGCAAGCCGGAGGAAGCCTTTTCTCTGGCCAAGGATGCCTTGACAATCGACATGAAGTCACCCATCTGCTGGCACGTTTACGGAATTCTTTACCGGACCAACAAGAACTTTGACGAAGCCATCAAGGCTTATAAGTTTGCGCTGAGGCTCGAGCCGGACTCCCACCAGATCCAACGTGACTTGGCCGTTCTGCAGATCCAAATGCGTGACTATCAAGGTTACGTGCAAAGCAGATTCGTGATGCTGAAAGCTCGACCACATATGCGCCAGAACTGGACGGCTCTTGCCATTGCATATCACCTCGAAGGCAATCTCCCGCAGGCCGAAAACATACTCAAAACTTACGAGAACTCGGTGACATCAGCGCCCGCGAAAACGGACCTCGAAAACTCCGAGGCCGTGTTGTATAGAAACACCATCATCGCTGAGATGGGCCAGACCGAGCGGGCTCTAGAGCACCTGGAAACGGATGCCAAGCATAGCTTAGACCGACTTGCATTCATGGAGCTCCGGGCAAAGTATCTCACCCAGCTAGGCCGGAAAGAGGAGGCTGCCAAAGCGTACCGGGCGTTGCTGGAGAGGAACTCGGAGCACCCTGCCTACTACACAGCTCTCACCAGCGTCTTGGGTATCCCGGCAGACGACGAGTCTGCCTTGAAGGCTATATATGACGAATATGCAGAAAAGTTCCCTCGCTCGGACGCGGCTCGGCGCCTACCCCTGGATTTCTTGACGGGTAATTTGCCCTCTAACAACTTCAATTGCTGTCTGATCAGTTACTGACTTTCTGTTAGGTGAGAACTTTCGCACTGCGGCCAAGTCGTATCTAAACCTCATGTTCGACAAGGGGGTTCCCTCCACCTTTGCAAACCTGAAGCACCTTTACAGCGATCCGCAAAAGAAGGCTACACTACCAACACTCGCGGAGGAGTACCTAGCCGAGCACCAGGGCGGCCAAGACGGCAAAGGACAAGCCAATGGCGACAGTTCCAAGGGTAAAGGTGCCGCTCTGTTTTTCCTTGCCCAACACTACAACTATTACATGAGCCGCGACCTTGCCAAAGCCACGGAGTTTGTTGAACGGGCCATCGAACTCGACCCCCAAAGCGTTGATTTTCACATGACCAAGGCACGGATATACAAGCACCAAGGCGACCTCGCGAAGGCCTCGGCGACCATGGACTACGCTCGGTCCCTTGACACCAAGGACCGGTACATCAACTCCAAGGCGGCCAAGTACCTGCTGAGAAACAACGAGAACGAGAAGGCCTTGGCGACGATGGGTCTCTTCACCCGAGCAGAAACGGTCGGGGGGCCGATCGCCGACCTGACCGATATGCAATGCATGTGGTTCCTGACCGAAGACGGAGAAGCATGGGAACGGCGTGGCAATTATGGCATGGCGCTCAAACGCTACCACACCATCTTCAACATCTTTGATATCTGGCAAGAAGACCAGTTCGACTTCCACACGTTTTCCCTGCGCAAGGGCCAAATTCGAGCGTATATCGATATGGTCCGTTGGATAGATCGGCTGCGAGAACATCCTTTCTACTTCCGGGCGGCGTTGGACGCCGTGAAGCTCTACCTAACCATGCACGATACACCGGCTGGTACTAATGGCGTCAACGGGACCAGTGGGAAGAATGCAAACGGCGAGGATGCCGCAGAGCGCAAGAAAGCTCTGAAGAAGGCGAAAAAGGAGGCTCAGAAAGCCGAACGCGAGGCTGCCGAGAAAGCCGCCAAGCAGGATCCCAACAAGGCTGGCGCGCAGAAAGGCAAGGAGGTCGAAGACCTCAAGAAGAAGGACGACGATCCGAATGGCCTCAAGCTTGCCGCCACCACCGATCCCTTGGGAGACTCGATAAAGTTCTTGCTGCCACTGCTTCAGTTCAGCCCCAAGAATATCGAAGGCCAGCTTGTCGGGTTCGAAGTCTACTTTAGGAGAAGTGAGTTATGAAACCTGATGCCGGCTTTTTCGCGCCTTACTGACTTGATACTGCAGAGAAATACCTCCTCGCTCTGCGATGTCTTAGCGCAGCGCGTGCTCTTGACCCCGAGAACACGAGAGTGCAGGAGCAGGCAAAAAGGCTGCGGGAGGCGGTGGGCCCAACTCTTTCGTCGGCAAATGCGAAGCTCAAGGAGGTGATCGAGTCAGCTCTCTGAATTACGGATAGAACATGGCTGTGGGAATCCAGCGGGTGTAATCATCGGTCGGGCGTCTCTTTCTACCTGGCATAGAGTCTTTGCGCTTGGTCTTGTAGGGTCTGCTGGTGTCTTTTACATCTACAGATTGGGTTCATCAACTGCATTGGCACGATGACGGCGCCTGGGTCGGGCGGCGGCAAGAAAAAATATCGGTATCAGTCGACCACACATCGGTAGATAAGAAATCGGAACGAGTGTTACGAATTACTGGTGGTTAGAAGTTCCATGCGGGGAAATGTTGGGGTGTAGTTGATTGAAAGAGTAACGATTGTTGTGACCCAGCTCCCCTCTTCATCCTTTGTCAAACCTAGCCATGATACTTCCTGAGCAAAAGCCGCCATGACATCTGCTTGTGTTCATCAGATGTTGATGTTCTTACTATCTAAGCCTTCAGAAACGACGATGCTGTGACTTTAGGGTGCCTAGCACTTAATCTCCGAAGGATCCGACGCTGACGCTGACGTCGCACCATGCCTTGCGGAATTTCGAGCTTCTTTTACTCTACAACTGCCAGTGTTCAGGTCCTCGATGAAACAAGTGGCGAACACGCACGTGGAGCCAGCGTGTTCCTGAATCAATTGTCCGGAGCCGCAAGAGGCAGGTTCTTGCTTCCCCCCACGCCGCAGCCTGGGGTGCAGTCGGGGATCGTCACATGCCTGCCAAATTCCTCGGCGCCGTTCCGCGACGATAGCCTCCAATTCTCGGCCGCCAAACGCAGGTTCCCGACGAAGGGGTGCCCAAGTGGACAAACGCCAACATGAGCTCCAACCCTCAGGCAGCCTCCACCCGGGACTCTGAGACGCAGCCCATAAAACCCCTGGGGAGAGCGCAATATGTGCTCCATCTCCCGACCGGCGCGAAGCTGACGCTGAGCGAGGAGGGCCTTCTCCTTCCAGGTACGTCTTCTCGGCGACCCCATCTTCCTGCGTTGACGCGCGACTAACCCGGACATTGGACATACAGCCCAGACAATCAAGAAGCCCAGTCGATCATGCGGGCTGGGAACCTCAGGTGAGCCAATTCCGGACCAGAGCGCAACACAAGCTTTCGGACCCTCCTCCTCTTGCATGCGGCTAACGGCTCTCTGCTCCACCAGCGCCCAACAGCTCCCCGAACTGCGTCCCGTACTACAACGTCCTCTGGGCCGAGGTCACCGACGACCAGGCCTGGGTCCGCGTCGACTTCGCCGAGGAGATCCAGCCGCACCGGCTCGGCGTCCAGAACGTCAAATTCCCCATAGACCCATCGGTCGAGGAGGCCGGGGAATGGGTCGAGCGGCTGCTCGACCGGGCCTACGGCGGCGCCGCCCGGCGCAAGCGCGCCTGGGTCGTGGTCAACCCGCATGCCGGGCCGGGCGGGGCCGACAAGATCTGGCAGAAGCAGGTGAAGCCGATCTTCCAGGCGGCGCGGATGCCGCTGACGGTGGTGCGGACGTCGTACTCGGGCGAGGCGGTCGAGATGGTCAGGGCGCTGGACATTGATGAGTATGACATTGTGGTGCCCTGCTCGGGCGACGGGCTGCCGCACGAGGTCTTTAACGGGCTGGGCAAGCGGCCGGATGCACGGCGCGCGTTGTCCAAGATCGCCGTGTGCCATATTCCGTGCGGCTCGGGCAACGCTATGAGCTGCAACCTGTATGGCACGCATCGGCCCTCGCTGGCCGCGCTGGCTATTGTCAAGGGCGTGCCCACACCGATGGACCTTGTCAGCATCACGCAGGGCGAGCGGCGGACGCTGAGTTTCCTCAGCCAGGCGTTAGGTATGGTTGCAGATCTGGACATCACTACCGAGCATCTGCGGTGGATGGGGGCGGCACGGTTTACCTATGGTTTCTTGTGGCTGGCGATGCAGAAGAAGACGTACCCTTGCGACATCGCCGTCAAGGTCGAGATAGAACACAAGGACGGGATAAAGCAGCATTACCGGAACAAGGCGACGCAGTCAGGTTCCGAGAGCGATGAACCAGGGGAAGGACCGTCAGCTAATGTCCACCCGCCTTCGTCCGCTCCTAGTTCCGCAGACGGTGATGAAGGGCAGGGGCTTCCGCCTCTCAAGTACGGCACGGTCATGGACAAGTTGCCAGACGAGTGGGAGCTTCTCCCGCATGAGAAGCTTGGGAATTTCTACTGCGGAAACGTACGTTCCTCGGGTTGACATCCTGCCCCGTTTTCCTCCTCCGTACAACAACCTCCTACTGACAGACCCTTTTAGATGGCATACATGGCGCCCGACCTCAACTTCTTCTCCGCCGCCCTGGCAAATGACGGACTCATGGACCTTGTGACGGTAGACGGCGACATATCGGCGCTCAAATCCATCCAACTACAGCTGTCAGTCGAGTCTGGCCACTTCTTTGACAGCCCGCTCGTCAGCTATCGTAAGGTCGTCGCATACCGTATCATCCCGCGCGAGAACTGCCCTCGGGGCTATATCAGCATCGACGGCGAATCTTTTCCCTGGGAACCCTTCCAGGCCGAGATCCACAAGGGGCTGGGCCTCACGCTGTCGAAGAAGGGTGGCTACGAGGCGCCGGGCCCGCTGAACTGGGATACGGTGACCACTACTGAGAGGCTTCGGGCGTAATGGTGCTGTCTTACTCGCAAGGTATCGGGAGTCGGTCTGAAGGCGGCGGCGCAGCATGGGTTGGGCGGGGAGTCGTGTCATGGGTTAGAACTTCGAGGGAAAATATACCAAGTGCGGCATTGTCGTTAATGTATAAATAGACACCGGCACCTGTATATGCTTTATCCGAACCTGTACCAAATTTCAAGTCGTATACAACTCTCACTCACGCTGGCAACCTGGTCGAAGGCACGTAACATCTGGAGACCAACGACGCAGTGTCAGTGGAAGGAATCGGTGAGTATCATTATATCTAGTCTTCAAACCCATCCCAGCTGCCGCTATCACCAGTATCTGCCATTTTTGTGTCCGCCGCAGCCTCAGCCACAGGTTCCTCCTTTTCCTTTTTGCCGCTTAAACGCTCATCCGACAGCGACTCTTTGGCACGTATCCGCACACCCGGGTTCACTGTGGTTCGCTCCAGAACATCCACCTTCTCCACCAACCTAGCGACGAACTCCTTTGCCGCCTTATCATCCTCCTCCAGCAAGCCAACCTTTTCCGCCTCATCAACCCAGATATCCAGGACATGAATCCGTAGCCCGATCGGTATCGTCTGCGCCGACAACGCCGCCTGTTCGGCGCCCAAGCTCTCGCTCGGCTCGACCTCATCTTCCACATTAAACGGCCACTCGGTCAATAAGCCCATAATATCCCCCATCTTTTCAGAGTCCCACGATTTCTCGTCGGCACTCTGCTTCCCCCTCCCATCAGTCGTCTTCATCCACCGGAACCCGGCGCCGACGACCCGCCTGACGAGCAGCAGAAACTTCTCCATGCGCAGCACGTCGATGCTGGTCCACTCGCGCGCCATGGTCGCCCAGAAGCCGCGCAGCCAGGGGACCACGGCGACGCGCGGCAGAAAGAAGATGAGATCGGCGAGCTCGGCGCAGAGCGTCTGCTGCGGGATGGCGCGGTCGCACATCCAGAGGGCGTAGAAGAGGCCCTTCCAGAGCTTGAGGATGTCGAGCGGCGAGAGGGTGGATGCGACTTGTCGCGCCGAGAGGAAGGCGTGGAGGGAAGCGAGGGCTGAGGTCCGGACTTTGCGATCTGGAAGTGGTCCAAGGTTAGTAGGTAGGCTGGGTGATGCGCGGAGGGTAGGACGAACCGCTCGAGGCGAGGTTTTTGATAAAGGGCATGCTCCTTTCTTGGGACGCCATCTTGGATATGTGTCAGACGAAACTGTCTGGGTCAATGGGTTGTCGGTACGTTTTGTTGGTTCACGGTTTGGATATCGAACTTTCTTGGTGGGGCAACTCGAACGAATCTTGTCCGCCCGGCAGAAAATCTCGACGGCTGCGGTTGCGGCAGCGTCGCGGCAGGCAAAGGCGGTGAGCCATAGGAGCAGCCACTGGAGCCCCGGATTCTGGGGAGCTTCAGAGCCCCGCCAGCGCGCCCGAGCTTGTGAGGATCCCGGGGAAAGCTTGCAGGTGACAAGTTGCCACCAACTTGACAAGCCTCAATACCATACTGTATTCTCCGACGGAATGATCGACTCACAACTTATCCGGCAGCATCATCTACAAGAGCCGAGGTATATCATTACCAGCTGAAGGCAACACCCTTTGCGCATTCCAGTGCCTATCGATATCCGAGCCGAGCACTCCGAAGCCCGGGAGAGAGAAAGGTGAACATCCGCGTGGATGGGGCATCATCACACAACCCCTAACACAGGGTGGATGTAGAAGAGACAGGACAGATCATGAATCAGGGATGCTATGCACACGTGGAGGATACGGCAACATGGCCAAGTTGCCTCGGCGACTTGACCCGGCCGGCTTCACATGCGGGAAGGGTGGATCTCGGTTCATTTATACCGGCCAGGTACAAGAAGAGCATTCGGCCAACAAGATGATCATCCCTTTTCCCGTTCTAAACTTCTCAGTCTGACAATTCAACGCCTTCGAGTGAACGTAGTCTGTCGTTGAGAAGCTACGTCATCCGTCGACCAAGCGCACTGTACGAGTCGTGTGTTTGTCCCTCTCAGACAGCCACTCTTCGCCCAGCCTCTCCAATACACCGTTCCGAATTCCAATCAGGCTGAAGAGAAGCCCAGGGATAAAGAATTCCCAGCAAACGAAACCGCCGCGAATCGGGTGGTGCCCGCCGGAAGGCCTTCCACTGGGACGAGTGTCATTGCAGGGGTTGTGCCCGAGCTCAGCGCTCTGTGACTCTGCAGTAAGCCGGGGCAGCAAGCAAGGCCGTTAGGACAAATAAAAATGGCGCCAGGGTCGCCTCACACCACCACATCCGCTTCCTCCTCGACATCCTCTCTCTCCCGGCTTCAGTCCCTCGCAAAACAAATGGCGCCGGTTTCCGCAACAAGCTTCCCGCCCGAGGCGGTCCCTCAGGCCCCTGAAGATCCCCTCTTCGGGTTGATGAGGGCTTACAAGGCCGACACCAGTTCCAACAAGGTCGATCTGGTATGTGTCCCGCCTCCGCCGGACCTGCTTAGGCTGGTTTGGCAGTTGACAGGTGCTCAACTAACGCTATTAACGCAAGGGAATCGGCGCATACCGAGATAACAACGCAAAACCCTGGGTTCTTCCCGTGGTCAAGAAGGTCAGTAACTCGCAATTGCATCTTTCGCAGAGCGCTCCGACTTGGACCCTGGAGCTTGACGATGGGACCCCGCGTCGCTGCCCCGCCAAAAATTCAACCCCACCACGGGACCACACCCGCTGACAGCTCTGTGTCACCGCTGACTCCTTTTCCACAGGCCGACGAGATCCTCCGCAATGACCCCGAGCTGAACCACGAGTACCTCCCCATCGCGGGCCTCGCGCCCTTCACAAGCAAGGCTGCTGAGCTGCTGCTGGGCCAGTCGTCGGCGGCGAGCGCGGAGAAGCGCGTGGCGTCGGTGCAGACCATCTCGGGCACTGGAGCCGTGCATCTCGGTGCCCTCTTCCTCGCCAAGTTCTACAAGGTCAACGGGGCCAACCGGACAGTGTATCTGAGCAACCCGACATGGGCGAACCACAACCAGATCTTCACCAACGTGGGCCTCCCGATCGCCACGTACCCGTACTTCCACAAGGAGACCAAGGGGCTGGACATTGAGGGCATGAAGCGCGCGCTGGCCGATGCGCCGGAGCGTAGCATCATCCTGCTGCACGCGTGCGCCCACAACCCGACGGGAGTGGACCCGTCGCCGGAACAATGGCGCGAGATTGCCGAAGTCATGAAGGCGAAGCAGCACTTCCCCTTCTTTGACACGGCCTACCAGGGCTTCGCGTCGGGCGACCTCGACCGCGACGCCGGCGCTATCCGCTACTTCATCGAGCAGGGCTTCGAGCTTGTCATTGCGCAGTCGTTCGCCAAGAACTTTGGCCTGTACGGCGAGCGCGCGGGCTGCTTCCACTTTGTGTCGGCGCCGGCGCCCGACGCGGCCGACGTCACGACGCGCGTCGCCTCGCAGCTTGCCATCCTGCAGCGCTCCGAGATCAGCAACCCGCCGATCTACGGTGCGCGCATCGCGGCCACGGTGCTCAACGATGCGGCCTTGTTCGCCGAGTGGCAGGAGAACCTGCGGACCATGTCGGGCCGCATCATCACGATGCGCGAGGCGCTCCGCGGCAAGCTCGAGGAGCTTGGTACTCCGGGCACGTGGAACCATATTACCGACCAGATCGGCATGTTCAGCTTCACGGGCCTGACGGAGGCCCAGGTGGCCAAGCTGCGGTCCGACTTCCACATCTACATGACCAAGAACGGGCGGATCAGCATGGCTGGTCTGAATACGTCGAATGTCGAGTATGTGGCCAAGGCTATCGACAGTGTGGTGCGGACTGTGCAGTAAACGGCATTACCGGAAGACAAAATAGACAGCGGAGTAATTCAACTCAATCTTTGCGCAGTAGATGTGACAATGTGACGGTTGACTTGATGTGTAAAACTTTGCTTTTCTACTTCCGTATATGGGTCACTCGCGACAATAACGCCATTTTTATATCCCAGTTGAATATTTGGCGCGGTTGCTTGATCCGCTTAATACAATACAGAGCATGATAAGGCGGTTTTTCGTAGTAGACTCCTCTGGGTCACCCTTGAACATAACGCCGGTACGCTAACCATGCAGATATACACTACTTGGACAGATCTTTCGCGAATGCCAACATGACGCCCATGGACCCTGAATCCGAATCACACGGGCAGAGCTGGTTCCCAAGAATATATCTCGAGCCCAACGAGCCCCCGTAACGACACCTACAACAAAATACCTATATCACCAGATCCCAAATCACCAAGAACGCACACAGGCCGGTAGCAGCCAAAAAGGTATACCGCGCCGGGCTCGCTCTGGCCGCGCTCTTCTTGAGCTCTGTGTTGCCCTTGCCGACGCCCTCGGTGGTCTCGAACGACTCGGCCACGAGCTGGTCGATGTGGGCCGACTGGGTGGCCAGGTTGCTCACGAGCAGGTTCTGTAGTTCGGAGATCTCGACGAGGGATTTCTCTGCCGTTCTGTTGGCGGGTGTGTTAGCTCCGTTCCTTTTTATTTTTGGACCACATCCCTGATCTGAGACTTTGTGTGGGAAACTGTAAATATATACGCACCTGACCTTGTCCAGCGTCGTCTCAAAATGCTGAAGCATATCCTGATTCCCCTTCTCAAACATCTGCCGCTGCTCCGCCGTGAGATTCTGGTCACCAACAGACGACATCCTCTTCCTCCTCCTCCTCTCCTCCTCGTCCTCCTCAGCGACGACAAACCCCACACCACCACCACCCGCCGCCGCCGCCGCTGCTGCTGCTGAACCAAGCTCACCACCCATACCCACACCAGCTTGACCACCACCACCGCCAGCCATCGCAAACGCCCCCTTGCCCCGACCCGGAATGCTCCTACTCTTCTCAATCTCCCTCGCCAGCCTCGTCTCCATCATCCGCTGCTGCGTCCTTGCGACCTCCTGCAGCCGCTGCCGCAGATACAGAATGACGCTCTCGCGGTGCGCGCCGACCTGGCGCGCCGCCGCCTCGGCCGCGACATGTTCCGCGCTCTTGGGCAGAGACGAAACGACGCCCGACCCGGCCGCCCACGCGCCGAGCTTGCCGCCGAAGGAGCGCGAGAAGCGCTTCGCGAGGAGCGCGGCCTCGGTCGACTGGCGCAGCTGCTCGGCGTCCTCGAGCGCGCGGATGCGGGCGTTCAGGTCGCGCAGGGTGAGCTTGGCGTTGGCGTCTATTTCCTCGCGGTCGCGGTCGGTTAGGACCAGGGGGGGCGAGGTGGAGGAGGAGACGGTCCGGAGGTGGGTGCGGCGTGGGTTGGCGGTTGAGAGGTAGGCCTGGCGGAGACCGCGGAGCTGCGTGTGTAGCTGGGTTACTAGGGTGCACTTTTTGGTGTCAGTTTTCTCTCTGTTTCTCTGTATCCGAGAGGAAGAGTTGAGAGCGTACTATTCGGTAGGCTTCGTTGAGGAACTCGTCGGTTGTCTTTTCCGGGGGCCGCTTCGTGGGAGGAGCTTCCCGCCCCTTTAGAAGGGTGTCGAATATTGGGGTGAGGTCGCTCATGGGGAGCAGCTTGGAATTGGGAGGTCTTGGGTGGTGTCGCTGTTGTTCTGCGCTTCGTCGTCGACGAGTCGAAGCTGGCTTCTTTGCTTCGATGGCTGCACTGACGACACCTGGCTCGAGCGTCACTGCCGGGACCCACCCCTGTCAGGCCAGTCAGCCAGTGTACTCTTGGCACACCGCCCACGGCGCGGTGCTCCAGTCCAGTGCACAGCCAGTGCCAGCGAGCCACCCTCCGGCCGCTGTCGCCGTGTTTCACCGTCCAAGACAGCCGATTGACGACTCCCTCCGCTGTCCCGGCCCGGCCATATATTCCGTCAATACATACCCGTTGACACTGCCTTAGACTTCCAGAAATCCTGGTCACAATTGAATTCGAATATAAAGTATCGGATATGCCACCTGCAAAGAAATCCACATGGAATGCGATCCTTGAACACACATACAGCCGATACCGCACGGCACCAGCTCCCGGTGCCGTTGATGCTGGATATGCCGGAGTTAGGGACAAGGATCGGAGGCAGTTGCCCGCGTGACTCAGTGCATCGGCGCCCGGGAATAAGAAATCGGAATGCGGCGTTGCAGTTTGCAGCCGTGTGCGCATGCAGCTCCCGGCAAGCTAACTCCTGCGGGATGGCAGCGGGATGCCGTTTGTCGGTCTGGGAGAGGGATGGGGATGAGATCAAAATGGTGATGATGACCGCTTATTTCCTTGCTCTGGTCTTTTTTTTTAAGTATTTTCTACTTGTTTTCATCTCAGAACTGGTAGGTAATTCGCCATGGACCCCTCGGACCTCGAAAAAGACGGAGCCGCGGCCCTCCCGGCCCCGGCCCCGGCTCCGGCTTCCGGCTCCGACTCGGCCGCCTCCGTCGCCGACGAGGTTGACGACCGGTACACCGTCTTCCCGACTCGCACGCGGCGGTTCATCCTCCTCATGATAACACTGAGCGCGACGCTATCCCCCATGACGGCCAACATCTACTTCCCGGCCCTCAACCCCATCGCCGCCGACCTGGGCGTCTCGGTCGGCCTGATCAACCTGACCCTCACTACCTACATGGTGATGCAGGCCATCGCCCCGCCGCTTGTCGGCGACCTAGGCGACACAGCCGGCCGTCGACCGGCCTTCATCGTCTGCTTCTCCATCTACGTCGTCGCCAACCTAGCCCTCGCTTTGCAGCACAACTACGCCGCGCTCCTAGTCCTACGCATCCTCCAGAGCGCCGGCAGCAGCGGCACCCTCGCCTTATGCTTCGCCGTCGTCGCCGACATCTCCGTCAGCGCCGAGCGCGGAAAATACATGGCCATCATCGGCGCAGGCATCAACATCGGCCCGGCCCTGAGCCCGGTACTAGGCGGCATCCTGACCCAATACCTCGGCTGGCGCTCCATCTTCTGGTTCTGCCTCATCTTCAGCGGCATCTGGCTGGTCCCCTACGTCCTCTTCGTCCCGGAGACAAGCCGCAACGTCGTCGGCAACGGCTCCCTCCCCCCGACGTCGCGGTGGAACATGACCGTGCTCGAATACCTCCGTTCCCGCACCACCCGTTCAACCCCCAATCCGCCGTCCCACCACCCCCTCAAGAAGCACACCCTCACCCTCCCCAACCCCTTCAACGCCCTCCGCGCGCTCGCCGATCCAGACCTAGCAATGCTCTACCTCTACGCAACCCTCCTCTACCTCGTCTTCCTCCTCATCGTCGCAACCCTCTCCACCCAGCTCGCGACAATCTACCACCCGACCTCCCTCCAAATCGGCCTCTGCTTCCTCCCCTACGGCCTAGGCTGCTGCACCGCCGCCCTCATCCAAGGCCACCTCCTCGACTTCAACTACCGCCGCACGGCCCGCCGGATAGGCCTCACGATCGACCGCCGCCGCGGCGACGACCTCTCGCGCTTCCCCATCGAGCGCGCGCGGATCGAACCGCTCTACCCCTTTTTGGTGGTGGGCGTCGCCAGCACGATAGCCTACGGCTGGGTCCTCCAGGCGAGGACGCACCTCGCCGCCGTGCTGGTCCTGCTGTACATCATCGGGCTGTGCATCACGGGCTCGTTCTCCATCCTCAACACGCTCGTCGTGGATGTATACCCGCACGCGCCGGCGACGGCGATCGCGGCGAATAATCTCGTCAGATGTCTATTCGGCGCGGGGGGCACGGCGATCGTCGAGCCGATGTTGTTGGCTATGGGGCAGGGGTGGACGTTTACCTTTTGGGCGCTGACGCTTGTTGTGTTTTCGCCTGTGCTGGTGGTCCTGTCGAGGATGGGGCCGAGGTTTCGGGAGGAGAGGAGGGCGAGGATGGAAAGGAGGGCGGCGAGTACATAGACACTGGATACAAGTACATGATATATATAGAATGAGGCATTTGCATATCATAGAGGAGCATATAGTAATGAAATATGATATACCAGATATCGAAGTCTTGTACTATAAGTAACTAAAACCAAGAAGCACCACGCAGCGCCTACTCGATACCAAAACCAAAGAAAAGCCGAGATGTATTCGCAAAGGGGTATAAACATGGGTATGGGTATACAGAGAGCCGATGATATGCAAGCCCGCCCGACCAATGCCAGACAACTAATCTAACAACAGACCGACAAGATGCACTCCTACATGTGGTGGTACCAACCCAACACCGACAAAACACTCGCCAGCAACCCGCTCCCAGCATTATATAAACCGACAAAAGACCGGGGGGTATGTGTAAAGCCATCCAGACAATCATAATTCCGCGGATGCCATGCTGCCCATGCTTCTGCTCTCATCACACAAACAAATCGCTAGCCCAACCAAAATCTTTTCCAGCACATAAACCTCCCAAATCCTGTGCAGACACATAGAGTGAAGCCGGGGACACGTCCTACATGCCCGTCAGCTTCTTCCACCAACTGCTCCTCGGCGTCGTGTCCATAAACGCCGAGTTCCGCCGACTATCACGACGGCCATCGCTTCCGTCCGACCCGTTCCGCCGCTCGCCGCGGTCTCGGTCGCGATCACGATCCCGATCACCACCTCGCTCGCGCTCCCTCTCGCGCTCACGCTCTTCGCGCCGTCTCCGGCGACGCCGCTCCTCGTCATTGTCCTCGGCTGCCTCGGCGTACTTGGCTTGGCGTCTGGCTCTTCTCGCTGCCCGCCTCTCTTCCTCCTCGTCCATCTCCACAGGAGAGGCAACCATATCCTCGCCGTTATCTGCCGGCGGGGGTGGCGCATCCGAGTGATCCTTCACCCAGGACGAAGTGCCAGAGTGAGGCCACGAGCCCGTGTTCTCGCGCGACTTGCTGGGGTAAACAAAATTCTCGGGTGGTGTTGATCTGCGACGCGAGTACTTGTCTTTGTCCTTCGACTCGCTTTCGCGGGCTGAGCGTCGAGCCTCACGCCTACGACGGTGCTCTGTCTCGTCATCCTGCTCGGAGGTGTATTGTCGACTCCGACGTCGATCATCGCGCGTTGCACGACGCGCTGCGGCCTCAGCTTCAGCGGCCTCGCGCTCCTTGCGCAGTCTTCTGCGCTCAGCACGCTCGGCTTCCTTCTGCTCGGCCAACCGTCGCTCTTCCTCTTCTCGCGCGCGCTGAGCTCGACGTTCGGCACGGCGGGCTTCCTTCTCCTCCTGTCGTCTAGCTTCTTCCTCTTCCTCCTGTCTTCGGCGGCGCTCACGACGAGCTTCGTCTTTGGCACGACGCGCCTCCTCGGCCGCCCTCTCGGCCGCTGCTCGCTCGGCAGCCTCGACCTCCGCGCGGCGGGCGCGGCGGGCGGCACGACGCGCTTCCCTCTCTGCGTCGCTTGTGGGAGCCTCAGCTGATTGTCTTTCCTCGGCCACCGCGTGGGAACTACGGCGGCGGGGTTCAGACCGCGGCTCTTGTTTGGGGGTAAAAGCGCCAAGGAAGCCAGAGAACCCGGCAGTCTTCTTAGAGCTCGAGTTGGAGCGCTTCATGGGAGGAGGTCGAGACGGGGTAGCGTCGGCCATATCAACCATGACGATATCTTCATCGCGGGAGTATTGCTGTTGGGACTGCATGTCAGCACGTTGATCATCATCGCCTAACATTGATAATGGCTGTCGTACCTTCGACCTGCGGCGACTCGATTTCTCTGGGCTGGGCTCGGCATCAGAGGCGCCGACCATGACGATGTCCTCGTCGTCTTCGGCGGCTAGTTCACCGTTAGCATCCGACTTAACTGGAGAGTCGGCGGCGTCCTTACGTTGCTTGAAGCGTCTGCTGCTCGACCTGGGTGTATCGACACCGAGGACTTTGGCCGCCTTGGCTGACATGGCTTCGGGCGGAGGGCTCACGATGCCGTTCGTCATGTCCACGGAGTGCCTCCGCGAACTCGGCTTGCTGCTGCTGCCATGTCGCTTCTCACGCGTCGAAATGGACCGCGACAAGGGCGGAGTGCTCGCAAATACGCTAGAGAGACGCGCGGGCGCGTCTCTGGGACGAGGCTTGTCATTCTTGTCGGATCCCGATGACTTTTCTTCGCCCTTGTCGATGGAGACCGACTTCTTCCGCGAGCTCGACTCCTTTTCTTTGCCCTTGGATGACTTCTTTGCGTCCTTGGTGGGTGTCGCGGACCACATGCCCCACGAGGAGCCCTCGCGATTGATCTTGGGCCGCTCTTTCCTGCCCGATCTGCCCTCGGCGGGAGGAGTCGGTGGAGAATCGGGAACGGCGGGCGGCGCCGGTGGGGCCGGAGGCGGAGGTGGAGTCGGGAGATCGTCAACGGCCTGTGGGGCCACCGAGGCCTTCTTGGACTTCTTGCTTGACTTCTTCGGCGGCGCCATGTCGATAATGTCGACTATCTCGTCGTCGTCATCCTCGTCTGCGGGGAAACCGCCAGGAGGCCCGGAGCGGGACGACTTGGGGTGGAATGCGACGGGAGGCGGAGGGGGAGGAGCAGGCGCAGGGAAATCATCGGCGCTGGTCCTGTTCTTTTCCTTCGCCTTCTTGGACTTCTTTTTATCGTCCCTGGAGGGCGGCGCGACGGCGACAGGCGGTGGCGGCGGTGGAGGTGGCGGCGACAGCGCTTCGTCGGCGGATTGTGCGTCATCGCTGTCGCTGCCTTTGGGGTCGTCGAGTGACTCAAACGCGCGCAGGCGATCGGCGATTTTACCGCCGACGGCCTTCTTGGACTTCATGGCGCGGGTGCCCGCTTCGGTGGACGGTGAGCTGGCATTCCACACCTCGGTGGCCACCGCACCAATCGCGCCGGCCGTGGCAGCTTCCAGAACCCTTGCTGACTCAGCGTCCTTAATCTCGCCTGACTTGCGTGCCGTCGAACCCCAGGTCTCAGCCACAGATCCCTTTTTGGACTTGGACCCCGACTTCTTGGCAGCGCCCCAGAAGCTGAACGGGTCGTCGGCCGTGGCTGAGGCTGAGGCTGCGAGTGCCTCGGCCGACTCCCGGGCCTTGCCCTTCGAGTGTTTCGAGCTCTTGGACGTCGTCTTGGCCAATGGCGCTGTGTCGCTGAGGAGCTCGTCGATTTGCTCGGCTGTGAGCTCAACGTCCTTGAAGTCGTCGTCTTCGTCCAGATCCACCAGCTTCTTCTCCTTCCCTTTCTCCTTGTCCTTCGACTTCTTCTTGGACTTCTTGCTGGACGACTCGGCCTCTCGCCGCTCCCGTTCTGCCGTTTCCTCGGCTTCGCGGATCGCCCGCTCTTCGGCTTCCTTGACTGCCTCCTCCCGCTCTCGTTCCTTCTCTCTCTCCTCGGCCTCGCGCGCCGCCTTCTCTTCAGACCGCTGCTGCACGCTCTGGCTCAGCCGATCAAGCTTGTCCTGGTCGGCCTTGGTGAACTTCTTCTTCTTGGTCGCCGTCGCCTTCTTGGCGATGAGAGCCGCAAGTTCGGCTTCCTCTTCGGCAGCTGCATCTTCAGCGTCCATGCGATCCTGCTCCTCCGCCTCGAGTCGTGCCTTTTCTTCCTCCTCCTCGCGCTGCTTCTGTTCCTCCTCCTCGCGCTGTTTCCGTTCCTCCTCCTCGCGCCGCGCCTGCTCCTCTGCTTCTTCGGCTTCCTTGGCCTTCCGCTTCTGCTCTTCCTTCTCCGCCTTCTTCTGCTCCTTCTCGTATTTCTCTCGCTCCTTCTTGCTCATCTTGGACACGTCCTTGGCTTTGTCTTTAGACTTGACCGGGGTCAGGTCGGCGAGGCCAGCGTCATCGTCCCATGCATTGGCGTCTGGATTTGCTTCAGTGAAGTCCATCGACGGGGGTGAAGGCGCTGGCGGCGGTGGTTCGTCGGCAAGCGCCTCCTTCCGGGACTTACCCTTCTTCTTGGAGCTGCTCCCCCATCCCCAGGCATCATCATCAGCAGCCTTTGTCTCCTCAACCGAGTCAGGCTGTCGAGATTCCAGATCGTTGTCCTCTGTAACCTCGACCGGCGCATTCTTGCCCGCCTTGCCCTTCTTCTTCTTCGAAGACGATGTGAAGCCCCATGTGTCGTCAGCAAGCGGCTCTTCGATGGCATCAGGCTTGAGCGACTTCTCCTCGATCTTGTCCTTAGAGCCCAGAGAGTCAAAGAAGTCATCGGCTGCCTCCGTCGCCTTGCTCTTCTTGTCGGTCTTCTTGCCCCAACTCGTCCAATCGTCGTCATTGTCGGCGGCCGGCGCATCCTTGGCTTTCTTCTTGTCTTTTTTGCCTGCTCCCCATGTGTCCCACATGCTGGAGCTCTCTTGAACATCTTTGGCTGAGCTGTCGTCCGGCTTGACTTCCTCTGCGGCCGCACCCTTCTTCTTCTTCTTGTCCTTCTTGGAGGTCGTCAATGAGCCCCAGAAATCATCTTCATCCTTCTTTGCTTCCGGTTCCGGGTCAGGGTCGGTGACGGGTTCAGGCTCCGGTTCTTTCGGTGGTTCGACTTCCACCTCCTTGTTCTTGCTCTTCTTTTTCTTGTCCTTCTTGGACGAGAATCCCCAGATGTCTTCCTCCTCTTTCTTTTCCGGCTCAGGCTCCGGTTCGGGTTCCTTGATAGGTTCCGGCTCGGGCTCTGGCTCGGGCTCCGCATTCTTGCCCTTCTTCTTTTTCTTGTCCTTCTTCCCTGTCGTAAAGCCCCACGCATCATCCTCATCTTTTTTCTCAGGCTCCGGCTCCGGCTCTGGCTCTGGCTCCGCCTCCTTGATGGGTTCGGGCTCTGGCTCGGGTTCAGCCTTCTTGTTCTTCTTCTTCTTGTCTTTCTTGGAACTCGAGAAGCCCCAAGGGTCGTCTTCCTGCTTTTCAGGTTCAGGGGCGGGCTCAGGTTCCGGCTCAGGCTCCTTCTCCGGCTCCGGCTCCGGCTCGGCTGCCTTGCCCTTCTTTTTCTTCTTGTCCTTCTTTGAGGTCGAGAAGCCCCATGCATCGTCGTCTTCCTTTGCAGGCTCGGGCTCCGGTTCTGGATCTGGCTCCTTGGCGGGTTCGGGCTCGGGCTCGGGCTCGGGCTCCGCATTCTTCCCCTTCTTCTTTTTCTTGTCCTTCTTGGAAGTGGTGGTGAAACCCCATGCATCATCTTCAACTTTCTTCTCCGGCTCTGGTTCCGGCTCCGGTTCCGGCTCCTTGATCGGCTCCGGTTCCGGCTCAGGCTCAGGCTCGGGCTCGGGCTCGGCTTTCTTGCCCTTCTTCTTTTTGTCCTTCTTGGAGCTGGTTGATATGCCCCAGATGTCGTCTTCTTCCTTTTTCTCCGGTTCCTCCTGAGGTTCCGGCTCCTTCGGAAGGGGGTCAGGCTCTACTGCGGCTGTCTTGCCCTTCTTCTTCTTGTCCTTTTTGGACACCGAAAATCCCCAGTCGTCCTCGGCCTTCGTCTCAGGCTCAGGTTCTTTGACTGGCTCCGGCTCCGGCTCTGGTTCCTTGACGGGTTCAGGATCGGCGACCGCATTCTTGCCCTTCTTCTTTTTCTTGGAAGAACTGGTCGCAAAGCCCCAAGCGTCGTCCTCCACCTTCTTCTCTGGTTCTGGCTCGGGCTCAACCACAGGCTCGGGAACTGGCTCAGGCTCCTTGACGGGCTCAGGATCGGCGACCGCATTCTTACCCTTCTTCTTTTTCTTAGAAGAACTGGTCGTAAAACCCCAAGCGTCGTCCTCCACCTTCTTCTCCGGTTCTGGTTCGGGTTCAACCACAGGCTCAGGCTCCGGCTCCGGCTCGGGTTCCTTGACGGGTTCAGGTTCCGCGACCGCGTTCTTTCCCTTCTTCTTCTTTTTGCTCGTGACACCGAATGACCACATGTCGTCTGTGCTGTTTTTCTTGTCTTCGACAATCGGCTCGGGCTCTGGCTCCGGAGCAGGTGCCGGCTCTGGTTCTGCAACAGGATCATCCCAAAGTGAAGCCTTCTTCTTCTTCTTGTCCTTCTTGCCCGTTGCAGTGCCCCAAATGCTGTCAATTGGATCTTCTGCTTTGGATTCCTCAGCCGCGGGAGTGGGTGCATCTTCGACCACATCGAGCAACCCCTTCTTCTTGGTCTTTTTGGTGCCAAACATTCCCCAACCATCGTCCGCGGCCGCATCGTCCTCGGGTTTCGATTCATCTGCAATGGGTGCCTTCTCCTCCTCGATAATGGCGGCGTTCTTACCTTTCTTCTTCTTGTCCTTTTTGGATGTGGTCATGCTGCTCCAGAAATCATCCTTGTCTTCGGCTTTCGCCTCGGGCTCGGGCTCGGGCTCCGGAACAGGCACGGGGTCCGTGAGGATCTCATCAAGGATTGTAGTCTTACCTTTTTTCTTCTTCGACGTCGCAGCAGTGCCCCATCCCCACAAATCATCAGCTCCGGCAGTCGTCGACTCCGGTTCTGGCTCCGGCTCCGGTTCCGCAGGCTTTTCCTCGACCTCGGCGATTCCTTTCTTCTTCTTGTTTTTCTTCGTCGTTCCAAACATGGACCAAGGATCCGATTCCTCCTTCTTCGGCTCCGGCTCCGGCTCCGGCTCCGGTTCGGCTGGAGGGTCGGGCTCCTTCGGTGGCTCTTCGGCAACCAGATTCTTGCCCTTCTTTTTCTTCTTGCCGCCCGCGGTGCCCCAGATGTCATCAACGGGTGCCGGCTCAGGATCCGCTGGCTTGGGTGGCTCCTCGACTTTGGGCTCCTCAACCGCCGTCTGTCCCTTCTTTTTCTTTTTGTCTTTCTTCGAAGTCGCGGTGGTGAACCAATCAGTTTCGGCGTTCTCGGTGGTCTGGGTAGGCTCGGGATCGGGATCGGTGGCTTTGCCTTTCGTCTTGGAGGTCCCCCAAGCAGACCACGAGTCGTCTGCGTCCTTGGAGTCCTTCTCAGGCTCCGGGTCAAGATCCCAAGCGCTCTTTTTCTTGTCCTTGTCGGCCTCTGCGGCGGCCTCATCGCCAGGATTCTCATCGACTTCGTCGAAAGCGCCAAATGAAATGGTCGTCTTGCCCTTCTTCTTGGGCTTGCCCCTGTTGATGCCCCAGGGATTGCTATCGACCTCACCTTCGTCTTTCGGCTTGGTCTCGGCCACGGCATCCTTGTCGCCACCGAAACTCCAACCGGTGCTGCCAGTATCCCAGCTAGAGCCCCACGTGCTGAAAGAGGAGGTCGTCTTGGTTGTGGCACCGGCGCCTCCAAATGAGAATCCGAGGGAAGGTGTGTCACCCAATTTGATCTCGTCGAACTTATCAAAACCCGACGATTCTATACTGGGTAACCCGAAGTCGGGCTTTGGCTTTTCTTCGGCAGGGGGCGGTTCGGGAGCTGTAACGGCTGCATCACCTTTCTTTCCCTTCTTCTTCTTCTTGCTTGTTTGCGTGAAGTCGCCCCAGATATCCTTGTCGACAGTCAAATCACCATTCTCATCTTTCTTCTCGTCGACCGGGTCGTCCTTCTTCTCCTCTTCTTTCTTCTCATCCTGGTTGTCGTCCTTTTTCTCGTCGCCGCCGTCCCCTCCAGGGTTCCCGGCGTCGCCGCCTCCGGAGTTTCCAGAGTCGCCCCCACCGTTGTTTCCATCGCCGTTTTCATCCCCACCATCCTTCTTCGGCTCGTCGCCACCCCCGCCGAAGTCGGTAAACTTGGCCGGAGTCGCCTTCTTTTTTTTCTTCGCACATTGAAGGAAGCCCTCCTCGCTTGTAAAATCGACACGAAATCCAGCGGTCGGATCCGCAAAGAAGCCGCCGTCTCCCTGACTAGCCTCCGGCTTAGAGTTGAGCAATGGCTCGACGGACCCGATCAGGGGCTCATCGGGCTCATGGCGGGATCTTTGGGCGCTCCCCCCAGAGCTCACAGGGTCATAAACGGTGGACGAGGGTTCAGACGTGTCGCATTCCCTTGGTGATAAGTTGGGAATTCTCTTTGGGGTCGAGTCAGGGATGACAAGCGGTTTCCCGTCTGATCGAAACCGGCGGGGCGTCTGCTAAAATCGTCCCATCAGCAACCATAACAGCTCGAGGTTGATGGGGCCGGCCCGCTTTAGTCCGACATGTCAAAGAGAGCATGCAGGCACATAACTATGCCAACAGTCGCCCCTCGCGAAGAAAATAAACAGCCAAACTCACCCTTGTTCGAGTACAGAGGTCAACCCAGCTCCGTGCAATGAGGCTCAATCTCTCATTCACAACCACGCCTTGTACCAGGCTACTCGAGCCTTCATCCCAGCCAATCGTCCTCGTCAAACGACAAGTGGTCAACGTGCCATATGCGGCGGCGTCTGCCCAGCTTTCGCGGTACGCCAGAACCTCGGCGGCCATCCTGATAGTCGAAGGGGTTCACGCAGAGCCGACGAGCTGATTTCAAACTCATGTGGTGCTGTATTTGCCGAGCGAAGGCGCGGGCGGGAATCGGAGGAGAGAGGAAAACGGTTTCGAGGAATTGTTGACTGCAGGGAGCCCGGCGCACGATGCCGTCCGATCAACAGTCGCGTGCAGGCCTCGTGTAGTTGCAGGAGTAGCGCTGATGAGATGATGCAAACAGCAAGGCGGTGCTAGGGACCCTCGCGCTCTGGACCGCCGACCGCTCTTCTTGTGTCGCCCCTATCTTTTTTTTTCTCGACCGGCTTGCAGCGAAAAGATTCGTCGCCTGGTGAGAACGGCTCTGCTCGAAGGGCCAATAACTCGCGTGGATCTGGTGCGAAGACACCGGGAGGGCGGGGATTGGCGAGTCGGCCAGGCCTGGCGTGCTGTGCAACCACACCGCCGATGTTTCTGTTCGAGGCAAGGCGGCCTGTGAGTGGCCCAGAGGGCTGACTACCAATTGTCAAACGGAAACAAGCAGGCAAAAAGGAGACAGATTGACCCAAGGAGGGAAGGTATCGCCCCCGGCGTGTCTGTCTTAAAGAGGGCCTTCATGCACGACGCACGGCGGGAAGTGCTGGCTGCCGAGCGAAGGGCAATCGGGGCGGCCAAGCAGCATGGGAGTGCAGGGGGCCGTTACCACACCCTGGCGCTATGAATTCTGGATCGGCTGTGAGAGCACTTGGAATGGATAAATTACCAGCAATACCGTGACTGACTCCGTTTGCCTCTCCCGGCCAGTGCTGGGTGGGGGGAGGGTGGCAGCATGGCTTTCCGCACTTTTCGCGGCTCATCACATCGCAGCGACCGAGGTGAGTCGCTCACATTGTTGGTTGTTCCGGCACGCGGTGGTGTGGCAGCCCTGTGTGACACCTTGGACGACCAAAATTTTGCTGGATGGCTGGGGCCACACGTCATTGGCCGGTGCGGGGGACACAGGGAGAGCGAAGAAGGGGCAGACTCTCCTTCGCCCCACCATCCTGTTGCATCCCAGTGCCCGGGCAGGCACATGCGGACATGTTGCATTCGAGATGTGGGCATGCGGTACTTTGGGCAGCCGTACTGCTGCAGCGGAGTGCGAGGTATTTCCACCCTCTGCAGAGTCCCGAACGGGCTAGCCATTGTGCCATTTGCCTCAAGGCGGACCCTTCATGCTGCCCAATTGTTGGCAGCAGCTGGGCAACACGGGCGATTGCCGCCGACCTGGTCCCAGCACGCACAATCCCCCGCCTGCTGACCTTGGCCTCAGCCTGCTCTCCGAGGACACCATCACCGAGTCCGCGTCGCGCGGTGAGCCGGAGTCGAGTGCGAAGATCGAGACAGCCGTCCTGTCGGCCGAAGTTGGGACTCAACGTGCTGTGCCCCTCCCTTCCTCGGCTGTGTCTAGCGGGAACAAGCGTGGGGGAAATTATTTGTGCGTGTATCGGCAGCCCCTGCTCCCTGTCGTTGCCCTTATCGACCGACTGTCGGAGCCAGGGCTGCGGGGTTGGACACTGCCGCCGCCGCCGACCCCAATGCCTCCGGCTGCTCCCGTGATTGCGGATTGTGCCGTCGTTGAGTCGGGTCGTCCTCAAATGGTCGAACATCAGAGCACATTATTTCCTCCTCCTGCTCGTCATTTTAGCAGCTAGGTACGGGAAGTATGAGACTGGCTCTTGATCACATCGCTGTCTGATGCGCAGGGCAACAGCATCGTTAGTCGCGATCTATGCAGGGCCATAATTCCGCCGTGATGCGTGGACAAAATGCGGAAATGAAAACAAATCGGCTCGGCGCGTCTTGCGTAATGGATATCCACCGACGTAGCCGCTGGGCAGCGATGCGCCTCTAGTTGGCTTTGTATCGACTTTGACGTGTTTTTGCTTGCAGGAGAAACGACGAAGTGTCGTTTGGTTGAATTGGCAACGGCGAATGACGAAGAGGGAAAGAGCCTGGAAGGACAGGGGTGAACGCGGGGCTGCTGGGTCCCGATCCGCAGCGCCGAACCTGAAGAGGAATGGCTGCTTCATGGTTGCGTCTTCACCGCCAGAACGTGAGGAGTCTTCGACTGGTTCGCGGCCTTTCCAGCAGCCGAAAAGGCTCTCAGAGTAATTTCATCTCGACGCGCTGTTGGCCGCCGCACCCGGGAGACGCGACCAACATGGTTACGCGTGCCGAGAAGCAGCTCCACTGCTGACAGCCCTGGGATCAGGTTCAGCCCGCCTCCCGTTTGAAAAGGCCAAACAACACAGGCCAGTCAGAGGCGCGAAGTCACCGAGCGGCGTGACCCGAAGACCCGCAAGGGCAGTCCCCGAACAGGCTCTCTCACCGGGACACCTAACCCACCCGAGGCCAGACCTTGCCGAGGCCTCCACCCGGCTGCCCAGGACACCGAAAGGCAACATCCCAAATTGCGGCTGCCGGGGCTGAGTGCGACCGGGGACGGGCCGTGAAGGGCGCGGAGTTCCGCTGATTAATCTTCGACTCGGAAGATCGGGACGGCGAGGCCGGACGGAGAACGATAACTAGCTCGACGTTGAGACGCAAACCTGGAAAGGGGCGAAATCGATTTGGCCAGGTCCCAGGTGTTTCGAATCGCCATCTGTTTCAGGTAGCCACTCGCACCCCTATCGAGGGTCACCGTGCCAAACTGGACAAAGAAAGCCCACGGCGATGATGGGGATTGGACCCGCGAGAAAGTTCCGTTGTATCAGCCCCGAAAGCGTCTGCTGACGTGCAGTCGTGGTGCGCTGCGCCCATATTCGCCTGTTCTGCCCTTCCCGTTCAGCAGCAGCAGCTCAGCAGCTCCCGTCCCAGCCAATCCCCGCCGCTGCGAAGTTGAATAAAGACTCTGACTCTCGCTGTCCTCCGCGCTCGCCAAGCCATGCGATGAGATGAAGTGAACCAAATCAAACCTGTCCTGGTGCAGCGCATTCAACCAACGACTTATCACTAGTTCATGCAACTAACAACCCGTCCGATCGACGAATCTCAACTTACACCACTCTTGGCACCACCGATAGGGCTGCGCTGTGTCCAATCCCACCCTCCCACCCGTACAGCCGGTTCCATATCCGTCAAGGCGTGAGACCGTCCATTGTTGAACCTCATATAAAGAAAGCAACTTCCACCGTTGCACCGCCAGCAGCCGCCCACCCGGCAAAACCTTCCAAGATCATGGCCGCCTTCACCGTGGTGACCAAGGTGCCACTACCAGCCTACATCCCTCCAGACGCCGTCGTCGCCGCACTACACGCCTACCGCCCGCTAATCGAAGCCAACCCGCACCTGACAAGCTACGAGCGCCGCGCCGTCGGCATCGAGGAGATCGTAGACGACCCCTTCTTCCGGGACGACGGCCACCGCCTGCAAGCCTTCACATGCTACCAGCGCATCACCATCATCCCGGGCGTCGGCGCCTGGGCGACCAAGGACGTCTCGGTCCCCTGCGTCTTCCAGAGCTACGACGTAGGCGTGCGCTGCCGCGCCGACGCCGGTTCCGGCGTGACGGTCTGGAGCAGCTACGAGGTCCGGCGGCGCGGCGAGATCAACGCGACCAACCCGGCCGACACGCCGCCCCCGTCCCCGGACGATGGCGACTTTGAGCTCGTCGAGATCGCCAGCGTCAGCTGCGGCGCGCTTGTCCGTCCGTTTGTCCGGCGAAGTCTGACGACCGCGCATCAGGATATCCTCCAGCGCATAGCCGACGGCGTGGGGCGGTCGTACGACGCCCAGCGCCTGTCGGCTGCGGGACTGTATCCCTCTCCTTCGCCTGTGCCCGGTCAAGTCCCCGGAGGCGTGCCACCGGGGTCTGCTGGCTCCGATCCGACCTCGCAGCAGCATCAGCAGTATCAGCAGCAGTACCAGCCAAACTATATATAGCATCATCAGTAAACCATGTCGCCAGGTTCGGTGCGCTGACGGCGGGGTCGGATCGGGAGAGAGAGAGAGCGAGACAGAGACCCTGGGAGCGCCAAGGCAGAGGCGTATTCTTGTCATATCAGATTTCACCATTGTTACCCTCTTTCCTACTTAGACCTGGTTTTATTTCTTCGCCTTGGTCGGTCGGCAACTTTTATCTGTGCATATGGTGGGTAGGGTAGGGATTCCAGTCTGGGAAATGGCAATAGGGAAAGCCGGAGTTACGGGGCGTTTACGAAGATCACGATTACATGAATTTTTTTTATTTTTATTTTTCATGATTATTCATCTTCTCTTCATAACCCTGTAGTTTGAACCTAACCACACTGTTCAGGTAGCCCGCAAGTGTAGAAAGATAGAAGATCAGAATACCTTTGTGTACAGGGCACTTGACAAATGGTGCGATATTCTCGTTGATCAATAATATATTTCCTACCGCAGTAAATATTTCCAGAATGACGAAAACTCTCAAGACGACAGATTGTCCACACATATCAAGCAAGAGACGGACGGGTCTTGCGCCGCTGTATCACTCTCAAGCCCTCTAGGAAATTGAGTCAACATATACGAGAGCCTCCCTTGACAGGACTTGGATTGTATCATACCAAGGGATAAACCAAATCTTCCTACTACTACTTCTGCAACAATATCCATCACTAAGTCAGATCACCTCCTACCCCGGTTGCCTGGATTCACCCCCTCAACAAGGCAAGTCAATCCCTCCTCTCATAATTCTCCAGCACCATAAACAACAGACTACGGTCTAGAGCCCTCTTGCATTGTGATATCCGTACAGAGAACCCGGTGCTCGACCCAGCAAAGAACTTCACTCAAACCGAAACACCAATCACTGCCCCAATCATCATGCTCGTTGTAGGTATTGGGTATCTATAAGCTGAAACCACACAAAGTCTAAAACGGCGAATATCCAAGAGCCCAGCCGCTATATTGTAGCCATTGCTCGAGAACCATATTGTCCAAACAATGCCCAATCGCTCCGGAACGTGACGTCTCATGCGTTGGTAGAATCATAAAAGTCGTCAGAAAACAAAAAGCCATAGAAACTCCGCTCAACAAAAGTCATTGCCATATTGCCATATATCCCAACACAAACCCAATAAAGACAGCAAAAATACCAAAAAAATACCAAAAACCAATTCGCCAACCTGGCGACCCCCTATTGACATCAACGAAGCATGGCCGTTAGCGTCCGCCATAGTCACTAGCATAGCCCATCTCGCCAAACCCTTCTTGCATCCCGCCAGGTCCGAAACCACTGCCCGGTCCACTAACGTAGCCACCGTCGTCGGCATCGTCGTAGTCACTAGCCTCGAAGCTGCTCTTTCCGCTGATATCGTCTTCCATGCCGTTTCCGCCGGCCATGTCGCCAGACCAGTTCATTTGCGCGAGGACAGGATATTGTACGAGCAAAGCCTGAGGCAGGGCGAAATTGCCTGAGCCATCCATTGGGTAGCCGCCGGCATTCGGATCCATTCCCGGGGGCATCATCATCTGAGGCGCTTGCAGGACCATACCCTGCGTCGCTGCTTGCTGCATCCGCTGTTCGTTCCAAACCCGCTGGCGCTCCATCATCTCCTCGTCAAGAAGAGGCTTGATACAAATCCGACCGGCTTCGGAGCGGAAATGCCTACCAAGAGCATCTGCACGAGCGAATCGTCGGCCGCAGCCCCACTGACCACCGGCCTTCAGGTCGCCCTTGCAGACAAACTTCTTTTCGCCAGAATGGAGACCTTCGTGACGCTTGCGGTCATGTTGACGAGCAAAAGCTTTGCCGCACACCGTGCATACAAACGGCCTCTCATCAGTGTGTGTCCTAAGGTGTGACCGCAGGTTGTACGCCCGAGTGAATCGCTTGGGGCACAACGTGCACTGGAATGTGGCGGGATGTTTCTGGACGCGCTTAGCGCCGCCCGAGCCCCCCTCCCCCTGAGAGCCAGGGCCGTTGTAATCCGGGTCCGCAAGACGCAGCGCGATGGCATTGTTTGGAACCGACGAGGTGGACTGCCGTCTCCTACCCGGCGATGCCCCTCCGGCCCGGTCGAGCGGGGAAAGTGAGCGCGACGACTCCCGTGAATCCCCACCAAGGTTGGGCGAAAGACCGCCAGACCCAGGAGTTCCCCGGTTACCGAGAGCACCACCACTAGAGTTGTATGGGTCGGTAACCGCACGAGGACGCTGCATCCGTCGACCTATACATATCCCACGTTAGTATGTTCAAGGAACGTTTCAAGACGGTGCAACATACCCCTATCGGGCGGTGTGAGCGAGTCCATATTAAGAGACTTTGGCTCGAAGCCCATCCTAGTGGCCGTGGGAGCAAAGTCAATATTGATGGAAGGCGGCGCCGGCATGTTTCCCTGCATCTCTCCAGAATCCTGGGGCAGTTGGGGGAACGCCTCTTGTGGATGTTGCATGTATGGACCTGGGCCGTAATTGTTGTTCAGATATCCCTGCTGATTCACCTCTGGCAGCTGTTGAGGCAGAATACGGGGCGAGATCGCAGGACTATGCGATGGACTCCTGCCCGCATGACCTGGGCTGTGTGCACCGTGGTCCGAGATGCTGAAATTGCCGAGCCCGTGAAGCTCCTGGTAGACACCGGCGTCCTGCGGTCTGTGAAGCGGCGAGTGGCTCTGGTCAATGGGCTCGAACGTATCCTGGCTCACCAAGTTGGGAGAAGGCGCCGCCGATGACATATCCGAAAACTCTGAGGCACTACGTCGGTGGCCCTGGAACTGTGGGCCGGCCTGGCTCCAATCCCTGGGCAGAAGAGCGGCATCAGGGCCGAGCGACTGGCCGAGAGAGACATTCCGCGAATGCCTCCCCGGCTGCGAGGAGAACTGGTGTTGATTGAAAGACGGAGAGTGGTTGGCCGAGCCGTTCTGGTGAGCTTCGTGCCCGAGCAGGTGGGGCGGTGTCGGACTGTGGTTTGCTTGAGCCATCATTGCGCTGTCGCGATTGTCGCCGAAGAGCGGCTGGATAAACTGAGGCTCGCCCGACTCTGGTGGGAAGATGGTAAAGTCGGCGCCGGGAAAGTTGGACGCGAGGAGGCTGTTTTGTTGGAAGGCGTCTTGGGTCTGCCCGCCGAATGAGGGGTCGTCGGCCTTGAGCTGATCGGTGAAGCTCTGGTTCAGGGCGAAGGGCGCAGCGGACTCGGCAAGGGTGGAAGGAGGGAAGGACTGCGGCGCAGATTGATTGCTCAGGAAGCTGCCGGCGTTGGTGTTATACGCGCTATAGTCGGGCTGCGATGTGGGATATTGTTGCGACGGGTCAACGAGGCCGAGACCGAGTCCGATGGATGAGCCGTTATCGTTCGGATTGGGAAAGCGGGCGGGCGAAGGTGAGTGACTGTTCTTTATATGAGGCTGGTGATGCGCAGCTCCTCCGCCGGTAGATGTGGCCGAGGACGACCGCCCACGGGCCTGGGCCTGTTGTTGCTCCATGGGTTGCGGTTGGTGGATGACGGAGAAGTGCTGCAGCGTCCGGTGTGGTGTTTCTGTCTTTAGAAGCGGGACGAGGCACTCTCCCAGTCAGCCTTCAGGCACCGTGGCAGTGCACAGAGGCTGTGCTGACGCGAGCCTGTGAGCTGACACGCTTTGCTGGCAGCGCCCGGGCCAACCTCACCGAAATCGTCTGGGGACTGGGGTCCTGTTGGAGATGAAGACCGAGCAGCAGCAAGAGACAACCCGGACGGATGATTCGTCGCCCCGACCGTTGACTTCTTTGCGAACTTCGGATGGGACAATTTTGGGCGCGCCGGGTCCAAGGAAGGAGGAAGGGCGTTAGCGAGGGTGCGAAACACTCGTGCTTTGTTGGCAGCTGCTCCCTTGCCTGCCTGCCTGCCTTCTCCCCAGCGGTTTGTCTCGCAGCCGCGCACCTCAACCTGCTCGTGCAAGTTGGCTTGTGTAATGCGCGTTTCGCCTTTCCGGACGGCGCCTGTGCCTGCTCGCAAGCGCTGCCTCAGATAGAGTTCCCGTCACCTTGTTGCAAGGCCGCCGAGCTTGAGTCGCAGTGTATGCAGGGACGCCAGTGTGCGAGCGTCAGCGTTAGTTGTCGTCCCGCCGTCTCAGTGCTGGGCTCGGCCGGTGTTGAGCTTCGTGGGGTAAAATTGGTGGCGGCGGGGCACTGTGGACTCCGCGATGCTTCTCTCGGTGCTAGCAAATCTCACGTCACAAACTGTCGCTTTTCTGGTCTCGCGCGTATCCGGAAAGGAACCGAGAAGCGACCACGACGGACGAATCTTGGAGCTTTTAGCGCGCCCTCGTAGATCCGCGACACAACGTCGGCGTGGTGGCAGGTAATCCGTCAGCACCCTAAGGTTTAGGGGTACGGCGGGCCGCGCAAAAGTAACAGCCGAGGGTGTAGCGTGCGTGAGAAGGAATGAGGCTCGAATTCTGCCGTATTTGCCGGTTGGTAGGGGTAGTGGTCGATATAGGTACCAGGAACGACGTCCAACTGTGAATGCGGGAAAAAAATGGAATGGATGCGATTAGTTCTGAGATTGGACTTTTGCAGTTGAAGACGGAGTCGGTCAGGTCGGGCGTTCCTGCTCCTGAACCCCTCGGCGGGGAGGTTGCAGCGGCCGAGAATGGGGGAGGTGGGGAGTGGAGCAATGGCTAACAACTCCGTACCTTCCCTCAGGCCCTCTCAGGTGCTTTCTTGATGCCTAAACTTTTAAAATTGCTGCTTCCAATGTCCATGCGCCGAGTCGCCTCGGAACATGGAGCCAAGTGCAAATGATTCCTCATGATGGAAGGAAGATAGCAACTAACTAACAGACTAAGCTATTGCTAGAAAGCGCCGCTCCTCAGCCCGGTCAGCAGCAGCGATTTGCAAGAGTCGAGGATGATCCTTCGACTGTTCACATTGAACCGTTCATCTCATCGCTGCCTTTCAAAGGGAAAGGAAAGAGGACGGGCCAATAGCGCCAAAGAGAGCACTCGACTTGTTGCATAGCCTCCACCTGAGCTGCACAGTGTCGGACTTGGGATTGGTGAGGTCGGTAGTTTGCAACCATTAAGAAGAGAAAGATGGGAACCTGTCTACCTAATCTGCCAAAAGTCGACGGCCGCTCTCCAGCATCAATAGCTTGGCAGAGACTTCACCCAGCCGTCGTTCGCGAACTATCCGGGAGCTGTGCACCCGAAGTTGGCGACGGGAGTGAGGATCAGCCCTATTTCCATCGCTCGACCCCTGCTGGCTGGGAAAATCCCAAATGAGACAAGCGACGGAACCGCCAGCCCTGTCGGGCAATGAGCCGCATGACTGATACCAACCGCGTCGAAGGAGTTGCGGTTGAGCTTCGTACCGTGGAGACTTGAGACCACTTCGCTGGCGCAGCGGGGAGGACGCCTTCAGAACTCACCTCATCCCAACCGGATTCCGTCGCATCTTGCAAGCCGTGAGCTGGAGGCCCTTTACGTACTCTATCTAGGAAGTCATCGAATTTGGACGGAGCAAGTCGGTGCACAGCAGTTCCTGGGCGTCTTGGGCGAATCGGACAGCGGCATCAAGGGGTAAATCCCATTGGCGACAATCCGAACAGTACGGGGTGGCCCCAGAATGATGCAACGTGGGTCTTGGTTCAGGACCTGCAGCCATAACGGCCAAGACGTGATGCTGAGAGCACGTCTATGGATACCCGGTAGTTACTTGATATTGGGATGCTCGGCACTCGGCCGCTCTTGACACCGGGACTTTCCCAAGATCCCATAATCCACGCCCAGAGGTTGCAACATTCTGGTCCACCGTCATGTCCTCGACCAAAATCCTTGGACACGGCAGTAGGCTCACACCCACGTCAGCGGTGATCAGAATGTATCTACTCTATATACGGTTCACGTATGAACTAAACCCATAGTTGCCCCCCGCGTATTCCCGAAGCGCCACAACTCCGTCTTGTAATAGGTAGGTAAGTAAGGAGAATGGAGTATGGTTTCTAAGACCCCGAACGCCGCTGACAAGCTTTGTCTAATATAGTCTAATGCTCACCCAATGACTTCCTGCCGTTCGTATCCTGTCGGTTTCAGCGCTGGGTTTGGCTTGTGACCAGTAGCTTCCAGCTTGTAGTCGCTGACAAACGGGTTCGGGTCCTCCTTGTGGTTGAGGTTGCTCAGCGTGTGGTTGACGCCCCGGTGAACAGCCTCGTCAGCCCGAATATAGTAGATGAGATCCTTCATCGTGCGCTTTCCCTCAGGCATACGCCAGTACTTGATGGCCAGGTCCGGGATTTGGAAGTTCGGGTCCGCCCACTTCTCGAGCTTGCCCTCCTCGATCTCGCGGATGCAGCGCGTATAGGTGTGGACAGCCTCTTCCTCGAGGTAGCCTACAAACCGGTGCGTGATCCTTGGCGATATCAAGTAGCTGACGAACATAGCGTTGAAAAAGACGCCCTGCGCCCCGAGAATGAGCGTCTTCATGAACCATCCAGGCTCGCACATCTTCATAAAGGTGAGCAGGTGCATCCGCTCGTTATATGACTCCTCGAGCAATGTTTCGATCCAGCCATTGTCTCTCTTCAGCCGGCGTAAGCTCTCGAGATGCCGGAGCATGCCGGCCACCATACCGGGGACGCCGGCAATAGACTCGAGGAAGATGAAACGGACAAGCTATCACAGGTTAGCTGGAGCATATATGTCTATAATCTGACGGTCGTACCCATTGTGCCTCGGTAAGGGGCTTTCGAGCAGCGGTAGCCGTTGTCGGGTGCTTTTGATCAACTTGCTGTTCTGGCCGTACCCCAGTGGCTATATCTGTTCCCCAACTACTCGGGTGTCAGAGATATGTCGGACATATATATATATATATATATAAAAGTGTTATCTCAAAGGACATACCGGCAAAGTCGAACGAGCTTCCACGCAAGCCAGTCGCTTACTGTGTTGGGCGGGCGGTGCTCCGGGACTACCGCCAACATCTCTTCCTCCGTCCATCCATGGTGTGGCCAGGCTGGAGGGGTCTGGCGGATATATGTTGTCTCTTTTGAAGGAAAGAAGTCGCGCAGTTGAGTGGGCGTGGTGGTTGAGAACTGCCGTGGATGACAAGCGGCGCCGGCTGCTCGGAGCCCTGTGGTATATCCAACAACGGAAAAGTGGGTTGTATGGAAGATGGGTGCCGTGGCCCGGCTGAGCAGGACGACCTGCTTTGGCGAACAGAGTCGGCTGTTGATACGAGGCGAGATCATTGAGGATCAAAGTTGGTGCCAGTTATTGGGTTGGATGTTTGTATGGCCATGCTCGAGACGGGGACGTCGCCCACGAAAAGCACCTCCGGACTTATATAACTCGACATCAAGCCAGGGGCAACTGGAGCAACACGAGAAACCCGGGAGCCGGGTTCGTCCGCCCGAGACCCGGCGGCGCCTTCAAAGCATTGGTCTACACAAGAGAGATAAGGGGGTCGGTGCCACTCGACAGCATTTTTCCAGCAGATAATCCATGAGATCCCCGATGCATGTGAGAAAGAAACGGCGCGGACCGGTGTTGGACCTGGCCGGCGAGGTGGCCGAGGCTGTGTCAACTGTCAGCTGGACGCTGTCCCGACTGCTCAAACGGAAACTCTCGGGTGCCAGCTGCCCTCAACGTTCCGCTTTGTTTTCGAGGGCTGAAAGCTTTGGTGCCAACCAGCAGGTGACTCAGACTCGCTGCTGGACACCGGATTTCTGGAAATTGGAAAAACTTGAAATGACTCCTTCCGTCGGCTTCGTCGATTGCATCGATTCTCGAGAATGCCCGGGAGCATAGCTAGCTGTAAGATTTCCAAGCATGGCAGCCCGACAATCATCGATGTCAGCTCATTCATGTCCATGGCCATCCTGGACGGATCTAAATCACCATGCACACTGGAAACGGAATTCCGCCTTGAAAACCCCAAGTGCCGTAAAGTGAGCGCGGCGCCTGGAGTTTGAGGCGGTGCGAGGTCATCGCGAGTTTTCCCAGCAGCTGCAGAGTGACGGAGGGGGTGCTAGTGGGGCACTAGGAGGGGCCACGGTGGCTGCCCGATGCGGCGGCGAGCCCGCATGAAACTCGAGGCTTTTATCGTTTGCGCCCACAACTAAATTACGGAACCATCAACCTTTTCATTTTCCCTGGTGCCCGACAAACTTTGTTACCAGAACCTCGCACAGTTGCCTCGAGGCTCACATAAAAGACCCCAGGTCAGCGTTTCTTTAGCACCTGCAATCTTTATTTCGACTCTGCACACGTCCCAATAGCATCTCGCCAACCCGCACTTTCGACCCTTGTCAGGAAGAACCCCTCAACGCGATAACGCGACGCAACCATGCCTGGACCGAACAAACGGTGGGGTAAGTTGGAAATCATTTCACTTCGTTCACAACTCCACGGATCATCATAGCCTTACACTGTATGGCGCATCTACGAAGCCACGCCTTGCTGGATTTTCTGGGAGCCGGCCACCTTGAGGCCATGGTCGCGATGGGCCCCGGTCGCACAACCCTTTGGCGGGCATCTGGCTGCACGCCTCTTGGCGGCCAGAAGACAACTCACCATGACAATAAATAAAAGCCAATCGGTTGCTAACGATATTCTGTAGAGGAAGAGGAGGAGGACAGCTCCAGCTCCGGCTCCGGCTCTGATTCCCCCGCTGTTGCGCCCGTGTCACGGAGAAAGTTCGACGACGAGGAGGCCGACGATGGTGACGTATGTTCTGAGCCCCACCTGTCCCCTGTTACCCCTCCATGGCTTGACTAACAACTGTTCCTCACCAGGTGCTGGACTCCTGGGATGCCGCCGAAGACTCGGAGGTAGAGCGAGAGAAGGCAAAGAAGGCTGCCGAGGCCAAAGCGAAGGCTGAAGCCGAAGCCGCCGCCAAAAAGAAATCAAAAACACAGCGTGTTGCCGAGCGACAGGCCGAGCGTGCGAAGGCTCGTGCCGAGGCCGACGATGACTCGAGTGACGAGGACGAAACTGAGGCCCAGAAGAGAGATCGTCTCCGACGGTCCGAGAAGGAAGCGGATCTCCGTCACGCCCAGGATCTTTTTGGTGATATCGGGATAAGCAGCCGCAAGACAATCACGCCTGGCAGTGCTGTTGTGGTTAACCCGCACGACCCAAACAGCACGATCGATCTGGCTACGCTGCCTATCTTCAATCCTACTACCAAGGCTGGGTTCGACCAATTGCGACAAACCCTCGTTCCCATTCTCACTGCGAGCTCTAAGAAAGCACACTATTCGCTTTTCTGGCAGGAACTTGCAAAGCAACTTGCCAAGGACCTGCCCAGCGATCAGGTCAAGAAGGGTGCTAGCAGCCTCACGACCCTCAGCAACGAGAAGATGAAGGAAGAGAAGGCAGCCGAGAAGGGCGGTAAGAAGTCCAAAGCGGCAAAGACAAAGTCAACTCTTGCTGGCGTCGCTCGTGGCGGTGCTGCAGCAGACGTTGGCACCTATGAGGAGACGTTCGGAGAGTAAGTCAACCCGGATGAGATATCGAGACAACGAAAACTGACGCGGAATCCAACAGTGATGATTTCATGTGAAAGGCCAAACCGAAATCACATCATCCCCGTTCAACACGTGGGCAGGCACCGACCTTCTCCACCCGAGAAAGTCGAATACTGCCAGGGTTGCTTTGAGCTTGCTGAGCCATGATATCGAGTAATCAGCTGTGGACATCATCGCCTGCGGGTCAGTCCGTGGCCAGCGGGCGGTGTCGTCTTGACCGAACTGATCTGGAGCACATCGTCACGGTACTCATCGCGCCATGTCTAGGGCGGGAGTTTGAGGGGTTGCATGCATTGAGCAATGTTTTGGGCCGGGTGTGTTGGAAATGGGTATGCATGTCGTGGTGAGCATGGACGAGCGGAGATAGATCCAGCGAGGCATACTCTAGTACTTGGAATGCATACGGCGTGTCCTTTGAGGCATCGTAACCATATCTGAAATGGCCGTGACTTGATTTGGAAGTCCTTAACCTTGACAAACAAGGCCGCTGCGGGCCGTGTAAATGTGTTCGTGATTAGGAACTACGGAGTAGGTATATATTGCTTGTATTAATGCTCTTTCGGTATGTTGCAAGGCCTTCAGGACCCTATCTCGAGGCACGTTGCTGTAGTGAGCTCATTTCCCATCTTGTCCCATACGGATAGATTACACAATCACAATCACAATCCAAACATCGTGGCTTGATGGCAATGTGTTGTATTCTAGGTGTTCAACAATAAGGGGTATCAGAACCGTCCTTACCCACCCTTCACTCCTACACCCACCACGAATGATACCTTCCTTGGCTCATTCCGTATGCCCGTCCTAACGCCATTCCCTCCTGATTTTAAAAACAAGCCAGCCCGGCCACCAGCCCCATCCCGTTTTTCCAGCCGTGCCGTTCCATCTTGTCTTAGAATACATGCCTTATATACCACAGAGCAGAGAGAAAAAGAGGTACAACTACCTATGATGCCCAGCAGGGCTACATCAGGTCGCCTGCCACCCCTGCCAGGAGGGCGTGGATGACAAGACTGATGGTCCATAGGCCAACACGCTTGAATCGCCGGACTCGACTCTGCTGGTCCTCGACGTTCCTGGCAAACGCTGAATACACTTCGGCGCTTATGTCGTCCATGAGCCCACAATCCCAGACGGTCCAGGAGCCGTCAAAGTCGGAAAGCCGCTTAACGATTCGGCACGTTATGGGGATATACGTCCGTTTTGCGTTGATGTACGCCACAATAGGTCGGACGAGGGCCTGGTTTACATAGCTGATATGTGGGTTGGGAAATAGCGGGACTGCTGCCCGCACATCGTTCAAGTGGATTCGCATATCCATAACTAGATATTGTGGCGCTTCTTCGGTAGTAGCTGCTGTGAGGGCACTTGTCGCAGGGCTTAAGTCGGCAACGGGAGCCGCCGGAGAAGTCGCCGTTTCTGCGAGTGCTGGCAATGTACTGCTTCCGAGCCGCTCTGGTTTAGAGTTATCGATGATGAAGCTTTCGTGCTCCCTACTCCGAGGACTGTTGTTATCCAGAATCTGGAGGTAGCGATTGCTCGTTACAGCTTCTTCCATCTTGTCATAAAACTCGGCTACCACCTTGCCGAGCCCTTCTTCTGCCTCGGCAGGGAACATGACGTCGGCAACAATATCGACGTTGCCCTCGTAAATCCAGCCGAAAGGCCCCTCAACTCCACGATTGAGATGGTCGATTTTGAGTCCATCGATTCGTAACCTGGAAAACTTCTTCCAGGCTGATGGGGCGCCGAAGTGATCACCGCGGGCATCCTCAGCAGCCGAAACACCGTGTACCTGTCGAGGGTGAATGGTAAACAACGACCCATCGAAGGATCCAGACATGTGCGATGCCGATAAAAAGTCATAGAAGAGCCACTGCTTGCGAAGCTGGGGGAGCTCGCAGGAGAAGATTGAGACCGAGTACGGGCGAAAGTTTCCTGGTTGGTGTATCGTAACCAGGAGATCTTCAAGCTTGAAGTAATCCAGCTCGAAATCGCCGGGGCTGTGCTCGTGCCGGAAGGACAACGGATCCTCCGCATCCGCAGTCCATTCAATCGATGTCCTATCCACAACGCCTCGGACGCCCTTCACTTCGACGTCTTTGAGGAGCCCCTTTCCATTCCACCACTTGACGAACGACAGCGTGACGTTAACCGTGTCGATCGTCAAGTCGAACTGCGTATAGTTGCCGTCATCTTCAGCGGCGGCTGCCGCTGCGGCCTCTTCTTCAGCCTGCTTGGCGAGGGCTACTTCTGCTGCTGCTTCTTGCTCCGCTTGACGGGCAGCAGCAGCTTCCGCTGCAGCATTGGAAGATCCCTTCTTCACCGTCGATACCGATTGACCTGGGCGACGAGATACGAACACATTCCGGAAGGTGATCACTCCGTCGCCCCATTTTGGGACGATGGCCGACTCGAAGACAACGGTAAGACCGGCAGATTGTGTCAAGTAGTCACCAATCCACTTCGCTAGGGTTTCTGTGTCTCCCGTCAGCATCCCAACACCGGTGTGAAGCCTCAAGACTCACCTTGCGCAAAGACTGTATTTATAAAAAGGATGATGAGTGAGAAAAAGGTAGTCGTGCCAACCAAGATCCATACAAGGTGGCCAAAGAGGAACCAAGAGACGAAAGCGCCCCATTCATCAGCGTTCCAAGGGCGCATGCTTCGGATAGAGAACCATTTGAACCGCACTCTTAATCGCTGCCAGAAACCACTTGCAGCTGCCAAAAGTTCTTCCTTAGTAGGTCGGTGGGGCATCTTTGGAATGTGTAGATATTTCGACATGGAGTTCGCAAGCGACTCCAGTTCGGGAGAGTGTGGCTCATGAATCTGACGGGGCTGCTCCGGAGCGACAGGCTGTTCCTTCGTCTGTTTTGCCTCGACATTTGGCGTCGTTGCTGGCGGCTTGCCCTTATCGCCATTTCCGCCGGAGCTCGAGCTGTTCGCCCTCTTCGACACACGTGGGCTGCCATATAAAGAGCTGTGGGCACTGGCTGCCCAAGCTTGACGCGCCAGATGGCTGATTTTGGCCCTTTGTACCGCATTTACGGAGAACGCGGAGTCGGCCACGGCGGTGCATGTCGTCACGACAGAGCCTGGAGAGGATGGACTCGAGCTCAGACCGATGAGGAGCAGCCCCCCTCCGGATGTGCAGCTTTTCCGAACATTGTGTGGAGAAATTCGCGATTGATACGTCCGACCGAACCATCGAGCCGTATTCGCATGTTGTGTTGAGTACCCGTGGGCGTGACGGAAAGCGCGGCCGATCGGGGGAGGAGGTTGGCGGCCGGGAATTCTGGCGGCGAGATTGCTCGCGGATTCTCGGATGGCGCTCCAGAACTGGCGACCCAGCTGGGACGACGTGGCACTAGTAGACATTGTTGAAAGGCATACTGAACCGTCAGAGCTGGACAGCAGCTACAGCGGAGAGCATGCTGCGCGCCGTGGTCCTCGGGGCGTTGAGATCTCGAGGTCGAAAGAGTGATGCAGTGGAAGAAACCTTGCAAAGTAAGTTGCAAGCAAGGACTGCTTCCGCGATGACGCTAGGAACGCGGCTGGTAGCGATTGCAAGGAAGTATTGACGCTATGTGGGGTGGCCTTATCGAGCCAATAGATAAGCCTCCAATGCCTGGGCGGTCCACGATTTTTCGAGGAATTTCCCATCCCCCACCAAGAAAATACACGGCCGAAGACGGTTATCAGTGACCGCCAGACGACCGACGCTGCGTTTTTAGCCAGACGTATCACCGACTCTTCCAACTTTCGAGCAAATTCAAAGGCAGCCAACTGCCCAGACTTCGAACAATGCCGGCACCCACAGCGTTATTGAAGCCGACAGCGGCGCCCGAATCGGTCCCCCTCCCCGCTCCCGAGCAAGAAGACGCCGAACTCCTCGATGTCCAGCAAAGCGATTTCGCGACCCCCAGCGCCCCCGGGCAGCCAGAAACCGACCCAGAGGACACAGACATGGCAGTTGATGAAGAGGGGAGACCAAGATTTGCGCCTGGAAAGGACGTGGTGCGTTGTTGTTCCGACCTTCCGTGCTGCGCTTCAGAACATGGACTGATGGCGCTTCTTCCAGGATCCCATTCGCCGTGTAGAGACGAGGAAGATTCCGATCCCGCCGAACAGAATGTCAGCACTGAAGACAAACTGGCCAAAGGTGAGCTGCCCGGTGATCCCTGATGTGGCGCTTTTGCTAACATGAGGCACAGATGTAAGAGTTGCCCCGAGCAACACTGAGAAAGCGAGATGTTAACATCGAACTACAGCTACCCCCCACTCGTCGAGCACTGCAAACTTCAGGTGCGAATGAACATCAAGGATAAGAGAGTAGAGCTACGGAGCAGCCAGTTCACGCAGAGCAACGAGGCGCTGCAGATGGGGGCGGACTTTGTCTCTGCGTTCGCCATGGGGTTCGACATTGACGACGCGATCGCCCTTCTCCGTCTTGACTCGCTCTATATCCAGTCCTTTGATATCAAGGATGTTCGGCAAACACTGGGTATGCAACGCTTGGCTGGGGATATCGGATACCTGCTAAGACAATCTAGGTCCCGATGCGCTCGGCCGTGCGATTGGTAGAATTGCCGGAAAAGACGGGGTACGTGAGATGAGCATCAGTTTGTTGGAACTATAACTAATCGTAGGACAGAAAACCAAGTATGCGATTGAGAATGGTAAGCGAGACCGACGCGGGTGAATCAGTTGATCTTAGCTGACTTTCTAGCTACGAAAACGCGCATCGTGCTCGCCGGTTCTAGGGTCCATATCCTGGGAGCGTTCGAGAACATCGGCATGGCACGGGAGAGCATCGTCTCGTTGGTTCTTGGCGCCCAGCCCGGCAAGGTCTACAACAGCCTCAGAATAATCTCGTCGAGGATGAAGGAGAGGTTCTAAGTATTGATGTCGCATGACTGGGCGGTTTGAGGTGGAATATGGCGTTATGGCGTTGTAGATATATGGGACTGGGGCGTTTAGCATCTGGAACAAAAGAGAGTCGACAACTGGTGCATTCTTCATCGAGTTCATCACACCCACAAGGTCGATCGATCATGAATGGGTCATCAGACCGTCTGGATTCAAGATATGTATGAATCTACGGCTGTGGGAAATCGCTGCCGAACAATGAAACTGTGTAGCAGGGGGGTATCATAATCATCCATCCCATCGTTGCGCTTTTCGCTCATCGCACGTCGCTCGTTCAAAACACCCTATATACCAACCTGACGAAACCCTTGTCTATGTACCTCCCAGCTCTCACCTGATATGCACCTCCATCTGGTTTATCTCGTCATGATCGAGGTCGGCATCCAACACACACGAGTCCTCGTCCAACTTCTCGCCGTCAAAGTAGATGGACACGGATTTGCCGGGTGGGATGGTGCGCTTCTCGGCAAAGCTTGCGATGAGTTTCGAGACGGCGGTGTCATCGTAGACTGTCATTTTGAGGGGTTCCTGGTCCTTCGCTTTTAGGACGACTTTTACGCCCTTCTTCTTGGCCGGTGATGGGGCCTCGTCGTCGTTGGGATCGGCGGTGCCGATGTGATTATTGGTTTCATGCTTCACACCTCCGCGGTTTGTTGGTGGGGGGAGGAAGTTGTTATTATTGTTGTCCTGCTCGAGCTGGCGTTTTGCCTCCATGTGTGCGCGGTACAGCTCGTCAGTCCAGACCTCCATCAACAGACCGGACCCGCCCTTGACGAAGCCTGAGCCGTCGCGGGAGTCGACTATAAGATTGCCGGCGGCGTCGACCTTGACGCCGAGGGAGGCGAGCGTGCTGTGGTTGTACACCTTGTTGCCCTTCCACGTCATGAAAAGTTGGGGGATGATTTCGTTGGGGACGTTGATGCCTGCGTTTAGTTGTTGGCCGACCCAGGCTTGCAGGATCGGGTTGATGGTCTTGTTGAGCCTGCTTGCTACCCTTAGCGGTCGAGAATGGGCCATGTGTGACATGACAATGACATGGATGACGGTGTTGTTTTGCTGCTGGGCCGCGGCCTCCTGGGCTTTGATAATCCAGCTTTGGAGCTCGTCCGGTAGTTCGGATTCCTTAGACATGAAGTCTTCGTCGTCGTCGTCGTCGTCATCGATCTTCGGTTTTGTCTCCTTGGTCTCCTCGTCGTCCTCGATGATCATGATCGGCGTCGGGCTCTGGCCCCGTAATCCAGTACGGGCGGGCGCCTTCTTCGTGCTCGAGCGAGGTGGAATAAAGTTATCGTCCGAGTCGTCGGAAAGCCCAAACCCCTTTGATCGCTTAGGCTTCTTCGGTGTCGGCGTCTTGGCGGGGCGTGCGACCTCTTTGCCCTTGCCCTTGACATCCCATATCAGGTCGTCGTCAGACGAGTCGATGAGTGTGATGTTCTTCTTGTTTTCGCTTGTTGGTGTCTTTTGCAAGCCCGGGGATTTGTATCCACTGAGTCTCCCAGTCAGTCAACCTGCCAGGCAAATTGAACAAGTATCATTACCTCTGCGGCCTGCCAACGCCATTGTAGCTATCGGGGGACAACTTGATTCGCTTGCGGTCGGGTTTCTCGGGCGTCGTTGGCGCCTTAGTCGCCTTAGTCGTCTCTTCGAGCTCTTCGACGACGAGCGGGAACACCTCGTTGTTTCGGCGCCAGAAGTCAATGTCGTCGTTGTCGTCGTCCTTTTTCACACCTTCCACAACCGGTGACTTTCTCGAGACGGTACGCTTGAAGGGCAGCGCCCGCTTTTTCTTGGGTGGCGCTTGCTGATCTGGCTCGGTAGATGCCATTGTGACAGGCAGTCAGTGACTAAAAAAGCTGCCCGCGTCAAGATTGGTTGCGGTGGATAGATTGAGGCGCGTGGAACAGGAAGGCGTTCTGCAAAGAGAATGCGTGACTTTCAAGGAGAGGAACGGAATACAAATGAAGTACGACGGAGAGCGTTACGAGCAGCGAAAGCGTTTACCGGAATGCAGCAAAACATCTGCGAAATTCTGGGAGCGACGCGAGGCGGTGATGGAGGGGCAGCGCGTTGCGATGCACGGTGTGTTTAGCGCAGAAATCCATTTACTCGAGTGCGCGTGCCGGCCGCCGGTGCTCGCGTGTGCTGACGATAGTGTAGGTAGTGGGTCATGTCCCCTGGAAGGGTCCGGGGTAGCGATCCCGAATGGTGCGGGGTTTGTGCCACAACCCCAACCTTGGCCTGTTGGAGACAAGTTCATGGGTGGGTCACAGCCGAGGTCCAGTGTGTTTCCAGAGTCGATTATCGCCAACGTCGAGTGTATCATGCTTACCTGGTCTCATCTAGACAAGGTGCTATAGCTTTGATCTTTATCTACCATTTCAGTAAAAGCGTTCTCCGTTTCTCGTACTGGGCTGCACCTCCCTCGACTCAAAAGCAGAAACACCATGAGCGTCCCCAAATCGCAATACCTGAGCTCCGCATGGGCGGAGGGCATATTCGGTCAGTACCACCGGCTCCCATTGTATACATCGAGAATATAACTGACCTCATAATAGCCAATCGAGTTCTGTTCATCACGGGAGGAGCAGGTTCCATTGGTAGCGCCCAGACTCGTGCGCTCGTCCATCTCGGCGCGGATGCCTGCATCATCGGGCGAAATGTCGAGAAGACCGAGGCCGCCGCGAGGGAGATCGCCAAGGTACGGTCCGGCGCTCGAGTCTTGGGGATCGGCGGCGTAGATGTCCGGAATGTAAGCTACTTATTCGTCCTCCCCCCCGACCCACAGATACTAACATATCCCAACCAGTATGAGAGCCTCAAAGCCGCAGCGGACCGGTGTGTAAAAGAGCTAGGCTCTATCGACTACGTCGTGTAAGCCCGCCCAACCCAACCCATCCGTCCATCCATCCCTCAAGTCCCATAACTCACCATTAATCCCCCCCTTTCTCCAGCGCCGGCGCCGCCGGAAACTTCATCGCGCCCATCTCAGCCCTCAGCCCCAACGCCTTCAAGACCGTCATAGAAATCGACACAATCGGAACCTTCAACACGGTCAAAGCCACGATCCCCTACCTGATCGAGTCGGCCTCGCGCAATCCCAACCCAAGCCCCTCGGGCCAGACAGGCGGCCGCTTCGTCTCGGTCTCGGCCACGTTCCACTACACGGGCATGCCGCTGCAGAGCCACGTCTCGGCCGCCAAGGCCGCCATCGATTCGCTCATGGGCAGCGTGGCGATCGAGTACGGCCCGTTCGGCGTGACGGCGAATACCATCGCCCCCGGTGCCATCGCCGGCACCGAGGGCATGGAGCGGCTGGCGAGCAGCCAGCATACGCGCGACGAGCACACACGCCAGATCCCTAGTGGGAGGTGGGGCAACGTGCGGGATATTGCGGATGCTACCGTGTACTTGTTCAGCGACGCGGGCAACTACGTGAATGGTACCAACCTGGTGGTGGACGGCGCCGGGTGGAGGCGGCAGGGTGGGCTCCAGGTCGGGCTGGATGAGGGCATGGCCTATCCCAACTTCTTGTTTACGGGGGAGATCAGCAAGAATTTGAAGGGTGGCAAGAGGTCGTCGTCCAAATTATAGCCGAGACCGGATGGAGCAATGGGGTCTAGATGGACAGCCGGAGACACGACCATCTCTTTTCATGCTAGCCTTGGAAGTCTTGCATTACGGAGTATATATCATGCGAGGTATTCAACAGCTCATCCCTATGATGCGGCCAACAGTAGGATCAGGGGTCGACATTAGTGTACATAAAGCTACAATTAAGAGCGTTTGCAATAGTTTGCTGTGCCCAGAGTTCCACCCAGCTATGCTAATAAACTAAACCAACAGAACCGAACAAACGAGAGACCGGAAGACAGCCAAGCTACCTCACTCCGAATTTGGCGAGTATGTCATGACGATAGGAAAAGCTGCGCAGCCGTTTGCCGTAGATATCTGATACCCCTGTTAGCATCCGGGAAAATTTAGCTGACATGACACCACATACACAACGGAATGCTCGTGAAGCAAACGACAAGCTGCACCGCGCCAAGAGCGTCAAAGATTGGCGCGGCTCTGCTCCGGTTCTGGATCAGCCACTCAAACGCCTTGAAGGTCAGGGCGAAGCTGAAGAGGTTCTTGAAGATAATCATGCATGTAAAGCCCTCGATGGCCAAGTCACCTGATGCAAACGTCAGCCAGACCCACCAACAGACAGCTATTCCACAACTTACGATATGCATCGACAATATACAGCGAGCTGGCAACTGCACCGATAACCATCCCCGCGACTTCCAGCCCGAAAAAGGTGAGAGGGACAGGATAGGGGTACTCGCTGTGGAGCAGCCCATCGATCGTGATGCCCCAGCCGAAGAGGCCGGCACATCCGAGAATCATCTGGGGAATGACAAGAACAAGACGGAATTCAGGTTCGTAAACACCGTTATTCAGCTTTGTCAGGTACCTGGCGCTCCAGTCCGACAGCAAGCCTGCGATGCCGAATCCGACGAGGGCCCCGATAAAGGCCGCTGTGTATGCATAGCCTGTCCTGACCTCATCCCACCAGAGCGGCGTCGAGAGGAAGAACTGCGCCATGATCACGCCGATGAACACGGTCCATCCGATCAACAACCCCTGAATCAGACAGGCCCACAGGAAGGCGGGGTGCAGGAAGAGTGGCAGCGGCCGGAGCAGGAGCTTCCAGTAGCTTTCGTCCGTCTTGCGGCCATTAAACAGGGCTAGCGATTGCACCCACGTCGTCTTCCCCGGAATGCGGCGTGACTTCTCCGGGTCGGCGACCCCGTTCGCCCCGTTCGCCGCGGCCGCAGTTGGCGTATCAGCCGAGTTGCTCACCCGCTCTTCGACCACAGGAGTCCCGTCGACATGCTTAATCGTCGCGGGATTCTCGGTTGCCAAGAGATCGAGGTTGAGGGACGCATCACGACGGTATGCCGTCTCGGGGCAGAAAAAGATGATGGCAGGCAGACAAACGGCGGAGAAGATGGAAACCAGGTAGAACGTCCACCACCAGAAGATGGTGTTGGTAATCTTGCCGACAAGGATGGGCGTGAAGAAGGCGCCTCCAAATACGGCCAAGTTGGTAAAGGCCATGCGGATACCACGTTGCTAATACAGATATTAGCGCCTGTTCATCATTCACTGGCCGGTTTCTTACATGGACGTAGTACAAGTCACCAACGGCGGCATTGACAAGCGACTCGAACGGCGCCGTCGCGACGCCCTGGAAGATGCGCGACCATACGAAGCTATTATAGTTCTTCCCGGAACCGCCGCCCCATGCGCTGGTCGCAACCAGCAGCACCGTCCCGAGGACGAAGAGATGTCGCTTTCCCCAGATACGACCGGTCGGGACGAAGAAGAAACCGGCAACACCCACGCCCAACAAGAACCAGCCCGTCAGCTCGGCAATCTTGGTGAAGGGGCGCCCGAACCAGATCGAGAGCGTGATCGTGTTGGCGGCGAGAATAGGGCCGAGCGCGGTCGCGAAGATGGCCGTCATGGAGAGGATGAAGGTGATCAGATCCCTCTTCCACAACGGCCAGTTCAACGGGTCGTTCGGGTCATCGGACGGTTGCGGCACGAGAATGATGGGAACGGGGCCGCTCGTGTCGCACTTGAGGCCCTGGACTCCGTCGGTGGCATATTGCGGTCTCTCGGGGTCGTCGAAGTATCGGGTTGTGCCTGCGATCTGTTAGTCTCCGAGGCCGTCGCAAACTCGCGCGCGGCATGGCGGGCGGTCCATACCAGGGACATGGTCCATGGACCGGTCCTCGAGAATGCCCAAACCCATCCCGACTCAATGCACCGTGTTGTTGTCGTCGATGAAGCGGAGACTGTGCGGGGACGGGGCTCACGGGAGCAGCATCACGGCTTTTGTGGAGACGGCCTGGGATGATTCTGGCGGGAACAAAAAGCTGGAGGAGACGATCGCTTTTTCGGCTTGGCGACAACCGTGACCCTCCAACAAACGCGGGCGGGCAGGCACGCAAACGAGTGGCATCCGACCGTCGGCGGGCGGCCACTTGCCAGTCGCGGTGGGCCCTGGGCCGGGGCTTGGCGGCCGGCTGCAAGACACCACAGGCTGGCCGAGGGCAGCCACGCAATCTCAAATCGGCAACCAACGACCCAACCCCGAGGCCGAAACCTCTTCCCAACAATCTCAGCCGCTGCGAACTTGTGTTTTGACTCGCAGTCTCGTCGGCCAGATCGCCTCCCTCCAATCTCGAACCGCACGTGTCTGCGCGCGGTCAACGGCCAACGCCCGGGATCGTGAGATTGCGGAGAATTCTTCCATGCGTCGACACGCCATGCGCAGACCTCGAAGAGATGGCGCCGCCATCAAACTCTATCTCATCCCCGGTGAGACATACTGCTAACTAACGATCAACACTCGGGACGAAGCGATGGCCGCACACCACAACGTTCCCGTGCTGACTTCAGCAAGTCAGCGCAGACAATGTGGGGGCTACCACAGCGGGAGTGTAGTTGTGCCTTGGTCCGAGTCGCCCGACCAGTTGGGAGAGCCAACGGCTAGCCAAGAGCTGATAATCCCTCGTCGTGACAGTCTCGAAACGTCTGTAAGCCAACAGATGTGAGAATCTTCAGCAGTGAGATTCCTGCCACCTCAGAGGTGGAGATCGATTGGTCACTTGACTTCCCTCCAGAGCCTCCGGCGGGCAAACATTCTCCTTCGCCTGTTCTGGACCGTAGCATCGTCTGGCAACTGGACGCTATTCCGGAATCATCGAATAATAAGCCATGAAATATTCAGATGCGCGTGCGGAGCACAGAATACAATTCACAAAGAGTGGATCATCCCGTCTTCTCGTCCAAAACGTCACAGCCTGCTGACGCATTGAAGACATCGGACGCTCGAAGAAGCTGTTGTCATGATTGCCGATGATGTACGCTGCTTGAAAGAACATAGCGCACCACCATCCCGGACGGATGCAGCGCACCGCACACCCACGCAGCATTGTTTCCTGCGATGCAACTGCTTGCTGGAGCAGGGCCGCCAGGTGTCGACCCTCCCGCGATCTCGCCAAGCCCGGGCCTGATTGGGCACCCCGGCTCGGTGGCACGCAGCCCACCTGCTCAATCCGGCGTCGCGATTGGCCTGTTGCTGCTGGGCCAGGAGCTGGGCTCAGGTTTCCCGGGAGCCCGTCGAGGAGAGAGGGCCGTTCAGGGGGTTGCGGTTGCGCTCTCGACTCTTTTGCGCTCGCTCGATATTTAAGCGTAACGGGGAAAACGCGCCTTTTCTCCCTCTGATCACCGGTCTTTTTGTAGTCCCTCGAAGCTTTCAACAACATTGATATCCAATCCATCATCTTCAGCCCAATTCTTCTTCTCCTCCTCAGTTCATCATGAAGGTCACGTCGATCCTCGCCTCTCTGGCCCTGGCCACCTTTGCTGCCGCGCAGAGCCCCACGCTCCCCAGCTGCGCTGTAAGTTTTGCTTTGCCTACCTATACCGAGTTCCAGCCGTGGCTGCGCCGCGTTCATTCCCTTCCCCTCGGGAGGAGGATGAGGCTCTACCGACAGGATAAAATGCCTTCCAGAAGCATTTATATAGCTAACGTGCTTTAATATCCAAATATACAGCAAGACTGCGCGAACCCGTACCTGACCAACGGCATTGGCAACTGCGGCACCGATCCCAAGTGCATCTGCGGCAACGGCGACTTCATCGTGGGCATCTCGTGCTGCCTGGCCAACAAGTGCCCCGTGTCGGACCAGTCGGCCGCCGTCAACTTTGCCTCGCAGGTTTGTGTCTTTCCACATATACCACCATCTTTCCTCTCCTCGATCAATGTGCTAACACCGACAAAAAACAGTTCTGCAGCGCCGCCGGCGTCACCACCCTCCCCACGACCGTGTCCTGCGCATCCACGGCGGTCTCGACAAACAGCGGCGCCACCACGACGGGCGCCTCGTCGGGCGGCAGCACCACGCCCACCGTCACCGGCGCCGGTACCGCCTCCCCCGGGAGCACGGGCACGTCGAGCCACAACCTGGGACCGAGACAGACCGCTGCTGCTGCGGGCTTCGGCGCCATTGGCGGTATTATGGCCGCTGTTGCTATGTTGTAAGCTTGCCTGTGGGTGGATAGATGAGAGACACACAGAGAGAGAGGTTGTAGCTGTGTTGTACGTTCTGGAGTTTGGTGGTTGGTTTGGTGTTCAATCGTTGGAGGGGGGTTGTTAACAGGGTTTCCGCTTTATCGCGGCGTGAAAAAGGGGAAGAGGAATGGAAAACCTATTGTAGCTAATGAAGTTGGTCGCCCATTGTACCTTTGATCCTTCTGGGCTGGTGAAAACAAGAGATTGGATACCAATGTCGTTTGACCGTGTGTATAGTTCACATGGTGCATGTGCATTAGCTTTATGGGTGTGAAAAGCTGTAATCATACACTGTTGACATGCTTAGTTTGGACGTCCGTCTGCCCACCTGACACGACGTGTACTCACTCGTGCTTTAGGTAGCGGCATGCATCGCATGAGCTGGTCCAGCACCTCGGAAGCAGGAGATAGCTTTGGCAGACTGACATATTATTCAGTTCGCCAAGACCAACCTAGATGTTTTCAGCTCCTGACCATGTCAGCAATACCGAGGCAAGTCCCCATCTGCATTAAATACATCTATTCCCAAGCCAATGCTAAGATTTATTGCCTTCGCTGCCCATTACATGATGATATTAAGAGAAAAAAGGGGGTATATTCACAGGGGGAAAAACGCCTTAACCCCATTGCCCCGTCCCGTCATGACCGACCATGAATCTTCCGTATCACCACCCTCCCCCCATTCATCTCCCACCCAACCCCATACTCCTCCCGCAGCTCCTCCCACCCGGCCATACTCTGCGCCTCCAAGAAATCCAAGCCAACCGATAAATACGCCCGCCCAAACGCCCTGAGCACATGCCCCCGTATGTCCGCCTCGGCAGCACGCATCAGCGTCGCGCCGTAAAGATCCATCATCCGCCTCGTCCGGCGCCAGAGCACCCAATCATCCCGCACCAGCGCCCTCAGCACGCCGTCGATCTTCTTGTCGCGCAGCTTGTACCGGTTCCGCAGCGCGAACGCCTCCGCGAGATCGCCGCGGCGACAGGCGGCGTCCAGGACCAGGTACCCGACCACCTCGGAGAGCTCGACGCTCGTCAGGCTGTGGGACGGGTGGATCACGCGGAGGAGGTAGAGCAGGGCCGGGTGGTATGTCTCGTGGGACGAGGTGAGCACGCCGAGGCGGATGGCGAACAGGTAGACCTGTACGGCGAACGCGTCGCGGCGCTTGGAGGAGACGATGCCCTCGCGCAGCTTGCGCAGGGCGGCGAGGATGTGCGAGAGGTTTGGGTCCTGTTTCGTAGCTGTCGTGGTGGCGCTCGTGCTCGTTATCGTGGACGTTGTCGTCTTGATGGTCGTGGGTGTTGGTGGCGGCGTTGGTGCGACGGATGCGACGCTCGTGGCTAGCAGCGCGAACTGGCGCAGGAGCTCGTCCTTGTCGCCGGCCGAGGTGCAGAAGGCGAGGTAGCGCTCGGCAATCTTGGCATAGTATGTCTCTTGGGTGCGAGTTGATTGGAGTCTGTTGGGTTGTTCCTGGGGCGCTCGAGAGCGAGCCCGTCGTGGTTAGCGGGGTGTTGTCTTTTCGGTCTCTGTCGTTATCCAGGAGAAACAAACCTCTTGTCGCCTTTCGACGGGAGTCCGTATTCTGAGAGCGGATCGATCTCGGCCGGCTTGAGCCGCGACATGTGGCCCGAGGGCGCTTTGGGGGCTCTTTTCTGCATCGAAGCTGTGGTGTATCCGACTCTTTTTCTCAGGTTTGTTTTGTTCAGGGAGGACGGGATGGACAAGGCTGTGTTACCATTGACTGCGGGGAAGCCGTGCCTGACGCGCCTGAGTGCGGGGTGCTAGCGCAGATCCGGTGGCACCGCTGCAGGCGATCAAGCTGCCCCTGTCTCTGGCATTCACGTGTTTGCCCGATAATGCAGGCAATCGACGAATTCCAAAGGCAGACATTGCCAGATGTTTCAGTCCGTCTGTATGTATTCTTGTGGAATTGAGCAAAGGTCAGCTATGGTGATGTTGACCACCCATGTTGTAACCCCAAGTCAGCTAAACCCTCCTCGACTTGGAACGCGGGGTAGCGTCGTGAGCTTTGAAGCTTGGTAGGTCCGGAACTGTCGATACCTCGGCTCAAGCCGAACTCCGTGTAAGTAATGGCAGAGAGGAACTGGAGTACATAAAACACCAAGTGTCCAAACCCTGTCCCATTGCCAACCTACCAAGGGCCGCATCAACATCCACCATCATGGCCGCCAGAATAACCCAAATCGCCAACCAGCTCAACTACCCCAAAGGCCTCCTCGCCGGCCAGGTGGCCATCATCACCGGCTCCGGCCAGGGCATCGGCGCCGAGTGCGCCCGGCTCTTCGCCAATGAAGGCGCGAGTGTAATCGTCTCCGACATTGACGCCGCCAAAGCCCGTGACGTCGCCGACAAGATCAACGCAAGCGGAGGCAAGGCGCTGGCCGTCCCCGGAGATCTGTTGCGAGACGAATATATCCGGAAACTTGTAAAAAAAGCAGCCGAGTTTGGCGGCGGCAAGATCCACATCCTCGTCAACAATGCCGGCTTCACGTTTGACGGGGTCATCCACAAGGTAATTCCACCCAACATAAACACCCAAAGACAAAATGCTGAGATGATTCCCACTGCAAAGATGACGGACAAACAATGGGACCTAATGCTCACCCTCCACGGCACCGTCCCCTTCAAGCTCGTCCGCGAAGCAGCCCCCTACTTCCGCGTTAAGGACGGCGAGCCGCGCAATATTATCAACATATCCTCCACGTCCGGCCTGCACGGCAACGCAGGCCAGATCAACTACGCCATGGCCAAGGCCGGCGTCGTCGGCATGACCAAGACCATCGCCAAGGAGTGGGGGCCGGCCTTCGGCGTGCGGGCGAACACCGTCGCCTTTGGCCACATCGAGACGCGGCTGACGGCGAGCAAGGAGGCCGGTGCGTTTGTTGAGGTCGAGGGCCAAAAGATCGCGCTGGGGATTCCGGACAAGCAGAAACAGGCGACGGGCGGCGGTGCGGTTCCGTTCCAGGATATCCCGCTCCGACGTCCGGGGACGGCTACCGAGGCGGCGAGTGCTGTCCTGGCGATTGCTTCGCCGCTGAGCTCGTATATCAGTGGACAGACTATTAGTGTCACGGGCGGACGTAATATGTAGGTTAGGAGAAAGAAAAAAAAGTATCTTGGATATCAGAGTAAACGCCTTGCAAATCATCCCCGGGGCCTGTATTCATACACCCTTTCCACGCGTTATTAAGATTCTTACTTTTCCGCCCTCCCCCGCCTACGCCCTTGCTACCTCTACGTCGTCCACCAAAGCTGCAACACGCCCTTTGCATACTCGACAATCTCCTCCCCGCCAAGCTTGCTGTCGCCGTAGACGCGGTCAACAAACGAGATGGGCACCTCGCCAATCGACAGCCCCTTGGACTTGGCCGTGACCGCCAGCGCCATCTGCATCGTGAACCCGCGCGCATCCGTGCTCTCGAACAGCTTCTCCAGCACCGCGCGCTTGTACAGCCGGAAGCTGCCGGTGAGGTCGCTCACGCCCGGCCGCAGCACCGTGTCGGCAAAGATGTTGGCCCCCTTGCTCGTGAGCTTGCGCTTGAGGTCCCAGCCGTACACGCCGCCGTCGCCGGCGTAGCGCGTGCCCGTGACAATATCAAAATCGCCCGCGCGCTGCTTGGCGATCATCTGCGGGATGAACTTGGGGTGGTGGCTGAAGTCGGCGTCCATGATGACAATAAAATTGCCCTTGGCGAACTTGAGCCCGTGCACGTATGCCGTGCCCAGCCCCAGCTTGCCTGTCCGCGGCTGGAGCTGCACGTGCGGTGCGTAGGCCTTGACCAGCTGCTTGGCCACGTCCTGCGTGCCGTCGGGCGAGCCGTCGTCGACGATGACGAGTTCCCAGTCGAGCTTCCTGTAGGCAGAAGATTGGTCAGCGTTTTCCGGATCTTCCCAATTCTTTTGCGGTTGTGATGGCGGGCTCGACGGATGGTGGGGAATGGCCGAGGGGAGAAACGTACTCCTTGGTAAAGGTGCGGTCAAGCAGCCATGTGATGATGGGCAGGTTCTGCCTCTCGTTGAATGTCGGCAGGATTACCGAGTAGAGGTTCTTCTGGGCTGAGGACTTTGCGGGCGCCATCTTGCTGTCTGGTTGACGAACGAGTGTGAGAAGAAGTGAAGGTCAAAGGAGTGTCGAGGGACGCGGTGGTCAAGAAGCGGTCGCGTTCTGGCTGTTGCACTCAATTAACTTTTAGGGGGCTCAAGGTGTCCTCTCTTTAACCTCGATCTAACCGCTATCGGCAAGGGCTATGTCACTAACAATTAACTAGTTACTAGAATAGGTATTTATTGAGTCGAGGGCCGCATCCAATCAGAAATTAGCGGGTAGATCCCCCGAACTTTCAAGTCCCCCCTTTCCTTGTGTATCGTCCAGCCCTGTATTCCAATCCAACGGAGAAATAAAAATCATGGCCATTCATCAGCCAGTCGTACACTCAAAACAAATTTCATTAGCCTCAGCATGGGTATCCAACTATCAACTAAGCTCCCTCAACTTTGGCTCTCCATCATGCGCCCAAACACCTGAACCCCTTCACCACGCTGTCTCATACGGGGCTTTCACTGCCGGACTTCTCCCCTCGAGATTGTGTATGCGTCCTCCCGATCTGCGTCATGTTGGGGTTCGGCTGGGTCCGCGACCTCGACTCGGCGCGCCCCGTGCTCCTCCAGCTCTTCAAGCTCGAGAAACTCATCGCCTTCATAAACTTGCGCGACGGCTCCTCGCCTTGCGACCAGCCAGCCTTGACCACCTTGTGATCATCCAAGATGTTGTACGTCCGCTTAACCCACTTCCAAGCCTCCATGCCAAAGACGAAGACGATGGTCATGCCGACGACCAGGCTCCACTCCCACGTGATTGCCTTGTGCTTGAACACATTGGTGTTCAGGTACGGGATGTAGACCGTAGGGAACACGCTGAGGGCGCCAAGGACCACGGCCCAGAAGAGGAACTTGTTGTCCGTGTACAGGTCGTTCCACAGCCGCCACTTTTTCTTCTTGTTGTCGGAGTTGTCGTTGTTGTCGTTGTTGTCGGGGTTGTCGGACTTGTCGGGGTTGAGGTGGAACATACTACGGCGAATGCTCTTGAACTCCCAGGCGCTGATCAGGATGAGCCACGTCAGCTCGGCGAAGACGGCGGCGCGGGCGCGGAAGACCGGAGTGCAGGCATCCGAGTACTTGGTGTTGCAGTCGACGCCAAGGTCTCCGCCATACTTGCCGTACACGATAATGACAAACGTCATCAGCGTGCAGGTTCCCATGAGAAGGCCATACACAAACATGTCAACCAGGATCTGATTCGTGAAGACGCCTCGCTTCTTGTTGTGTGGCGGCTTGCTCATCACATCGCCGCTGGCCTTCTCGCGACCCAGGCCGAAGGCGGGGAACGAAGAGGTCACCATGTTGATCCACAAGATCTCGAGCGGCGAGATGGGGAACACCGAGAAGCCCGTGGTCTCGTCCTTGAAGCCCAGACCCGCAATCAACAGGATGACCTCGCCGACGTTGCTAGTGAGAAGATGCAGCACGAATTTCTGGATATTCTCGAACATGCGACGGCCCTCTCGGATAGCGGCAACGATGGAATTAAATTTGTCGTCGGTGAGCACAATCTTGGCCGCAGATTTGGCAACATCACTACCGGAGCCCATGGCGATACCGACGTCAGCCGAGCTGAGCGAGGGCGCGTCGTTCACGCCGTCGCCCGTCATGGCCATGAACAGCCCACGCCGGCGAAGCGCCTCAATCATCCTGGTCTTGGTCTCCGGGGCACAGCGCGCAATGACCAATGGAAGTTCCTTGAGAGCGTCAATCTCCGCCTCGGAGAGCTTGTCAAAGTCCGTTGCTTTCATGACTATCGAGTCGGCGACTTCGGCAGACAAAACTCCAAGATTATGCGGAATAATGCCTACTTCCCTGGCAATGGCCCTGGCGGTCTCGGGGTGGTCACCCGTCAGCATGTGGACGACAATACCGGCGTCCGAACATTCGCGGATGGCTGGAGTCGTTTCGCGGCGAGGCGGGTCATAGATACCGACGAGACCGAGAAGAGTTAGATTCTGCTCAACAGCACTACGGGCTTGATCTTCGCCGTTGCCGCCGCTCTTTTCCGTTTCCTCCCTCTCGTGCGAAGGGTCATAGATTCCGTCCCACGGTCGATAGGCAAGCGCAAGCACACGTTGGCCCAAGGATGCGAACTGTGTCATTTGGTCCAGGATGCTGGCTTTCATGGCCTCGTCCATGGGCTGTTGCGCATCGCCGGTTCCAACATTCGAGCACAAATCCAGGATACGTTCGACCGCGCCCTTGGTGAAGACGACACTCTGTCCAGAAGGGAGACCCGAATCGTTCTTGTCCGCATCATCCGGTGGGTTGTAAACCACCGACATGCGCTTGATCGAACTGTCAAAGGGGAACTCGCTCAGCTGCTTCCATCCGAGAGCCTCGAGATACTTCTTGCCTCGCTCAAACCGATGTGTAAAGACCTGGAGCGCGATTTCCGTCGGTTCTCCTGTGGTCTTCCACTTCTCCTCTTCATCATCGTATCGAACGGTGGCGAGGTTGCAGAGCGCGGCTGACAGAAGGAAGAGGCGGAAGTCGGGCGTGACCTCGGCTTCGGGTTCCGGCTGTTGCTTCGGCTTGGCTTCAGATTTGCCCTCTGGGACGTCGAATTTGATGGCCTGAGTAGACCGTTCCTGGTCGAAGTCTCGCTTCTCCTCCTTTGCCACATTTTCAGCGCGGGCAAACGTGACGGTTCCGGCATTGGGGTTGTTGGGATCCATCGAGTCTCTCACAGTGTAGATGTTACGGGGCGGAAGCCAAGCTTTCTTCACAATCATGGCGCCTTGAGTAAGGGTACCCGTCTTGTCCGAACAAATATTCGTGACACCGCCGAGGGCCTCGAGAGCGGAGAGGTCTCTGCAAGCAAGGTTAGCCGATCTGAGGAAGCAAATTCCGGGGATGCGCAAACATACCGTACAACAACGTTGGCCTTTCTCATGACCGTTGTAGCAACCACCATCGTGATGGTCAAGACAGCAACGAGCGACTCGGGAATGATGGCGATACCCGTCGAAATGGCGTAGATAATCACCTCATTGGGGAGAGGTAATTTCCATTGGTTGACCGAGAACACAACGATAGCCAGAAAGAGGGCACACAAGAACAAGATATAAGCCAGCTTGGCTAGCTTGATCTGGAGAGGGGTTCCCTCAGTGAGACCAAGGAACTTGCCGACGAAATCGTAGACTCGTCTGGCTGCTCCCTTGATCGGTTGCGCCTTGCCATATTTTTTCCAGTTCATTGATCGCCCGGCCTTGCGCTTCTTCTTGGTTGACGATGCGGCAATCTTGCCCACCTCGGTCGACATGCCAGTGGCAATGACGATTCCCCGACCACGGCCTTTCCGAACGACCGTGGTTGCGTAGGCAATGTTGATGCGGTCACCGACCCCAACCTCCTTCTCCGTCTTGGCAAGCCTTTCTGACCCGTGAACGTAGATTTCGTTGGCCGTTATCTTCTCGACGGCTTGAGCTTCACCAGTGAGCGATTGCTCGTCGCAGTTGAGATTCATGGCATCGAAGAGACGAAGATCGGCAGGAACCGTGTCGCCCATCTTGAGATTGACGACGTCTCCGGGCACGACTTCGGCACTGGTGGGTAACGTTAGCAAGCGCCTGGGGCGGGGGATCCGAGACACACGTACTTGGGGATGACGATGGTCTTTCCGTCACGCAGGACACTGGCACTGGGAGAAGACAGGGCGCGGAGCGCGTCCATTTTCTTTTCAGCGCCATATTCTTGCCGGAATCCGATTGACACATTGAGCACGATGACAGCGGCCAGGACGCCTCCTTCGACATAGTCCTTGACTCCGAAGCTGAGGCCCATGGCGAAGAACAATACCTGATTCATTCATGTCTGTCAGCGGCCGGAGAGAAGAGGAGAGGGGGGGGGGCGGATGGAGGGGAGGCAGCACGCACCAGCACCATGGCATTGCATAGTTGACGTATAAAGATCGTGTACCATGCAATAGTGCCGCCGACATCGAGTTCGTTGGGCGGGTATTTTTTCTGAAGGTCAGCAACTTGGGCTGACGTCAACCCCTTGTCCACATCTGTCCCGAGAGCCTGGGCGACCTCATCTGGTGAAAGCAGAAAGGGGTGTTTGGGGAACTCAGCAGCCATTATAGATGGCCGATGAGGATTTATTCACAGCGAGAGGAAGAGGGTCGTGTCTTGATGAATCCTTCCGTGTGTCATCTGTGGTTAGAGGTGAAGCCGGAGAACTAGCAAGAGGAGGAAAGCTGGCAGGAGGAAAACCAGCTTTGTACGGTCTCTGCTTTCTCTTGCAGCACTAGAGTCTGACTAGACATGCGCAGCCCACGGGTCAACGCGCGGGGGGGCCAGCTTTTTAAATCCCATGGCTGTGGTCGAGCCAGCGCCATGGCGAAAATCTAGAGCTTTCCTGCCCTATCTGTCGGCCGAGAGAACACAAGGTTCGGACCAGCCAAGCACACCAAGAGCTGCATCCCGGCTCCGACCAGCAGTATGCTGTCAGGCCAAGTATTGGTGGTGGTATGTAGACTCGTCGACAGACCCCGCAGCAGCAGCGATAAGGAGGGTATCGGCGTGGCAATGGCCAACGGCAGCGTCATTGCCCTTGGCTAGACACCGCCTATGGCCACCTCCCGGCCGTGTGATAGGACGAGACGGAGGTGAGGGTTGGCGACGAGGTCACTGAGTCTTGGCTGCGAGGCTCGGCAGCCCACCGAGCCTTTCTACATCTTGGCCGTCTGCTTGGCAAGTTGCCGCCTCTCGCGAAGTCGGCATTCGCGGCACGCGCGAGCTGGTTATGGCTTCGACAGCAATTCTGATAAACGGATGTGAAGTGGACCAGAAAGACATCTGTGGTCAGGGCCGTGTTGAGCACGTGGCGGATAGTGCGACATGTCTGGAGATGCGAACGGAGAACGCCGCCGAGCCGCCATCCGCTAGGAGAGATTGGGTGCCGAGCCGACCGTGTGGGGAAAATGATGCAAAGATGCGGCCCCGATGCACATCCTCCGCCGCCATCACGCAATCCAACTGCCATCAGGCCAAGGCTGGCTCCGACCTCGTCCAGAGAAAATTCCTCCATCGCAGCTTCTATATTCGCTATGGCAGCGTCTTGGCTGCAGCCCAAAGCGACGCGGTGTATGCATAGCAATTGCAGAGACTGCGTTCTTCTGTCATTTTCTGCTCTAACGGCGGTGCTTATCATCGGCCGGAAGTCGTCCGGTGGAAACACTGCTCTTCCGTAGGTAGGTTCTTGATGGGATATAAAGTACCTATATCTTTAGCATTTGTTGATAAAAATCATCGCTCACCTCACAGGGTTGGCTTGACGAGGTTGCATATAATCATCTAGATTCCAGCCATCCCAGCAACACGCCATCTGATACGTCTTGACCCTCTCTCCATCGCGATTCTACCATCCGGTATCTTAGGTCTAGATTCTTCAACAGCGGTCGTAATAACTTTCATCAGACTCTGTCTGCAGCTCTGCTTTGGCCAAAGGGAATATGCGGAGACGGATGGCGGGGTGTTCGGCAGACCGATACCTGCTCAATGGCTTGTCCCCAGTCCCCGGGATCAGCCCTTTGAGGTATGGGCAATAAAATAGGATATTGAGCTTCTTAAACGAAACAATTACCACCCATCTTTCGTTGCCGTTCTTGAAATTGCCCATTGTTTCCTGGTATTGAGCTTGCTGAAGCTTCGTCTGGCCGTCCGTGGTGGATTGGTACGTACCGTGGACGAGAAGATCGAGGAATGCGGGGTCCGATCGCATCTTCCCCACACCCCGCTCGCTGACCTCGACTCTCCGGCTAAGGTAAGGTCGGTAAGCTGGACGACCATCTCGAGGCCACTGTGCCCGGTACGCCTCGTCGCCCGCAATATTGGCACGCCCGCCATGTACCACGGCCGCTCCTCCTCTGCCGCTGTCTCCAGCCCCCTTGCGGGCGAACTGGGTATTTCCCGCCCGCCGCATGTTGATCTGATTCGTCGGTGCAACCGCACTCTCTCCTCAGCTGTGCCATGAGTTCGCAATGCACTTCTCCTCACCTCGGGTCTGTTTTGCGTTCTCAAACCGCCATCGATACCAGGCGAATGCCATCACCAGAGATAGGAATTCGCCCCTCCTGAAACCGCCCAATTCGCAAGCGCCTTATCGTTAGGCCCTAGCCACATTTAGTTCACTCGCCATCGACGCATACCATCCCGTGATTCCAGCGTCCGCTGACCCTTACGTCATTGTCGGGATGGCTGGGGAAGTTGATAAAGGTGAGGAGCTCCGGCCGCGTGTCATCTCGATGCAGGGCGTCTGAGTATCGCTTCCACACGAGGACATGGAAAGCATTGGAACTGGCTGCCAGGCCCATATGCGCACAGCAGTGGACAGAGCCACGACCCCTTGCGCCGCCCGAAGTAAACCTCATGAAACGCCGGCGCTGACCATGGGAAATGTGTAGTAGTCCAGCAAGACCAGCCTGTCGTGCCAGCGCCGCTGGTGGATCCTGCGCCGGAGAGCCGCGACGTCGAGATGTCGGAAGCGCCAGCTGCAAAAGAGACGGAGCATCCCGGACTGGCCGCACCCGATCCATCGGACGGGATTGCGAAGCCCTCGGCCCCCGAAGAGACTTCGGCGGGAAACTCAAATGTACCAGCCGCGGCCGCAGACAACAAACAAGCCGAGGAAAATTCCGCCGTTGAATCCACGGACCCAGTTCAGCAGGAAGCTCCTCCGCTCGCAAAACCAACTGAGGCAGCTGACGCGGACAAGATCCCCAAAGCCACCCCTGACCAGGCAGCGGCGCAAAAGATTGAGGCCGCAGAGGATGCATCCGTGAAGATGCTGGCCGCAAACTTGGATGCTCCGTCTGAGGGCACACCTGGTGCCGAGCCGCTGGACGCCGAAGCAGACAACACCAAGTCGCTCGAGAATGGTGCTTCATCCGCCGCGGCCGGCGAAAAGAGGAAGGCAGAAGACAGCCCGGAGGCCAATGGTAATTCTACCAAGAAAAAGGCGGTCGTCGAAGAGACAAGCGACAGTCCGGCGACCAATGGCAGTGCGCTCCCTCGCAAGCCGGGCCGGCCGAAGAAGGAGAAGAGACCTATTGCACCTGTTGGAAGAACGGCGAGAAGAACCCGGAGCCAGGGCGCTGCGGACGTTTAGCTTGCAGATTTCACCCAGGTATGTGACACAATGAGACGAGAAGTCACTGATGACTTGCCGATTTGGTTGGCTGCTTCGCTTAGTATCGCTGGCGTCCCTGTATGTTCGGCTTGCTTTCCAAAGTCAAGGAGGCAACAGTCTTGAGACTCTTCGCTTCTAACTCGCGTCATACGGGTAACTTGGGTCTTGATCTCGAAGAGACTCATACTGTCCGTATTTTGTATGTAAAACAGTTGTTCAAGATCTACGGTCCCTCTTGCAGCTGATCTCTCTTTTTATTTTGGTTTCTGGCTCGGTGGCTCTGGTGTTGGTTCATGGAAAAGGAGGTCGGTTATCAAACATCTGTTCAAGGTTTTGCTTGTTACATAGCTTCGGCACAGGAATACGCTCGCTTGATTGCCCAAGACTGTGAACACGCAGAGAAGTGATGCAAGCTCACGCATCGCCCACGGATTCAGGAGTCCGTGTGTTTTATCAACACCGCCGTTGCCCGTACCAAACGAGGGCGCGAACTTCAACCCGCCCGTCTACACTTACAGTTCTCGGTATTATCAAAGGAACGCGTCTATTATCGCATAGAAGACGTTCTAATCGGTATCAAACAACATGTTTTCAGTTGAAGGTCTCGCCATAAGGCATTCGGCGTTTCCGTGAATGATCCTCCGCATTTCTGTTCTCACCCACTGTAAGGATCACTGGTCATGGTCCAGGTTATTTCCGCCATATAAGAACAGTTGAAGACCACGGTACACTTATCATCATCCTGTACCAGCAGCGTACCTAAGCCAACATCAGCAAATGTCGTTGGCTTGATGGGCGGCGTCAAAAATTGGGGAAAGCTTCGAGAAGATTTGCCGGCTTGCAGGAGATTTCTTGGCCAAGACATGGGGGTAGCTTGGGACTTGGCTCTTCACACCTCCAACCTGCACGAACAGTTGGGCGTGGCGAAGAAATCCATCCTCCACTCCGGCCAAGGAATACCGCCGAGGCAAAGCATCTGCTCATTTGCTTCATTCATGCGGGCAGGACAGGGTGTGGCGACGTGCTGTTGAAAAAACGAGGGAGCCAGCTGTCGTGATCGCATCCGGAGTTAGATAGCAATCCGATGGTAATAAACGGGCCGGAGCGGCAAGTCCTTGCTGCTATAAGCATCTCGTATTCCCATGGTGTGGTCGGCAGCATGGTGGGGCACTTGCTTGCAGTGAAGCAGCAAAAAAAGTAGAGTGGTAAGCTACGGCTGCAGCGGGGTGGCAGTGCATAGAAAAATAGCGATTCGCCTGTTCAACTGAATTCCTGGCAGTCAGGGGCTCTCCAATCACGACAAGCAGGCGCATACCACACGTCTGGACCTCAGGGTTCCCGTTCGGATGGATGACAATGGGGCGGGGCCTGAGAATCTTTTCGGGCGTCGATCCAAGGGTCGAGAATTTGATGGCAGCAAGGGTCAGATCATCCCCCAATGATCTCCCCTGCCTCTGTTTCGACCCTAACGAGCTGGAAGACATCACTCTGTCCTCTGTCTTCAAACCCTCAACAAATTGCTGGCAACCAACAGAGATGGAATCGACTGCCGCTCGCTCCAGTCCGATTCCCCCTTACCTTCTTTGATAGCAAACACGACCGCTCCCTACGCCACACAAAGCACTCGCGAGTTGCCTTTTGTCCATAGCTCTTTATTCCATCCAGGGGCACATCAGGCGCGGCCTTGGCATTTTGTCCTACGTCACATCAACTGGCGATCCGTCGTCCATATCGAGACCCTCCAACCCGACGACAAGACGGCGCGTCTTTATGCGACCTCGTCCGAAATAACTCCTCGTCGGATTGTCCTGCGATGCTTTGATCCGAATTCGACGGCTTTGTGTTTATCCTCGGCGCCGGATTGCCTCCGCTTCTCGAAACCGTAGTGAAGAGCGAGACGACCCAGCGAACGTTCCGATCACCGCACGCCTGCCGGCGAACCTCGAATCCGGATTTCGCATCTCTGACCACACCTCAAGGTCCTGCCCTGCGCGGGCCCCATTTCACACCAGCGGGAGGCAACCATGGACGCAGCACGGCCTCTGTTGCCGAGGGCGACGACCGACCCGACGAGCGAGTTCCTCAAACTGCTACAAGACCCCTTCTCCTCCCAGGTATGTGGACCTAGTTGTAGAAAAGCATTTCCCATGCGCTGACTCTGGTTTCTCAGCTCCAACAAAGCTCGGTGTATGCTGCGCTCGGCTCGTCTCTAGGCATTACCGCGGCCATTGCGCTGTGCTTCTCCTTCGTGCGCCCCTACAACACGGTTGTCTATGCGCCAAAGTTGAAACATGCCGATGAGAAACGTGCGCCTCCGCCGCTCGGGAAGGGCATCTTCGCCTGGATTGGCCCATTATGGAGGACGACAGAGAAGGACTTGGTTGCTCTGGTCGGCATGGACGCGACAATCTTTATGCGGTTCACCAGAATGTGCCGCAACCTCTTCGTCATCTTGTCGGTCTTCGTTTGCGCCATTTTGATACCCGTCAACTATACGAAGGGCGTGTTCTTTCCCGATGCTACTGAGCTGTCGAGAATGGGACCGTCGAACGTGTGGGGAGAGGCTCATTGGGCCACGGTAGTTGTCGCTTGGCTGTCGAATATCACTGTCTGCGGGTTCCTGTGGTGGAATTATAGGAAGGTTCTTCTCCTCAGGCGCCAGTATTTTGAAAGTGAAGAATACCAACAGAGTCTTCATGCCAGGACATTGATGGTGAGTTAATTCGCGGCTGCGTCAGGAATGATTCCACTAACGCTTCCATACAGCTGTATGATATACCGAAAAACCTGTCCACCGATGAGGGCATCGCCAGGATCATCGACGGTGTAGCACCAAACTCTTCGTTTTCGAGGACGGCCATTGCCCGTGACGTCAAAATTCTCCCGCAATTGATCGACGAACATGCCAAGACGGTGCGGAAGCTGGAGAAGGTCCTGGCTATTTACCTCAAGGATCCAAACAACCTCCCTGCTGCGAGACCGGTCTGCTTGCCCTCGAAAAAGGATCCGTCATATTCGACTTATCCGGCCGGTCAGAAGGTCGACGCCATCGAGTATCTGACACAACGAATCAAGGTTTTGGAGATCGAGATCAAAGATGTCCGGCAGAGGGTTGACAAGAGAGGAAGCATGGGATACGGCTTTGCATCATACGCCGATATCTCGGAGGCGCATTCTATCGCTTATACGTGCCGCAAGAAAAAGGCTCCTGGTGGCGCCACCGTTACGCTCGCACCGCGGCCCAACGATATCATTTGGGACAATATGCCCCTGACCTCCGCAACTCGCAGCGGGAGGCGACTGTGGAACAACATATGGGTTGCCGTTCTAACCATGCTCTGGATTGTTCCTAATGCCATGATTGCGATTTTCCTAGCCAACCTGGGCAATCTCGGACACGTCTGGCCGGCATTCCAGGATTCCCTTTCGAAGGACTACGCCTTTTGGTCTATCGTCCAGGGTATTGCGTCGCCGGCACTCATGTCTCTTGTCTACCTCTTGCTCCCCATTGCATTCCGACGGATGGCCATCCGAGCAGGCGACCAGACCAAGACCGGACGAGAGCGGCACGTCGTTGCCAAACTTTACTCCTTTTTCGTCTTCAATAACCTGTTCGTCTTCTCCGTCTTTAGTGCCATATGGAGTTTCACTGCCCGGGTTATTCAGAGCACCAGCGACGGCCTCGACGCATGGCAAGCCATCTTGAAGGAGAACTTTGGCCAGTCCGTTTTCCTCTCACTCTGCTCCGTCTCTCCGTTCTGGGTGGCTTGGCTCTTGCAGCGTCAGCTCGGCGCTGCCATCGACCTGGCCCAGCTTTGGCCTCTCATCTATGGGTTTTTCATGCGCAAGTTCTCGAGCCCTACACCCCGGGAGCTTATCGAGTTGACGGCGCCGCCGCCGTTTGACTATGCCAGCTACTACAACTACTTTCTCTTCTACGGCACGGTTACGCTGTGCTATACGCCGATTCAGCCTCTGGTGCTGCCGGCGGCCGCGCTCTACTTCTGCATTGACGTGGCCTTGAAGAAGTACCTCTTGTTGTACATCTTCGTCACGAAGACGGAAAGTGGCGGCATGTTTTGGCGTGTGCTCTTCAACCGCTTCTTGTTTGGGACAGTTCTCTCGAGTCTGGTCGTATTCTTGGTTGTCTGGGTTCGCGGAGACGGGACTCACCTGCAAGCGTACGCTGTCGCACCGATCCCTTTCCTACTCATTGCCTTCAAAGTGTACTGCTCCAAGGCGTTTGACGATAAGATCCACTTTTATTCGACGCGGAGCGTCAAACATAACCTCGGGGAGACGGCTTTGAATGTCAAGGAGCAGAGCTCACGAAATGACCGACTGGCCGCCCGGTTCGGTCACCCCGCCTTATACAAGCCCTTGATCACGCCCATGGTCCACGCAAAAGCCCAGAACATCCTGGCTAGCATATACCAAGGCCGGTTGAGCGACGGTCGTGATGCCAATTCGGGCGACGTTATGTCCGTCAGCGGCTACAGTGACACTTACGTTTTGGATAACATGGCCTCAGGAAAGGCTGGCAAAGTGTCCGGGGCAGTTCCCGGGTTCGAAGTGGTCCCCGAGTCCCGCCTGGACTTTGAGTTCTACAAGAATCGCGACGAGTTTGCGGCCGATCACGGCGCAGGCGAGCTATTTGGGAGACCTTCGGATATCGTGCGGCCTGGCACACCAGGTACAGCCATGACAGGGCCGGGATCCGACAGTGGATCAAGGCCGGGAACGCCGGTAGGCGGAATGGGCTTCGGTGCCGGGAGAAGGCCTTACTCTCCCCAGCTGGACTCTAGGCCTGGGACAGCGTATGCCCCCGGCTACGTGCCCCCGCCACAACAGTTTGGCGGTTATCAGGGTTCACCATATTCTCCCCCGACGGTGACGCCATTCGACGGCCCGCCTCGGGGTCGGAGCCCCCTGTATGGCCTTGGGATCAACGATAGCGATACCAGCCTCGTACAAAATGCCGCTAGCATGCCCATGTCGATGCCTAGGCCAGGCACGCCTGGATCCAGAGACAGGAGCATCGATGCTGGTCCGAGCCGGATTCCCGCAGGACTCGAGCCGTCCAACCCTCGAGCACCGGGCATGCTGGGTGGGGGCCCCTACGGGTACGGCGGCCTTCCACAGACTGACGAGGACATGCCTTCGCCGCCCATCGCAGCTCAAACACAAGACCCAACACAGTATGACTACTTTAGAGGAAGCCGTAGGAGGGAGACCCGAGAAGGTGGTGCGCCGGGAGCGGCTACCCGTCCGGGAAATGGGTGGCCCGGACATTAGAAGTTCCGGCCATGGAGGAGTTGGGCGCCCATAAGGAGGAGGAGATTGTTCTGGAAAGCAAAGAGAGAATCGGCTGGTACATAGACTATGCATGACAAGGGGTGGATTGGGTGGGGGTGTTGCATTTAGATGGCATTACTGATGGCGTTGAGAACACGGCACTCTCTGTGCTCGGTCGCAAGGGGAAATGACATACGCTGGTCAGAACAGCACCCTCTGTACTTTCTTGTAATCATCTTTAAACAGAGAGATTATCTCTGCGTGTATGATTTAATGGACTGTCCTGTACAAATTCTACGGGAATTCTACTGGTGTCTCTTGTCTGCGGATCCACATTCCTCCGAGTTTAGAACGGGCAGTCGACAGGGCTAGATCTGTGAGGACTAGTGTGGTCAGCGCAGATGGAAGGCAACGCGGCCCCAAAGGTTAAATGGGACCAATTGCCTCGCTAATGTAAAGAAGTCGTCGTTATAGTGTCTTTTAGCTGACCCCAGGCTCCGTGCTTATGCGCCGCGCTTTCCAAATCAACCCAGCATGCCCTGAACCGAACGCCCTGAACCAACATCTACTTCTTGCCAGACTTCTTGATGCCCTGTTGTGTTATAAGTTAGTCATCGTCGACGCTCCCGTGTTCGATATAGAATCGTTCGTACCTGGGTGCCAGTGTTCTACGGGTGTGTTAGCAACAGATGAAGACAACACTTGGGTCGAGGATCAAGACTCACCAATGGTCCCTTGCCTCCCGCCTTGGCGGCGAGTTCCTTCCGGGCCTTCTCGTCGGCCTTCTTCTTCTCAAGATAAGCCTTGTCGTCCTCGTCCAGTTCCTTCTTCTCCTTCTTCGGGGCCTATTTCCAGTGCGTGTGAGTCGAGCGTCCAGGGCTCAAGGGCCGTCCGAGGGGTTTGGCTTTCGAACCTTCAGGGGCTTGGCCTTGCCGCCTGCTGCTGTTAGCGCCATACACGGCAGGAAAAAAACAGACACGACTCACCATCTCTGCCTTGACCACCCATGTTGACTATATAGACGTGGAGACGAAGTGGTATTGCTGGTTGCGTGATCTGCGGTGAGCAAGAAATTTGGTTGTTCGCGGTTTGCCCCGCGGCTCCCTCCGGATCCGATAAGGATAAACCCAAAGGCGGTGGGACGGCAGAACTTCGGTAGTCATCGTTTCTTGGTTTGTGTCACATGACATTTAACTACCCCACTGTATTAGCCTATTTCTTGGGACCTGGATCCTTGCCTTTCCTACACAGATTTGAGTTCCTTGGAACGTCACGCATCGGAACAGAGTTCAATCCACGCCTGCACCAGCATCAACCAAATCCAGCGACGCGCCTTTCCCTCTACCAACAGATGCCCTAACAACAAGCGGCGCCTGAACGGTCGGATCCAGCTCTTCATAAAGTCTCGTCTTCTGGGCCTTGCTAACCCTTTCTTCGACTCTCAAGGCAGCACCCATCGCTTCCGTGCCAGGCGGATTCCAAAGCAATGGCAGCCTCTCCAAACCACAGTGCGGATGAAGGAGAAATCGTAGAGGCATCTCCCCTGCCTCGATCTGAGCGAAACGGTGATGTTGACCGAACCGGCAGACAACGAGGCAGATACTCGCGGACACCCGAGGATGACGTTCCCTCGAGGCTTTCGGTCGACGGCTCTGGCCGCCGGAGCCGATCTCCCCGCGGCTGGAAACGCCCACGAGACGACCGCGACAGGCGGGATCCACGCGCCTTTCGAATCTACTACGAGCAGGGCCCCCGGGACGACCGACGACATGGCCGCGATTTAGACCGCCCCGGCTCCCGCGGGTCCTACCGCGACGATGATCGCCCCCAGACGTACTCCGGAGGTCTTGAGCAGGCCGGGTCTCGCTCTTCTGCCCACCGCGGCGGCCGCGATTACGATGCAGACGGCTATCCCGGGAAACGGGCGCGACACCGCAGCCGCTCGCCGCGGGATCGAGAAAAGGGGAGGGACCGGGGTCGACATAATGGAAACCCTTCGCAAGAGCAAAAAGACAAGTACAGTACCTATACTGAGAGACGCCCACAGCATGACTCCATGTCCAAGCGGGTTACTCCGGTTGGGGTATCCGGAGATAGCAAGAAAGGGGCTAAAAGTGATCAAGGTGCAGCGGAGGACAACCAGGCCAAAGATCCCGAGCCTGACATGGACTGGGACCCATCGGTGGTTGTCGATGAGGAAGCCGAGATTCAACGAAGACGTCGTCTACGACAGGAAGCGCTGAAAAGAGCGGCTGGAAACAGTGCTCTGCCGCCCACGGTCCTAGCTATACAGGAGAGTGAGACCCGTGTTTCCACTCCGGCGTCAACGAGACATACCACACCCGGCCCGCAAAAGACGGAGGCGAACACTCCCCAGTCGAGTAAGATCTACGATTCCCCATCGCGACACGTGCTAATGATTGACCTTGCAGATGATGCTTCGACGCCAGCGCTGTCACCCGCCCAAGTGCAGAATGCCATGTCACCCGCTGCGCTCAACTTCTCAGATGAACAGGATCTCATCAAGTCGCACGGCGATGTAAAACCGGATGAGGAGGATGGTCCCTTGGCTGCTGACTACGACCCAACTGCTGACATGAGAGAAGACGAACGCCGGGACGGACTCCGGTATGGGAATGTTGGCCTTCACGGGGAAGCCAGACGCCCGTCTGTCGATATGGAAGTTGCCCCCACCATCGAGATGGAGGAAGCGCCGCTCCAAAAAGAGACCACCGAGGAAGACGAATTTGACATGTTTGCGGATGACCTCGACGACAAGTTCAGCGCTCCTGTTCCTTCCAAGACCGGTCGTGTCGCAGATCTTCCGCAGGGCGGCGCTGGTGGAGGCAACCTTGACGGTGACGACAAGGATGGCTATTACAAGATTCGACCGGGAGAAGTCCTTGACGGCCGCTATCAGATCTCGACGACCCTGGGCCGGGGCATGTTCTCTGGTGTGGCTCGTGCGGTTGATCTGACGACAAGGGAGCCGGTCGCCATCAAGATGATGCGTAACAACGATGCTTTGCGGAAGGGAGGCTACACTGAGATTGCCATCCTGCAGAAGCTCAACTCGGCCGATCCGGAAGGCAAGAAACACATCGTGAAATTCGAAAGGGCGTTCGAGTTCAAGGGACATCTGTGCATGGTCTTTGAGAATCTAAGCTTGAATCTCCGAGAGGTGCTGAAGAAATTCGGCAACAACATCGGCATCAACCTGAACGCAACAAGGGCTTATGCTTACCAGATCTTCCTCGCTCTCGGCCATATGCGCAAGTGCAGCATCATCCACGCCGATTTGAAACCTGACAACATCCTGGTACGTCTGCCCCGGCCAACAGAAGATGAGGTTGCTAATGGTCTCTAGGTAAACGAGGGCCGGAACGTACTGAAGATCTGCGACTTGGGCACCGCAATCGACCGATCGGACGCAGCGACGGCGTCGACCGAGATTACCCCGTATCTGGTCAGTCGATTCTATCGGGCACCCGAGATCATCTTGGGCATGCCGTACGACTACGCCATTGACATGTGGTCGATTGGCTGCACCCTCTATGAGCTCTACACAGGCAAGATCCTCTTTACGGGCGACAGCAATAACCAGATGCTCAAGAACATCATGGAGATCCGCGGCAAGCTCAGCGCGAAGCTGTACCGGCGCGGTCAATTGTCGGGCTTGCACTTTGATGAAGTGGGAAACTTTGTGAGTGTTGAAAGGGACAAGATACTCGGAAAGGTAAGTTGCCAGCGGCGGGCAGAACCCGAACCCTTTTGTTTCTATAATAAGCGTGGTCTTTTTTTATTTTTGGCGGCTGGCGGGCGGTCTTAGTCGCCAGGTGTTGCGGTCGTCTTCCCCGCGGCCGTCTGGTCCGGGCAATCCCTATCCACCAGCGATCAAGGTGCCGCACAACTGCGTACGCTGCCCTGGAACCATTATGCCGAGCTGGATAATCCTCCGAGCTGCATAGAAGGGTCTCGATGGATGATGGGTGAGCTCGGAGCCGCGCGCTTGACGGGGAGTGAGCCTTCGCGGTCGAGACCGCCAACGTCTTTGCTTCTTTTTTTCCGCTTCCACAATTCCTTTTCTTCCTTCCCGTGCTTACCCAAACCCACGCCCCCATCGTGGCTTCCAAATATACGTATCTGCGGGTCGGAACAAGACTAACTGTGGCTCCAGCCGACGGTGCGAACACTAGCTACTGTGAAGCCGACCCGAGATCTGCGTACGCGCCTCTTGGCCGCATCGAGCGGCCTCAGCGACGTCGAGACCAGGGAACTGAACCACTTTGTCGACCTCCTGGAGCGTTGTTTGGCTCTTAATCCCGAAAAGCGGCTCACGCCGTCGGACGCACTCCGACACCCCTTCTTCACGCACAGGGCACCAGGATCGTCACGTTACTAGGAAGATAGATGGTGGCGCAGACGGGTGTGGGCATATTGGCCCCCAAGGGTTTCGGGATAGATGCAAGTCCTCCGATCAGCTGCGCATTACGCGTTGTAAGCGCTAGTCGATTGGGCAACAGATGCGGGTATCCCCCTCCCCCTCGTTCTCGTGGTGCGATGGCGCGCGGAGGGGGATGGAATGGATGACGAGTCATGACCAAGAGGTGGGGGAGGCAGGTCGGATTAGAATAGATGCAAGAGAGCAGCAGCTGGTAGAGAAATGACATGGTGCATACATGCCCGGGTATGGAGATTGGTATCGGTTGGATTAGTAGAGCGCATGGCAGGTTGTCTGTCGCGACATGTCGCAAAGGCAATGCTTAGCGAGGCTTGTCTGTGTTGGTGATTTCGTGCGTGCAGTGTGGTGTTGTGGTCAGTGTAGTGCAGTTATGTCCTCTGTACCGGTGCATGTTCATGTTGGTGTTCAGTGTGTGGTCAGGCAGTGCCTGCCATTGGGATGGATGGATGGATGGATGGGTGGATGGATGGCGATGGGATTTACTGTGAGACGTGCTCTACAACCGTAAGAGACTTTTACAACGCTGCTTCTTCTTCTTGATGGGAGATGGCAAGTCTTGGAGGTTGGACGTGTGGCTATGGCCATGTCTGGTCTGTGGCCTCCTCTCTCTCTCTCTGTGTGTGTATCTGTATCTGTGTCTGTCTGTTTGGTATCTTGTATGCTATTTTCTTTCTTCTTATCCTCTGTCTTGGACTTTTGATGTTATGGATTCGGTTTGTTCTGCGTGGTTGTGTTTGTGTTTTTTTCTATGACTTCTCCTCTCTCTCTCTCTCTCTTTCTCTCTCTTATGCTTGTGTACCTAAACCGTAGTCTGGTAGTTTAGGATGTAGATGTGGATGTAGATGGGTGGTTCTGCCTGTCTGATGTTGTATTTGGTCTTTTTTTGCGCAGTCCTTTTTTGACTTTGTTTATTTTAGAGATTTACATGTTATGTGTGCAATGTGGTGCTGACTGGCTGGCTGGCTGGCTGATCATGTCTGTCCCCCTGTCTGAGATGATCTGGTTCATTTCTGAGAGTCTTACTTTGTTTTTGTCTGAGATGGGGGTAGGGGGATTTTGATGGGCTCTCTTTTTGGGGGGGAGATCGAGGTTTGGGGGTGAACTTTTTCTTGTCTCGGGTATTCCGGTATGGGTTTTACTTGGATTATCTTTGGTTGCTCACCGGTGTTGTTTAATTTTCTTCGGGGAGGCTTATTCCTCGCTCGTCTGCTGTGAAGTTTCTCTTTTTAACAGGCGGTGGGTGGGTGGTTTAGTCTGTCCCTAAGGGTGTTTGTTGACTTGACGCCTGTGGTCGATGGGCTGTGTGTGCATGTGAGGATTGGAGTGACTGGTTCGCCCTGTGATATTGGGATGAATGTGGCGTAGACCAACCCAAGAAGCTGTTCCATGGCGGGCAGCTTTCTCTCATCAATCAGTTCATGTTACTATGTTTACACGGCCGACATGTTGGTGGATGTCCAGCTGGGATCATCATTTAGCCCGACTTAACCCCGGCGCTTGTTGAGGGATTGTATGTAAATTAGTCCAGTCTGTCAGAACCATCAGCGCCGATACAGAATTACCTCTGGAGAGTGCGAGTCCATCCAACCTGGGAAACAAGGCTGTGTGTCCTCTGAGGGGGCTAGCTGGCTGGCAGCGGCTGTATGGCACAGCACAGCTCTCCTGGGTTGGAGGGTTCATCCCCCGATGGATGCCACCTCTTCAGACAGTATATTATTCTCTGCACATTTGCGGCGAAAATCACCTTGTCAGGCGGGCGTGGCTAGGTACCTAGGTTGGTTACTGGAGATGGGAGAGGTTGGTGAGCTAAGGTGAGTCCGCCTGTCCCTCCCCATCCCTTCTCTGTGCGACCAAACCCCATCCACGAGGAAACACCAACCTCGGGCCAAGGGTTCGTCTGTTTGACATTTGTGACATGGCTGTGATGGTATAGCGGTGTGGATGGGTTGCCACCTCCCACCTCATCTAAATCGTCGGTGACCTGTCGACGTGGACGAACCACTGGGGAACGACAACAACAACGGCCCCGGACCAACACGGAGGGAAAGAGAGAGTGGCGATGCGCTCGGGATGGCCGGTTCTCTCTGTTTCTCTTGGTCTCTTTATCGGTCATCGTCGTTCCGTAACACTGCTGAGCTAGTCGATCAACCAAAACCCTTCCTGTCGTGACCCGATGTTGTGCAGCGACAAACCCAATCTGCCTTGCTTGGATCAGCCTCGAACTTGTCCTTGTTGAAGAAACACGACAGACAGACTGACTGTGAGTGTTTATTCTTCTTTCTGGTGCAACAGAAACGGCGGAAATCCAATGTTACAGGTTGTCTGACGCTGAGCAACTTGCAAGTCCCGCTGTCGTGCAAGTCCAGGTTCGAGTGGGCGAGACCGGGTCACGGGGGAGGGAGACACAAGGGACGAAAGAACGGGCAAGCTGGGAATGTCTTTTGGGACTGAGCTAGGTACACCGTACTCTGCTGAGGCGTTTTGAGCTGATCACTCTGTTGTTGTCTGTCTGTCTTGGTGATATCTACCGGAAGCATGGCCTTTTCGATGCGGCCAGCCTCGGGTAGGTGGCTGGCCACGACCCTTCCTGGCGCTTAAAAAGGCGAACCAGGAGCCAGATGGTTTACTTGCGGTTAATCCTTTATGCCTCAGAAGCGGTAGGGGCGACCTATTTTAGGTAGGCAGCGTTCGAGACGCCTGGCTCTCGATTCGGCCGGCGACGTACCGTCGGCCTGCTAGCAAAAGTAGGCAAGCTCTAAGAGCACTATGTGAGGTGTCTCAGGTGCTCCTTGTGAGTGTCGATGAAGAGGATATCGTCGATATACGCTCTGTCTAAGCCGCCGCGCTTACTGAAGATGGTGTCTGCAAGAAAGCCAACCCCGTAAGAGCTGTCATCGGCGACATCATCTTCAGCAACACTCAAGAAGAACATGTAAAACATCTCGAGATAGTGTCCACCCCTGGTGACCTCCCTTCCTTCGGGTCACTGTAATTGAGCATGGCATCAGTAGAGAGAACCCACGACAGCATATCGAAAACAGGTGCTGTGCTTCCAAGCACCGGCTGAACGCTCCGACGGAAAATTCCAACATCAACCCGTAAGAACCAGAGAGATCGATTTCGTAGCAAAGCCACCCGCAGACTGCCTTCCAGCCATGACATATCGCGGCCTCAAGAGTCTAACGACTGGGGAACGTCGTCCGCCTCGTTCCACGCCATTCGGAAGCCACCAACATGTCTTTACGCAGAGGTTCATGTAATGACACCCCCCTTTTCCCCTAGCGCGCCATGTTTACTTTTCTTCTCTACCAATCCACCACACAGCCACCGTATGACCATGTCACCACCAGAGAAAAAGAGAGCGAGCGCCCCGGGAGTTATGAAACCCAACATCCCGATTGTGCTGCGGCATCCCGCTCCAGTCTGCCGCCTGGCTGAACCCTGAGTGGACTCTCGTCGTCAGCCAGAGAGGCTGGGGGCTGGATCGGTCCACAGACATATGCTGCCAGCGGCGGCGAGGTTCAGATCTGGTAAGACAGCATCGTGCCCCGACTTGCCCACACACACACACACCGTGTTACCATACCTGCGAGAAATAGGTGGAGTGTGGAAAGAGGAGTTCATGCGCCGCCACCTTGCTTCCATCCGTAACCCCATCTAACTCCCACGAACGCGGTTGCTGAGTTGCTCCCTGGGCTGTTGGCAGCCAGTGACAGCTTGGTGGGCCACGCGGTGTCCAGGATTATGTGGTCCGGTCATCTAGAATTACTTGGTACTACGTTGGAGCTCCGTCTCGGAGTGCTATCGGTCTCCATAGCCCAAGAGTTTTCTCGTCGACGGGGGAAATCTCCATCATGACATATTCACAAGCGTCACCATGACGCCGCTCTATCTCCCCCTCACCACGAGACTTCCGGTGGGGGGAATCGCTACTGAGAAAGGGCATCTAGTGATCGCCCGCTGCGATGTGCTGACAGCCGGACGCAAAACTCGTGATATCTCCGGCCGCTGTCAAGGGGACGTCGTCGACGGATATCCAAAAACCTCCAGTCAGACACTGGAAAAATAGATGAAATGGTACCCGCCGGAAATCGCTGCGTCACATCGCCGGCGCCAATCCTGTCAAAGGAGACTAGATACCATAGTTCGCATGCGGCGGGTGGCCAAGGGCTCGTTGGTGTCCTTTGCAATATATTCACATGCCCTTTGGCCCCCCTTGTCTCAACCAAATACGTTAATATCGGGCGCACAAATCGTATATTGCGACACGCGATGACTCGGCATTGCCTGGACGCCCCAAAGGACCCTCGAAAACCCTAGATAGATTGCTCTTGCATCGCCATTTCAACCGGCCTCTCGGATGCCCGGTTCGCGATGGAGTGCACATCTCTACAACCAGCCAAGCGAACGGCCCCCACCCACACGCCTGACATCATGTAGGTGCCGACATGCTGGACGTCCGGAGTTCTCCGCCGCCGCGGAGCTGCTGCTGACGTCGGATCACCGTGGTGTTGTTTGTATCGGCAAGTGATATGCTTCTGCTATCATCAACCAGACTCCGTCGTCGTCTGGATATGCGACCTCATGACTCGGTTGTCCACGGTGGTTGGACAGTGGCATGGTCAGCGCTAGGGATCCGGCATCTGCGGAGGCTCAGGTCCGTCGGCAGCCGCGTGAGGCCGGACCAGGTTTCGGGCGGCGGGTGCCGGAGACTTGCATGCGGATGGCACCGGACTCCTCCTGATTGATCAATTGGACCCTCGTCTGTGCCCATGACGTCCCGCCAGTGATAATCGACGCTCTGATGCCATCTCTGGCGAGTCTCCCTCGCTGCTCGCTTCGCCCGCCGTGGTTTCGGCCGGGTTTCCCTCAGGACCCTTGGATCGCAGACTGCGACGGCCAAGCTCGCGATGGCAGCAGCGGCCGATAATGCCACACGTCTCTCTGCCTGGTAATTCCACCTTTGCCGTGCTTGTTCTGTTTTAGGTGCCATGGGGCGCAGGGGTGGCATTGACGCTGTGAATCATGATCGTCGCGCCAGGTTTTGTTCGCACCGTCCCAGCGTTTGAAATGCGTTTGCGGGAGCCACAGACTCAACACCAATTGACAACCGGCGATCGACCCCAGAATCCCATAAAGCCGTTTGGGAAATGGCTCGAGCTTCAGCCTTGGGGGTCCGCCACACTACCGGGGTGCCGTCTTGGCGGTCGACTTGCGAGCTGCCGCCGCCGCGGCCATCGTCGACTCAAGTCCAACCTCCCTCAGTCGTCCATCCGGCGGCTCTGCGGGCTGCCACTCAGCACCGGAGCCATTCAAACGAGTCCCTAATTCGAAGCGTTGCATCCGCCATGTGTGTTGTTATTCTCGGCGTCGCAGCAGGTCCGCGAGTTATTGCAGGCCCTGGAGCCAAACATCAAGGCGGCCTGGTCACGGACGTTCCAACCCAGTGAGTGACAGGGTCCCGCCGAGTGATCCCAGTCCCGTCTCCCGCATCGTCGCGGTGCACGGCTGCTGCAGCCCGCACGGATCGAATCCAAACCGAGGTCAGAATAGCAACTGGTGTCAATGGAGCATTGGCAATGCCCTCGCAAAGCCATGATCTGCGGAAGCATTCTGCAAAAGCTTCTCGGGCGCTTCCCTTCGGCCCTGGGTGTCAGGCCGTTTCGAGGCATCCAGTCACAGACTCACAAGAGTGTGATGGCTCTCCCGAGCCTCCCAGTTGGGTATTCGCCAAGGGGTATCGCCGCTGCGAGCACACCGTTCTTTCGGTCCCATCACGCGCAGCATCGGCTCCAAGGAGGGCCGATATGTGTCCTGGTTGGCTGGCGGGGGGCTTCGAGAAGGCTGGAGATCCCGTGGCACCCGTGGCCCATGGAATGCTTCAGCCGGGCCAGCACTGACCAGCAACTCTTCCCGGCGTGCCAGGCCGCCAATAGTTTGTTTTACTCGTAGTTGACTTCGCAGTGACTCGACGCCACAACGCCCGGCCGCAAGGTAACGCCGAACTCACAGACAGCCGTTTGCGCATCACATGGTGATGGTCGTCAATAGTGGCTTCGCTCCCCAGACCAAACCGGCCCGACGGGCAGGTCTGAAGTGAACCCTGGACTGGGGGAATCACTGACGCCTCGGTGGCCTTCGACTCCTTCCTCGCGGCCCTGGCTGGGGCCGACCGCAGGCCATCGAGATTAGCATCATGGTTGGTCGGCCGCGGGCGGTCATCCGTCTGCGGCCCCGGCGCCTCGATTTTTGCCCTTAATCTTGAAGCCGAAACGGGTGCAGCAGTCAACAAGGTCGTCGTGTGTGTGTGGGAGTGTTTACTTGTGAAAGTGGGATGGATAATTCTGGCCAAACGAAGCCCTTGGCGGGGTCTGGCAAGCAATGGCAGGTGGCTGCAGACGACCTGCTCCTTCCTACCACTCACTCCATCTCGTTTCACGATTCTTACACGCATGACAGCCCCCCGCGGGAGATTGGCAGCAGGCAGCGGAGCACTAACAGCAACACTCAGGAAGACTCAGCACTGACGAGAGCGTCCCCTTTCGCGACTGCCGATCCGCTGCCCACCTACACAACGTTAGTCCGCGGCGTAAATGACCCACCACCATTCCGTCACCGTCCTCGTCCCGCCGCACGGCCGGGCTGGCCTATTGGGTCGCCAGGCCGGTCGGGATGGGAAGCAGGCTGGAGCCGACCCAAACGCTGTTTTTACTTTTCCTCCGACCCTCCGACCCCCTACCCGCTGTCCGCCCACCCCCAGTGGACCGCGACCAGGGTCGACAGCCTCACTCGCTCGGTCAGACACGGCCTGTCGAATCGAGAGGCCCCGGTATCATTACGAGGCGCCCGGGATGGTTGGATGGATGGATGTGACGTGGGGCGCCAGAGTTATCTGCGCACAATGCACAAGACTCTCTTCAAACTGACTCCACCGCCAGTCCACGTTATGCAGGGCGGCATTCTTACGGCCTGACTTCTCAGGCACCGGATCCGGCTGCCACTCAGCGTGCAAGGCAGCAAACGTTGCACCTGCTGCTCATCAAAACCCACCCACACTGAGACTCTCTCAGGCGGTCCGTGGTAACCACACAACCCTGAACGAGGCTTCTGTTGGTTGTGATCGCCCTGCAATGAGCAGCAATTTGCTCTTTTTCTGGTTCTGGTCCAACCGAGAGTTCCTGTTTCGTAGTCGAATCCCAGGCTTTGTTATTAGCTGACCAAGCGCTACATGTCACCCGGCCGGGCTTCAGTCGGGCCAAGTGCGCGGGCTTGGGAGGTGGCGTTGAAACCATCGACACGTGAGCAGCTTTGCGAAAGAAGAAAGCTCAACACATGGATGCTCAGCCCACGCTCTGACTGGAACCCGCCGGCGGATCAGTTGAACAACGCCACACCTGGTTTGCGCCCTGGGAATGCTGCTGAAGGGACCCGACGCCATGCGCTGCCGCATGCCTCGCTCGGATTTTACCCATAGTGCCCAGAGGCAAGTCGCCGAGTTTGTTGAATGGGATCCTGCTGCAGCGCACTATTGGCCGACGTGAAGGCAAACAATGCCAGCCTGGGAATAGAGTACTGCATCTCACCTCTGCCAGATGCGGCATCACCAAATGGCCAGCCCTTCTCTCACCTTGCTGCCCGGCAAGCTGATCGACGGAAAGCAAACCCGCACATCAGCCGAGGTAGGATGACGGCGGCGGCCTGCGAGTTTCGAATCACCACGATGCTGCAAGCCAATCAATGCGGGTATTACTCGAGCCTTTGAGTGGTGACGGCAGTCGCGGAGATGGATTGTTGCGGCTCCCAGCAGCACGGACAAAACCGTGGTGAAATCAACAAAAACGTGCCGTCTTCTTGATACCTATTTTGTCCAAAGGCGGCACTATATTGCTGACCGAAGCGCAGACTATCGGTCGACGGTCTGCAGTTGTGGGAGCCAAGCAGCATGATGAGCAACAACTTCAACTTTTACCGCCATGGCTATCCCGAGACCCGAGCACGGCATGGACAAGAGGATGCCTCAGATGCCTATTCGTGCTTGAACAGGAGACAGACGTAACAAAGGACATGTTTCGCCTCTCTCTGCCGACTGTTTCTTGCCCGACAACAGCTGCCAGAAAAAAATAACAAAAAGCTGCAAGTCACGGGCCGTTCTGAGATTTGCCCGATGAAAAGGGCGCTAGCCTCAACCCATGACCCACTCTTGGGTGTTTGTGGCCGGCTTGGGAGCAGAGGCGGGCGGCGGGCAGGCGGGGCAACTGGACGGGTCCCACACCTCATCCAGCTGCACTTCGAGTTGGTTGAGCGAGTTTCGATCGGTGACTGGATCAGCGGCGGGAATGAGTGGGCCGGTGGGGCAATTAGAGGGGCGTGTCTGCGGCGGCAGTGACACACAGGCGTCTGAGTGGTAGCCCAGGCCCTGTCCAAGGAAATGCAGTCACAAATCGCTCGCTCTCTTCGCACGATGCATGAGCGCAAAAACCACAGAGGCGTGGGCCCCACCCGGCCATCCACTGAGAAACGGGCGGCCACACCACCGTCGGCTGACACCATGCCGGTCTGGGCCTAGCGCGCGACCGCAGATTAAGAATAGGAAGGATGGGACAGGGACAGGGTGTGCTGTCCGGTGCCCAGGCGAGCAGCGATCCAGCGGGCAGGGGGGTGGGCGACGAGGGACCAAGTCTTGTCTGACTTGGGCAATGGGGCGAGCGCCAGGGCCAATCGAGCCACCCAAACCACGCAATTCGCGGGCCCCGCAGGCTGGCTGCTGGTACCCCGGTACCTGCCATTGCTTTGACACACAGAACGGGGCGGCAGAGCGAGCGACGCTTCTTTGCGTGTGGTTATCGCCGCAGCAAATATCAAGACTCTTGCAGCCCACTTCACGGCATGGCTTGAATACCACCTCCGTCCACCGACGATTCTCGACACTCTTTGATCCCTTTTCCCTCTCGCCATCCCCATCATCTCTCTCCTCCACCTCGCCAGGTCGTGGAGTCTGTCCTTTCATCAACAAAAGTCGTCCCCTCCACTCGTCCCCGACATGATATTTCTACTTGACCGCCGTTGACACCCAACCACTCCGCGGACCGCCCTTCTCCCACCACCACCATCCAGCAGTTGACTCGTTCACTCGACGTCACACATCCAGCCAGCCCATTCTTCTACGACCCCGGAGAGCGGATTTCATCCAAGGAATAGTCCTGAAGCCCAGTCCAAAGCCCGAGGATTCTTTTTTTTCTGTTTGGAACTTAGCCTTGCGCCGTGCCCAACAGGATCCAGTCTTCCTTCTTAACTCTCTTCCTAAGCTTTCGTTTCTTGTTCTCCCGTTCCGGAGCCCCACTTCGCCGGAAGCCCAGCCGAGCCAAGACCCTTGAGAACGGAGATAGGATTAGGATTCGAGGATCGAGGGCCAGATCATGCAGCATGTCGCAGCGTTCGGGTATCCCACGCCGCCAGCCTCGCCATCGTTCGAGCAGCAGTGTGCGATCCAGAGCCACCACCATATTGCCGTCCAGCAGCCCGGCCACCACCGGTTCGCGCCGGTCGCCCCCGAGGAGAGGTTAGGTCGTTTCCTCACGCCCACGTTGCAGCTCCGGGGTATCCTGGGGACAGGTGCTTATGGAGTGGTTTACTCGGCCATCGATCTCAAGGACCACGCCCAGTATGCCGTCAAGTGCCTGAGCAAGTTTAATGCCGACGGGACGCCACTGGACCGCCGCCAACGGGCCTTCCAGACGCGGGAAATCCAACTGCACTATCTCGCGTCAACCCACCGCAACGTTGTGTCGATGCTCAAGATCATCGACAGCCCCGACTGCATTTACGTTATTTTGGAGTACTGCCCCGAGGGTGATCTCTTTCTCAACATCACGGAGCGCGGACATTATGTCGGTAAGGACGAGCTTGCCAAGCGGGTCTTTCTCCAGCTCCTTGATGCCGTGGAGCATTGCCATAAGCTTGGGATTTACCACCGGGATCTGAAGCCAGAAAACATTCTTGTCTCCGATGGGGGCGAGACTGTGAAGCTGGCAGATTTTGGCCTGGCCACTTCCAAAGATCGATCCGAGGACTATGGATGCGGCTCAACGTTTTATATGTCTCCTGGTAGGTTTTTTTTCTTTCTTTCTGTCCATCCGCGGGTCCCTGCCGTCGCCCGCATCACAGCCACTGACGTTTTATTTTTTCTGTTTCTAGAATGCCTGGACCATTCCTCAAGGAGACCCTTTTACTATTGTGCCCCCAATGATGTTTGGAGCCTAGGAGTCATCCTGGTGAATCTCACCTGTGGACGCAACCCATGGAAACAAGCATCCTTTGAGGACTCTACGTACCGAGCCTATGCCAGAAACAAGGCTTTTCTGAAGACCATTCTGCCCGTGTCGGACCAACTGAACGACATTTTGGGCATGGTCTTCAACCGGGACCCGGACCAGCGCATCACCCTTCCCGAGCTTCGGGAACGGATTCTTGCTTGCCCCCGGTTTACCGAACAACCGGCGACCACGCTGCCTTCGCCGCCTGCGTCGCCAGACCACACCACATACGTTAACAACTACGACGAATCGGCCATTGAGGACGACTTCGACTACGACGACGCGCCCCTGTCGCCTGCGTCGTCCGACTCGATGTCGGACGGCGAGTCGACATGCTCATCTGATGAGGGATCACTCTGCTCCTCTGGTTCAGACTTTGACGACGATGACTTGATCGAGGACATTCCCGAGGTCAAGACGCCGCCGCCCCAGACGACGCCCGAGGAACCGACCATTTACGAAACCGAAGACGTCAGCATGGGTTACCGAACCGAGTACATGCACCCGTATGTGCCCGTCATGGCCGAACCGATGCCGCCGTTGCACATGGCCATGCCCACGCCCAAGTACCATGTACAGCCGTTTTCTTGGGACAGGGTTAACTACCACGTCCCACCTGTGCCGCAGCTTCACCATCCGGTTCCTTTCCACTATCAGGTTCCCATGTTCACCCAGATGCAAGGCTGCTATTAGCTTGGCCCACGCAGACGGGAATTTGGCCGTCCGACTTAATGATCTACAACACCCAACACAACGTTATTTTAAGCGACCCTGGCAGAACTTCTGCCATGATTGATTCAATCATGCCCATTTTTTGACGACAATACGCTGGAACGGAATTGGCCATGTCCATAGGTTTATACCCTGCTGTATTCCTGCCAGACTCTGGCTTCAACGAAAAGGGGTTTGGGGGGGTCATTTTTGTCTTTCCATTTGTTTGCAGCGAGGAGTTGGATTGTTGCTGGCCTTCAACGTGGTCACGGGGGTACAACATGTTTTGAGGATTTCACCTTCGCTTTTTGCTTGCACATATTTACGCACACTTTTTGGGTTTTCTGGGGGAAGCATTGTTATCGGCGCAATCGGGGGGAGGGATACAAGACAAGGCGTTGCAGCGGGAGGTCTTTTCTTTTTCCAGCCGTTCTACTCGACTTTAATACCCCCTTTCAGTCATGAGCTCAGGGCTTGAGCTCAGGAGATGAGGCGCGGGCTTCGCTTGTTTTGGATACAACAACAACAACGGCTTGGGACTTGTTTTTCTTTGGATGAAAAATGAGAGATGGGGAAACGAAGACTCTTTTTTTTTTAGACATATCCCAGGGTCAATAGCCCGACGGGCGCGGGAGGGAAACCTCGTGGCGCTACCAATACGTTTTTGACCTTTGTGGGAAGCTTTTCCTGGGAAGGGAAGGCGGTCCCCTTGGGGATGGGAGGAAGGACCTCTCTGAGAGATCAGATTCAAGCGGCACACATACCATAGAGCAGCTTGTTTAGCCTTGGTTGGCAATGATAACGTTGAGGACACACACACACACACATCTCTGATCAGTTTGTCTCTTGTCTAAAGTGTGACGTTTTGGGATGGAATTCTGGGGGTTTCATTGAAAGATGGGACGGATGGGAGGGACACGTGACGAACTTGATATGCTGATGAGGTGTTGCCATCGCGAATACGTCTGCTTGGACAAAGACGGTCTGGTCTGGTTTCTGGGTATGGGTATGGCTGGGCCAGCGGCCAGCCCGGGTCGTCGGTTGCCGGCTGTGATTCCAGAGCCAGAACCAGAGCCAGAGCCTGGGAAGGCTTCCACGGCTCCCAGGGAGATGGGATGGGATGGGATGGGGCTAACTAGTCCGCGTTTGGCAAACTCACAAAGAAAACTAGCTTGGTCCGGCTCGGCTGGGTTGGGTTGGACTGGAGTGGACTGGACGGGATGGGGCGGAAATGTCGCGCATTCATCACTTCTCTGTCTCTTCTGTCTCTTGTCTCTTTCTGTGTGCCGGCCGGGGCGGGCGGGCGGGCGTGCCGACTAGTTAGTTACTCGAGAGCTCGGCAATCTTGTTCACTAGTTACTACGGCATGGAATACGGTACGGAGATAGGTACTTTAGAATTTTGTCAGGTGCACCACAAAAGTAAGTTTCATTGCATTTATCGTCTATCGTCTGTTTCTTTCTTCGCTCTTGGCTCTTGCGTTCCAAGTCGGGATTTTGTTCGGTCTAGGTAGTGTGGAGTGTGGAGGGAACTTGGGGAACTGTGAGTGTGTGTGTGTGTGTGTGTGTGATCGAGGGGGCAGGGAGGGAGATGATTGGTTCAAATGGAAAGGCGCCACTTCGCCTTACTTTTTTTCTCTCTGCATGTGTGTGTGTAATGTGTGTGTGTGTGATGGGAATACACAAGGGAGGAAGGAAGGAAGGAAAGGCCAACGGCTGGCGCGGATGTGCGTGCGGTTGTGGGGATTGGGATTGGTTGGGACGGCGGTGCGGTGCGAGCTGCCTGCTCCAAGGCCTGACCAGCTCCAGCACCAGACCGGGATGGGCGATGTGTGCGATGTGTGTGGTGTGTGTGTGTGTGTGGTCTAGTTGCCCTGCGATGCAGGCAAGCAGGCTGGCGCGGGTGTGATTGGCGGGAAGGAAGGAGTGGCGAGCTACTACTCTATTGTGTGCTTCTTACTGAATAGGTCCCGCCTCTCTGGTGTTTTTGTCTCTTGCTTGTGCTTGTTTTCTTTGTCATCTTCAGATTGGGAAGGGGAATAGTGAGATGCTGTTCCCGTCCATCCCGTTGGGAGGGAACGAAGGGGGGCTGTTGCTGCTGACGGGTTGGCCCGTGCACGCTCCGGCCATCCCCTCCCTTTCGTCTGTTTCCCCCGCCATCGAGATTCAGTGCCCCTCACTTTTTTTTTGTCGCAGTTGCCCCTCCATATGCGCTCATGGTTCGGTGATGATCCCCCAAGTGGCACCTGCAAGGCCGACTCCCTCGGTGGGTGTCTCAGTGAGGCAGCCTGTGGCAGTTTGTTTTTCGGTCAGGGTCAGGTCAGACTTCGGTCAGTCGTTCGCTGCCTTGTCTTGTAACCGTTTTGCCTGTCGCTGTCTTACGTTGAGGGGGAAAGAATGAGGCCATCGCTGGCACCCCACTCTCGATGCGACGAGCATGACGTCCTCGTTCATTCATATCAGCACATGTAACAGGCACCAGATCTAGACTGCGTGGTTTCGGATTGGAGTCCCCGTTTGTTGATGATGACGCCTGCACTTTTGTGGCTCTGCCGATGATCCCGATGATCCAAACAAGGAGAGAGAAGAACTGGAAGAGCCCCGTCGGGGTTGGCGCGATGCAACTCCCTTCTGCGCAAGGCGTCGCTACTACCTAGCATCGGGGCTGGGCTGCGCATCCCCTATCCTTCACTGCCATGGCGCTGTGTGCTCGCTACCACGAAAGCAGGTTAGTTAGTTGGCACCAGCGAATCGAAGGAGATGGAACCGACGACGACGACGACGAACCAAACCGGGAGTGAAGACGAGAGAGCACTCTAACCACAAGAGACTAGACTAACTGCAGGCTGTTTAAAGTGCTTGCATTAGACCCATGTTCTGTTCCTGTTGGGCTGCCACACTTTTGCGTCCCATCTCTCATCTCTCCACTCACAAAAGGGAAACAGGAGCTGAGTAGCTCCATATTTTGTCTCTGCGAAAGGTCCTTTACGCGTTAGCTCCTTCTGGTCGGGCGAATCAGACCTGTCACCCAAGACTAGCTGCCGTCTTCTTTTTCTTCCAGTGGTCTGTCTGCCTGCAAGCTGCATGCAGAGAGTGTGGTGTGGGGCGCCGGCATGAGCTCTTCCTTCTTCCTTCCCCATCGTTGTCGTCAGTCTGCCCAAGTCCACACAGAAAACGTGCCTGGCCTGGCCTGCTTTGCATCAGCGGCCTCCCGTTTTGGGGGTGTCTGATTGGAGGGCTTCACACACCAGTTCCAGTCGAGACCTGCGCTCCTGCGTGAGGAGGGGCGCCTTCAACCTGGCGGTGAGCGCGAGAGTTTCTGGTGCAAATGCGCCGAGTGATGTGGTTGGTCGGTCCTGGAACTGCGGTGAGCTTCTGTCATCTGTTCCCATGTGGGTTGGGTTGGGTAGAGGGGGGGCAAGTTGCCTATCAGGATGAAGCTCATCAGGTTCAAGATCTCGCGATCCTGCTTTGGCACAGGCACACACACACACACACACACACACACACACACACACACTCATATGCTCTCTGCCGGCAGAGGGTATTATTGTGGCTTGGTATATTGAACGTTCGAGAGAACCTGCATCTCAGGAGTCAGCCAATGTCGTTATCTCGCCGAGCTCATGGCTGGGCTCTGGAACCATGGTTGGGCCGGTGATGGATCTTGCATGTCGGGTCAGCATCGTCACATTCTCTTGTCGTTATCGTCTGCCGGGGAATTTTGGCCGCCCAAGAGGGAAAGCGTCGAGATGCATCTTTCTTTCCTTGCTGTGGTGTTACGCCATCTTGTGATGGTGTTGTTTATCGTGCTGTGTGACGCAGCTTGGCTTCAACGGTCTTTAGCCAACCTTAGCAGTGCTTTGGATCCCGTCGGTTCTTGACCGCCAAGTTGCGGTTGCTTGGGAGCCGTCTATCTTACATTCCGGAGGAGACAAGATATGCCTGTAAATGGATTGGGAAGTTGGGTCAGTGCCCCGAACCCACCGGTCCTGCATCGTCCCTCTTTCTGCCCCGTCTACTTGCCTACACTGCCCTCTCAGGACGGGATTAACGGCGCGGAGATCTATCCGGGGGTGGCGGTGGTTCTTAGGGTGCGGGTTTACATGCGGACTGCCGACGGACGGTAGACTGAGGGCTCGCAGCATCAGGAACGATTCTGGTCCAGAGGTTGGAGCTAGGTCTGACAACGGATCTGGTCTGTGATGCTTGCAAAACTGAGAGCCACCTCTGAGCCGGTTCGAGAGGTCCCAGTCGCCCGTGGTGTGGGAACAGCGGCTGGTCTTGCCTGGGGAATCGCAGGCCTCCTTAGCCTTTGCCGTTTTGCACTGCAATTTCTAACACTCTAGACCTTTCAAGCCGTGGGAGAAGGAAGTCCCGGAGCTCGCGGAGTAGCGCACGCCTCTTGTCCTCCCCGCCTACTGCCGCAAAACAACCCCGGGTCCCACTACGAGATGCAACAGACCCTTCCTGAGGCTTCCTCGCCTTGTCGGGTTTGTGGCGAGACATGTCCACTGCGGAGGACCGGGGTGGACGAGGCAAGGGAGATGCTGCCGCTGCCGCTGCCGGATACTCGGCTCTCTCTGCGTATCCCATACCCTACTGCGTACTCTGGACGTGCGAGCGGGGAAAGCAACGGACAGTAAGACTGAGACATAGCGGCCGGCGATGCATCCCGGCCATCAAGGGTGCTGCCGCTGGGGCTGGGCTGACGGGTCTCGAACGGTCTTGGGACCTTGGGCTCTGCCGGGAGACTGCCGATGTGACAGTCTTTCCCCCTGCTGCTGCTTGTCTTGAGTCAGTCCTCGACGCATCCTCTGGCTTGTCGCTTCGGTCAGCTGATTTTGAAGCTTGCTCTGCTCTCCACGCCTAACCTTACCTTACCGCGCACGCAGCGGCGTCGGGGGAGGGTCTCTAGCGCGATGTTGGAGTTGCAGATTCGATGTGAGGACCAACCGGCGTTCATTCCCGGGGGAATTACTCTGGGGCTGTCACATTTCTTCCGGCTGTCTGCCGGTGCTAGGCCTTGCGTGGCCCGTGGCTGCCGGGGATCCTAGGTTTCGATCATGCAATGAGAGACTCTGGGGTGTTGTGTGGCGATATCTGGTATCATCTCGATACTTTCTATTCGTGTCAGGTATCACCAACCCAACCGCCCGAGAAGGAGACCCCGGAATTCTTGCTCCGTTTTGGTGACTTGAAAGAGTCGATAGAGGGGGCCTCTTCGGGCAGCAAAGCCCTGTCGCCGGAGTCCAGATCGGAGGCCTGGTTCTGGCCATCACCGGAAATCCGGCTCCTTGCTGGCCCCGCCCCGTCGTCTTGTTCCCCGGATGGGGCGGTGGGCTTTAGCAGCGGCAGGCCGCATGCAGTGAGTCCGCAGTGGCTACCGCATAGGCGTAAAGCCCGTCGCTCAGTTGAGGAGCCTATCCTAGGGAGTACGGGGGTGGCAACGGAAGACAAGGGACCAGATTGTTGAAGAAGCAAGGGTGTGTACTGCAAGAGTTACAAGTGAGCTGGGAGGTTGTGACAGTAGGTATCCAGACGTGAGTGAGTATCCAGTCGGGTTTTGCGTGTGTTTCCGGGGTGGTATCTTTCTGACTGACTGTCTGTCTGTCTGTAACTTCGGGGATAGTTGACGACTGACGGGCTGAACCACCCATGGTCAACTTTGACGAGACTGTTCGAAGACCAAAGCACGGTAAATGCCGTCTTCGACTGCCTATCATCGCCTGCCATCGGGCTGACATTTGCAGACTGCAGACGGGTTACTACTCTGCCTGCCCACGGGAATGACTGTGTCAAAAGGGAAAACATATGGGGTTAACGTTGGGGAGGTCGCAGCGCCAGGCTTACTTTGAGGGGTTGTTTGCTGCGGTCAGCATGGCATGGCAGTTCTTATCGGCAGCGGGGTTGAACATTCGTTCGACAGTGTTGCTTATGCTAGTTTGTTAGAGGCGGTGTTGTTTCATGTGTGAGGAGTTAGTTGTTTGTCTTGTGGTTATTATCCACACGCCTCAGACATGCACATGGGCTCGGTGATGCCGTGTCTACTTGGGATATTCTTGCCGATGGAACCACCTTTGAAGGAGAGACTCTCTCTCAGGCTAATAACAGTGTATCCCTCAAAAAGGGGAATTCTACCCGACGGACTCTGTTACTGAGTATTATCCCCTGTCTCAATTTACCAACAAACACCCCCTATCCAAACCAAAACAGTTGTTTGTCTCGTCAACTTACTCCACACACAATCCACACAGCCCACAACCCCCGCCGCACAGTTTCCAAAATATTCCCCATGTCCTCAAGGTAAATAAATGGATTTTGCAGACAGCAATTCAACAACCGGCCCACAAAGCCAGCCGACGCCCGGCTAGCTCAATCGGTAGAGCGTGAGACTCTTAAAGAGGGATTACGTCATCTCAAGGTTGTGGGTTCGACCCCCACGTCGGGCTCAATTCCCGTCCTGGATAAGATTTGTGGTCCGGTTCATTTTTTTTGCATTCTCTAGCTTGGGAGGTTTTGTTGAGAGGAGGGAGATCCGGGATGGGAGGCGGTTGTGGTTGGCTGTGGTGTGTTTACTTGCCCCTTTTTGTTTTGTGGTCCGCGGAGTTGGGGCAGTCTCTGACCATGAATTGATCCTGTATTTTTGGGGGAAGGATGTAGATGGCACTGAACTGCCTAAAAGACTGAGGCTTAGCTTTTTGTGTGCTGTTGTAAGCCTCTTGCCCTAGTGTGAGATGCTGATGGAACGCCGTGGAGGTGATGCGAAGGGATCCTGACTGCCCACGATAGCTTGGGCCCCAGGGGACTACCGGGAAGCTTGAACATGCCACAGAAGATGGAATGTTGAAGTTGGAACTTCTTGTATATGGAGATAAACCATTCTTTGGCCAGGGGCGTCGCGTAAGGCGACACATCCATGACCGTATCGGCATTGTAAACAAGATCACCGCAGACAGCTTGCGGCGACAGTCTTGATCCCAAGGGACGCTATCCTGGGATGCGATACCATGTTGTTGGGACCGAAATTGCCGGAACAGGAATGCCACGGAGGAAACACAACATCGGGACAAGTACCAACCATGAGTAGTCTAGTTCTCTCATAGAATCTACGGCGGTCCTTGTAAAAACTGGTCATCAAGTACGACACAGATGTTTTCTGAGCTGAATAGCAGCTGTAGAATTCTGTCAGAGACAAGTCTTGGAAAACTAAACCGGCTAGTGCAATTTGACCAGAGGGCTCTTTGAGATATTTGTATCCTCCAGGACTTGGATCGCAGGAAGCATCTTGGATTTCCCCCTTTCACCATTTCGAAGTCAGGCCTGAGAAACATACGCTCATCTAATACGCTTGCTGGATTGTACGGAAGCCTGATCATCATCACCATCATTTGCTGCCACCATCACCATCGCTACGGCCGTCACGGCCAAGTATTACTGCTCTGCGTCATACTCCCCACCGCCTGGGTGAACAAACTCCGCGCGATATGCTGGCCTAGTTTTTAAAGAAGAACTCTCAGTTCAACGGCACTCGGAAAACAACATCTCTCACTTATATCCCACCACCTTCTAGCCAAAGCAGTTAAAGCCCGACCCAAAGACAGCATGTCTCTCGTCCAGCAAGCTAGGAAAGCAAAGTATTGTACAATACACGAGGTCTTGTCAACCGTGGCCCCCTTGGCATGACCCCAGTGAGAAAAGACAAGAAATACGCTAAACATCGCGCTGTGGACGGCATCATAGACCAGGACTGATCCGGATCCCTGGCAAGATAGAAGCCAACTGGAGTAACTAGCGCATCCGGCGGGGGGAGTCCATGTCTATTCCAGCCAAAACAAGATGATGAAACACACCAGGACAACAAAGCAAAGCAAAAGAGACACAGGCATAATACAATACACCACGCCCCTTACGGACCTTCGTCAACCATGGAGTCTCAAAAGACACTAGAAGCTGGGGACAGCCTCAAATCCAGAAAATATCACGAGAAAGAAGGGACACCCACCATGATGACTACTAACAACAAAACACCTCGACAGACGATGACATGCCCAACTCTCCGGCATCAGGAAGAGATTTACTATCTCCAATACTCCAAGAAACCAGAGCTATACAAAGAAGCCGCGCCACTCCAATGGGGAAACAGACTCACCTCGACCAGGCAGAAGACCTCCAGCACGTCGCCCTTATGCCTGCCCTCGATCCTCCCGGGAATCACCACCACAACTCTAACTTGTATAGATAATTTCGACCCGATCAGACCCACGTAGTAGTAGACACGCCCAACAAGAGAGAGATTCCCTCTCCCCCATGAGCCCATCATCGGACAAGTACAATACATCCATTACCTTCAATGGATACCACAAACGACCAACTTAACAAACTCATCCATCCCCCCGCGATCAAAATCTCGACCTCACCCATCCCAAGCCCAGGCCCAAGACCTATCCATGGCTTTCTGTCTCTGTCTCTTTCCGGTCGATACGTGGTCATGTCCCGCTTTCCTCGCGCTGGGATATCCCGATGCATGGGAAATCTACCTAGACTGGACTGTAGCCTTCGAAGTTATTCCCTCTTCATTCCATCCGATATCCGTGCCTATCCACCCATATGCCCCTACCTACCACCACCCACGATCTGCCTGGATAATTAGGCAAGGTAGGTAGGTAGGTGGGCAGACAGGCGTGTCAAACGCGGGGGGGGGGGGGGGGGGGGGGTCCCGTTACCCCTTTAACACAAACTTTTACCGGGACACAAACCGCGCCGGGGCAGGTCAGGGCCCCATTTTCGCAGGTAATACATAGACGCCC